>VYZM01002850.1:179984-190646 GCA_013398915.1 Dromas ardeola
AAATATTCTAACCTTTTGACTACTCAAAGCTTCAAAAGCCCATGATTTAAAAAAAATCCTAAAACATTAAATATTTAAGATGCTGGATATGAGTTTAATATACAACTATTATTAGCTATAATATTTAGCTAACAAATCACAACATTAACTATTAGTTACAACATTAACTATTACAACAATATTTAGCTAACAAATAAAAACAAATGCATAGTCCACATCACATCTATTCCAGGTTTTGTTACACAGTTTAAGAATTCTTAAGATTTCTTTCAGTTGCACTAATGGCATTAAATGCAATATATAACTTTTTGTTAAAAGCAGTGGGAAGTCACTAAGCTTTAGCTCTTGGTTTAAGAAGGGGAACCTCCTCTCTCTCCCTCTCAACCCAGATTTTTACTTTAAGTACAGAAAATTTTCAGGGGTTTTCTCTGTCTCCCCACTTCAGTGAGTGAGAAAAGGGTGACTGTGAAAGCAATACATTTGTGTAAGTTGGTTCTCATAGGTTTCAAGGACCTGCCTAGAAGCTTCTCCCATGGGTTCATGGGAACCCACTTCCAGTTTCTGGGTTGCCCAGCTATCGACGAGTTAGCTGCAATGGTAAAAATGTCTGCAATTTTTACAGAATTTGTAAACAGGGAATCATGTCAAAATGTAAACTTCCAAAATCTGATCTGACACAGGACTGTCTCCTCCTCAACTTTTCTGAGGAATGTCAACTCCAGGAACTCTAGAAAGTACTATAATAGATGCCTCTTCTCTTTTATCCCCTACTGGAAATCTTTCGATATTTTTGGCAAAAAAAGGCCATTGTTACCTCTTCCTTGCAGACTCTTTCAAAACTTCACCTGTTTTTCAGATACTTTGTTTGGAATAAATAGCATTTAAACTAGAAAGAATCTGATTTGTGGCCAGCTCTCCTCTCTACTCATTGTCTACTTACAATTTCAAGTGTGCTAGAATTGAATCTCACAGTCAAAAAAGAAAGGAGCTCAATATTATTCTTACAGAAACCAGAGGGTTTAAACGCAGACAATGTGGGATGATCGATGACACCCTCCCTTCTTGACATTACATCTGAGAACCGCTGTTAGTAACCTGAAGAGGATAATAAACCTCTGGAAAGTGGGGTTTCTAGTCAGATAGAGTTGACCCTGTCTTAGAGAGTTTGACGCTAGATTAAACAACTATTTTCTATTATTTGATATTGTCTGTTCTTATGTTGTTGCACTGATTTCTCCACCTAATTTTTCTGTAGACATTAGAGGATGAGAAGGCACTCAGTCCTCAGTGGTGGACAGCAAAATTAAGTACAAAACCTGTTTTTTCTCCTGCACACTGAAATAGAAAATTCCAAAGCTGTTCAATTTCACCACCACTTGCATGTGTGGTTCCACTGTCCATATATTAAAGCTGGCCTTGATTGTCTGGTGTCATTTCCATTCACCATCAGAGATGAGATTGTTAGCAACAAAAAAGGTTATGGAGAATTGCCATACTGTTCCCTTGATAACCAAAGTCTGTCTAACAGCAGTAGCCTGAAATGCTACAGCAGGAAAAGGACCACAAATGTAAACATCCAGGCTCCCTGCCTTGTTCCTATGCAATGAAACTCTGACAGATCTTATGCTGTCTACGGAGGCTCAAAACCAATAAAAATTGTAATCCCATAAAGGATCCAGCCAACCCTATGAACCTTACCATCTTCCTTCTGACTTGTAAATGGCAAAGGTGAATTAAACCTTAGACTGGACAAAGTGCATGACAGTGGGAATGAGAAACACAGATTGTAGTTCTATTTACCCTTTTATGTCTTTTCTGCTACGTTAAAAAGAAGCAGTTACACATTTTTTTTTTCAATTTTGCAATAAAAACTGCATAATCATTGCTAAAAAATTAGTTCAGCTTTTCCTTCTGTGATTCTTAATGTTAGTGAGGAGCAGCAAACAAAGCAGAACCAACACCACTAAGTTATTTTGCACACAGTAAAGAGGATTCTCCTACACCCCTTTTTGGGAGGGGGTGGGGGTAGGAGAGTATTTCTTATTTTGGATTTAAAACAGAAGCTAGAAATTAGTAATTTAGGATTTTCCATCGATTCTGGTTTCTATCAGAGCATTTATTTCCAGGTTTACTCCCCGCGAGCAGGCTGCTGAAGTTCGCTGTGGCACTCAGAGCTCAGTATCAAGTTCCCTTTGGAATACAAACAACCAAATGTACACTCTCATTTCGACACCAGCTGAGCTCTGACAGCAATTGAAAGCCTGGCTTATGCAAAGCCTGACACTTTTGGCTACACTTGTTAAAATACTCCTCTTAAGAGGACGCTGTCATCCAGGGGAATATTCCTCACCGTAAGAACAGTAGGTTACAATCTTCCCTATTCCTTACCATTTCATCATTAACATTCTGGATCCTACATTCTGAGAAAAAGTAATTCTAATTTTTTCCTCTGGAAAGATACACAGTTTCTCTCTTTAGTTAGCCCTTCACAAGCCGATCATATCTAAATGGAACACTGTGCTCTAAACCCTAAAGAAACGGTCAGATGTGCCAAGGTACCATTAAACACAGTTATCCTCTATATTTTCCTCCTGTTCCGCAGCCTAGGGCAAAGTCTCTGCGTGGTAGTTTCATAAGCCATCTACTAATTGGTGGTAACTCAATCGGAAACAAAGTGGCACTACTTCCCGAAGGACAAGAGCAGGTTACTTTGATTTTCCAAGTAGGTCATTCACTCTTAAAATGGAGAATGACTGACATTCAGAAGTAACACTAATACAGCAGTGGCAGCTGTTGTCAAGAATGTCAGCTTCTTCCAGCTTTGCAGTACTGCAATGACATTTCATACCTGCCTTGTTTTGATCTACTGCACATACCTTTACATGCCAGTACCTTCCCACTGGGATGTCACCAGTCACCATTACTCACAACTTTGTTACATCAATACCTGTCAGTACGCAGCTTAAGAAAGTTTGTATTTTTCCCTGTTGGCTATTACTTTCCGTGTTTCTAACTTTTAACCAGTAACTTCTACTTCTCGGTCACACAAAGCCAGAATGCTTTAATGCACATGCTTTAACACATAAACCACAAAAGCAATGGATAAAAAGTGACCCACAGAAATTCAGTGTTTTCAGCATTCAGGTATTTTGGTCTGTAATATTTACATACAAAAAAAAGCTATTTCAAACCTTCTAAAAACATTATCAGTATATTCTCCACTTCCCGATCAAAGGTTTTCCCAGAAAGACTTGTACAATGAGGTTTATAACTGTAGGGAAATGAACACAGTTCTTGTTAACTTTGTTTCCAAATCTCAAATATTTCAAAGGTAACATTTTGCAGAAAACAGAGTTCCCAAAGAAAAGTACGCTGTAAACTAATCATCGAGCTTTCCCAGTGATCTCCAGAAAAATGGGCACGCTACACAACGAATATAATAAGTTAGTTTTCCAGTGCATAACACTTCTTCTTACTGTGTGGAAAGGCTCAATTGACATAATTATGCCAAAACCATCATTTAATGACATTAGCTCAGTTGGGGTGGGGGGAAGGGGACGGACAGGGGAGGAGGAATCAATCCTCTGAATTTCAAAGATCAGTGTAAAAATACAACCCCCAAATTGCTAAAGGCGAAGAAAAAATAAAAAGGGCAAAAGAAACTAAAGTTACTTTTGAAAGAATCATTAAATCTTAATGGAATCTCATCAATTATGAATTGCTGAGGAAGGCAGTCCTTGCTCCCACCTTCAAAACAACACATATATGCCTTTTTATACTGTCTTTCCACTTACTAGGAAAATATGCGTAAAAGAAATAAAGACCTTTGTCCCTCTAAAAGGCACTTTAATTTGGGTAGTCTTGCTGCTGCCATAATGGTCTAAGTATGCAAGCAAGCCCCCGTTTTTTCAGCTTGGCTTTATTTTCTTTCTCTGCTGTGCAAGACCCAATTCAAGTGGCAAAATTCAGTGTCTTCTATGATTTATTTGCAATTTTGCTTATACAAGAAGTTGAGCACAAATGGGGTCTAACTTTCCTCAATTTTTCTCTGGATCTGAAAAAGGGTCTGTGAGTTGAAAAGCTTTCCTACTTTAAAATTATGGTAGTTAGTCTAACAAAAGATATGAACAAAGATATGAACGCTATTACAAACCCTGTTCTAACATATGGCTCCAAAAATTTTGTTTTATTTGCAAATACATACATACGCCACTTAACAGAATATTCTCCTTTCTACATCACAAAAGTCCATAAAGCAATTCAGTCACAGACCAAACTACAGTCTAAATTACTGATCATTACATTTTGCATTCAAATTCAGATTGCAGATATTGCTCTGTGGATTTGTGATAGCATTTCCGTAAGGAACAAGAACCTGTAGTTCCTCTTAACTTTATAAAAATCATAAAGTGCTCAACATTTTTTGACAGTAAAGCAACCAAGCTTGAAAAAGCCTCAAACAACAAAATCCAAGCCTTCCCCAAACCCCAGCCTCAGGGATTTATTTATTTAATTTATGAAATTTATGAACACTTCTATTATGATAAACTATCATTTTCTAAGTACACAGAAGTTCACGATTTTCAAACTTACAGCTTAAAATTTATCCACAGGCTGGTTAATAACACTTTCTCTTCACTTCAAATCTGGATCGAAGTGCAAAGATTTAGGCATGTAATTCATATAATTTTGCCCTGTTCTTTAAAGAAGCTGAACTGGTTTTGAAGATCTCTGAGTTGAATTGATTTATAACAGTTATTCTGATAGGCTTAAATTAAAATCCAATTAGCAATTAGTTAATTGCTAATAAGAGCAGCACCTTGCTGAGAAGCTCCTTAGCCTAAAAGCTTGCAACACTCTGGAGCAAGGGGGAACAGAATGAGCATTTTCAACCATTCCACTAATGGTTTGTAACTTCTGCCATTCTCAGTAACCCATGAAATAAAACAAGGGTTCTGTTCTCACTTGTTGTGGTATTGAGGAACTTTTTTCATGTACACAACACTGTAGAATATAAGAGTGAAACTGGATACACTAATTTTACTCATGATCAAGTACTTAAAAAGGAAAGTCATCAACTGAAGCAAACACCTGCTGAAGCTAGTAAGCGGCACACACACAGGCTTTAATATCTGTTCTGCAGGTGACAGCAGGACTACAACAGAAGTGAGTAAAAATAGCTTTTCCAAGCTCTACGTTCACTGTAGTGAGAAATTCTTTGTCCGCATTGAATTCAGACAAAATCCAAACTGAACAGAAAGGTCCTGCTTTTGTAAAATGGGTCACTGATCTACTCAGTCATGGGAGAAGCAACTAGTTCCCTTGCATACATTCTGCCTAATCAGACTTGATGGCACTGAACTATGAAAGGCTGAAAAAGGAAAATTCCCAAGCAGCTGCTATTTGACTTTATAGACTCGTACTAGTCTTTGCTATTTCCAGTGTGTATTAAGGAAAATTCTGTTACTCTCATATAAGGCCATCATCTTGACATTAACTGCATCATGTTTCCTTTGTTGGCATATGTTTCAAAGACAGAAAACAAGTTGATATTTTATGGTAAGTAACACTTCCTGGCACTCTCTTCTCTAAAGCTACACATAGCAAGCACCTTACAAAGCAAGCAGAGTTTGCCTTCATCTCAGATCTAGCACTTGGTTGTAGGATGCCTTACAAGAGTCCCATTCCCTTTACTAGCTAATATGTTCTTGCAACATTTTAATTTATTTAATTAAGCCTTGTGTTATTTCTACTACTAATCCCTATTCTGCCATATGATGACAATAATTTGACATATTTTTTTGAACAATGTTACTGTCCCTTCAAAAATATTAAGCAACCATTAATACTCAAGTGGCTCAATGCTCAAAGGGCACTTAAATTTGGAACAATTTGAACTCTATCTTCTTCAGTGTTAAGGTTTCATTCAATATTCTTTGCCTTCTTCAGTGTTAAGGTTTCATTCAATATTCTTTGCCAACCACCCCCTACCTAAGCAAGAGCTATCTACCAGAGTCAGAAAAGCAAGAGGATCTCATTAGTTCTGCCTTTAAAATAATTCGGATTACTTTTCCAGGGTGATGGACAAGTAAGTTTTTTCTTAATTTTTCCCATGTCTACCTTCATAATTTAGAATAATTCAACAGAACTACTACGCTGTTCACCAAAGATGCTACACTAATTCAAAGGGAAGATCCACTAAAATAAATTTATAAGCAGTCTGCATTAGAAAGAATAGGTTCTGTCTTTCTAGCAGCTTTATAAACTATTATGACAATATTCTTAGTTAAGAATGGTAATAAAATGTTAAAGCTCTCTGAAGGCTTCAAAACTTATTTTAATTGTGTGTGCATGACTGGTAATTGCTTCCCTCCTCCAATAACACTCTGTGTGTAATTTGATTATCTTAAACCATGAAGGACAGTAACCTTTACTTCAACGCACTTTAAAAAAAATCTGGGAAAATAAACTCATGAATAATTAGATGTCGTCAAGACATAACTAATTCCTGACACACTACACTACTGATAATTGAATTTATGACTAATACTAAGAAAGAAATATTATGTGAATGATTTATGAAAAAGCTAAAGTAGATATCCTCATGAAATTCTTTCATTTCCTGGTGGAAATAAAACTATTCCACATTTTTAATAATACATTATTTCATTTCCTGTAAGATATTCCCCACTGATGCTGAATACTACTGATGTTTATAATATTTTTCCAGCACACAGTTTTTAAGGCAGTAATTCCAACTTGATATTTTCCTCCTCTCTTTCACCAGGACCTTTTAGTCCCAATTGATTAATTACGATAAGAAAATTCTATTGCTTGCTTCAGGTTGAGGGACTTGGGTGGGTGTAAGTGAGGAGAAGGACTTTGGGTTGCTTTCAGGGGAGCTGCCATAGCTCACATTCAGGATCAGCCTTGCGGGGGGCCACAGATCAGGACTAATGGGGTTTGTGCATCAAACCTTGGCTGCTAGCTTGGTAAGAACTCTTTTACATGCAGTAACACATTAATCCTTACAACCACAGGGGTCTGCCAATGTCATCTAATTTAGAAATTCTTCATGTGGTTGGAGTAAGGAAAATGGTTTAACAAATAAAGCCCCTAAACACTGTCTTTGGTTCACATTTCAATCTCCCACCGCACCAAAATACTTGATCTCAATATGCACTCTTTTAAAAAACACAAGCACTGTGCCAAGCTTACAGTGAGAGTTGCACCTAAAAATAGATTGATCTGATAAAGTAATTAATTTATGGAATTCACTGAAATTTCTCAAATATTGCATCCAAACTATGATTAATATGCCTACTTCAAGGTAATTTCTGTTTTCATGAATATAACAATAAATGCAAAACCTAAGGTAGGGTAGCTATATAAGGCACTGCTTTCACTAACTACCTTTTAGCAACTCATGACAAACCCACCGTGAGCCAGTTAAAGTAAAAAATTGAAAACTTGGAACATTCCTAAAATTCAGAAACTAAGTAAAATCCTGTAGCTGTCTGTGCTCATTAATCATATTATGATATAGCTGCTTCTTCTTTTTTTAAAGTGTTCACTATGAAGAAAGTACACACCTTTCACTTTTGGTTTAATTTTATGAAAACAAGTCTTCAGTGCTACATGGCATCTCTTAAAGCTTTAGTGTATACACTTTATACTTCAAAACACTGACAGAAAAAGTAAGTATTAAACAAGAGCGGTCTAGAAATTAACCTCAACAACAACAAAAAAGTGAGGCACTACTTACTATATCCATACGCCTTCAAGAGGAGCTCAAATATCGCAAAGAAAAATACAGCAAAGAAATAAATAGTAAAAGGGAAAAAAGGCAGCATCAGAAACTTGATTTAGGTGCATAAGTATGAACTTGTATGTCTTCTCCACTTTAAATCCTTATTGTTTGTTTTTCATTTGGTTGGGGTTTTTTCCAAAAGGTTTTTCCCCGGGACAGGTGCCTCAAAATTCCCCTCAGGCTACAACGGAAAGACTCTCTCAAAGCAATCCTTTTCATCCCCCAGAGGAGAGGCAGGTTGCAGTTCTTGGCCAATCATTCTTAGAAACTAAAATACCTGCATGATTCCTTATAAATACCCTGAGAGAAACCCTTAAGAATTCTTAAGGAACCCGGAATAATTTGTTTTGGTCTTCACAAAATAACTTCTTCCAAGCTATCAGAAGATTCTAAAGAATGAAAGAGGTACATTACTAAAGCTGGTTTAAGAAACTTTAAAGTAACCGTGTACCAATACCACTTGCCATTCCACTGCAGTCTATCAGTGGATAAATTCCATTCTGTGTCACTGACTTCACCTTGGAAGGAAAACAGAAAGAAAAGTGGCTGATATGGACAAAGAGGGACAAAATGAAACTGTGGGGTCTTGCACTTAGAGAGCATCCATCAGTTCTACTGCACCATCACTAAAGATCAACAGCTGGGGAAATAACATTTTCTAAGAAATACAAATCCTTAGCACATACAGACCTCCAACAATTCTGTTTAATGAGCGCTACACCCTTTTGTCAACCTTAGCTTCTTTCCGTAATTCATTTCCTACTATCCTCCAGGAAAAGAAAAACATGCAACTTGTCATATTTGCAATCCCAGCACACAGCTATAAGGTGTCTAAGCATTAGATGTGCATTAAGTGCTGTTTCATTTATTATATTAAACTTAGCAGAAAACACAGAACTTAACTGCACAGGGCAGGACAGGACTATAACTCAAGCTGAATTTTTCAAGAAGTCTGGAAAACTATCAAAGGTCACTTACAACAAGAGCTCTTGGTTTTTATGGATGGCACTGAAAGTGAACAAATGCCTTTTTCTTTTTCATAATAATCATCCAGTATTTAAAGACAATGTACAACCTACAGTTTAGCAAGGCTGTGGGAAACAGACTTACAAACTCCAAAAAAGGACAGGAAAAACTAACTTGTACTTTTAATGTCTGGAGACAATGGAAATAAGGGTAAATTTCAATTCATGAGATTTTTTTCAGTGTATACCAAGAAGCATGGAAAGATCCTTAATTTATTTCTTCTTACAGCTTAGTGTAAAGGTAAATAGACTATCCATTAGGTTTAAAATTGTATTTCACCAATTCCATTGGATATCCAAGACCTTATCATCACAATATTGGTTAAAGTATGGCAGCAGTAAATGTCATGTCTGTCAAGCTGTACTGTTCTGAGCCAATCCATGTTAGATTTACTCTGAGTAAATGTCAGTGCTATCGAGAGCTCCCAGAAAAAGCAGATTTTTCTTTACAGACAAGCATTTAACAATAAATTGTCTGGCTAGTACAACAGCAGCAAGCTAATGACTAGATCTTGCTTCCTGGGATCATCTGAAGGGTGCTACACAACTGATTTTTCATCTCAAGGAAGTTTTCACGCTGTTACCCAGCTACCTCTCCAGCACTCCAAGATGACATTTACCAAATGGCTGCATATCCTGGCCTGTGTGCGCCTAGGTTTTTTTAGCCACTCCAATATGATCCTCAGAGGTGCGCTTTGCCAGTTACCTGAAGCAGGACAATTCCATACAGTAAGTTCAGGGTTTATGCAATCCGACCTTTTATCCCACTGCAAAGCCTGTCTTGGGCAAACACCAGAACTGACTAGTTGTGCCAGACACACAGCATTACTTGGAGCTGAAAAGACACCCAAGAGCTAAACTGAAGCTGGGAACGGCCCTCCCAGGGATGCTGCACAGGTCCTGCCTCTTCAAGTGAGCCGCCTCTCCAAACATGATTCATAGAAAGTTACATTCATTACTTGATCCACCACAGCTGATGCGTTCTCCTGTCATTGCCCAGTGGCAATTCTCACATGCTAGGCACATAGAAAGCTGAGATAACCAGTTCTCTGCTACTTGTTTTTCTTTCCTGTAAGTAAACGTCCTTGGGTTTATCAGGTTCTGTTGTTTTTCAGGCCTGCCTCTAATCCTCATCCTTACAGATTCAGCCTAAATTCCCAACCCCTCCACACCAGCTTGGCAGGACTCATTCTGCTGCATTTCGCTATTGTCCCAAGATGTTCCCATCTGAATGGAAACCCCCTTCAGTTACTGATCCCCATTGCTCCAGGCCTGGGATATGTACCATGCAGTGCTGACAAGTGACAGAGTCTGAATACTTCGAACCATTTAAAGTTACAGCAAGCTCCAGAAAGCAGAAATTATTCACACAGTCACAGTCTGATTTTGTGGAGGAACTATTCATTTCAGTTAATCAAAATAAATACTGAACAAAAAAATTAAAATTACCACTTGCACAACAGCCTTTTAAAGCCTCATTCTAGATACAGGGTTCATTCACCGATTTCTACACAAGCTGGCTTTAACCATGAATGCGTTTCAAAAAAGAATTGTTTTCCATTTTATCCTCAGTTTCTTAGCTCCTTGAGGCAAATAGAAGATGTCCATAAAGAGAAAGTAGCACAGGTAAAAAAATCTGAACAATGGGACCTTAAGCCATACCTGCATTACAAATATCACCGTCAAATATCTCCCCAGCAGGTATTAACAAAGAATCTGCATAATGGAAAAACACCCAGCATTCGTCTACATCTACCTTGCTTATAAATTACACTGATCCCAAAGAAACCCAATAACTCCTCCATACGGTTTGGATGTGGCTGTGCC
>VYZM01002850.1:199414-262583 GCA_013398915.1 Dromas ardeola
AGTGGTGTCCCTCAGGGGTCCATACTGGGACCAGTGCTGTTCAATATCTTCATCAATGACACAGACAGTGAAATCAAGTGCACCTTCAGCAAGTTTGCAGATGACACCAAGCGGAGTGGTGTCGTTGACACGCCTGAGGGATGGGATGCCACCCGGAGGGACCTTGACAGGCTTGAGAAGTGGGCCCATGTGAACCTCATGAAGTTCAACAAGGTCAAATGCAGGGTCCTGCACCTGAGTCAGGGCAACCCCGGGTATCCATACAGGCTGGGGGATGAAGGGATTGAGAGCAGCCCTGCCACGAAGGACTTGTGTCATGGTTTAACCCCAGCTGGCAGCAAGGACCATGCAGCCGCTCGCCAGCGATGTGCACTCACAGCCCAGGAGGCCAACCGTATCCTGGACTGTATCAAAAGAAGTGCGGCCAGCAGGTTGGGGGAGGTGAGTCTTCTACTCCACTCTGGTGAGACCCCACCTGGAGTACCGTGTCCAGCTCTTAATTAGAAAGTCTACAGAAACTCGGGTGAGCTCAGGTAAGACTGCTTTGCCCAAAGAATGGGCGAAAATGGAAAAATGGTCAGCTCAGGAATTCTAAAAAGGTTAAGATCAGTTTTCTTTTTAGGGGCAAGCATTTAGGGCAAAACATCAGAGGATTCCTTAAAAAATGAGCTACTGCAAAAAATGTAAGAGGCTATTTAAATATGTAAGTTTTTAAAAATAGTGTTAAAAAAATGAAGACAATGTAAAAGTACCTTCCTTTTCAGTTCTCTTAAGGAAACTTCTTCACATACAATCAAAACATGACATTGCCTTTGTTCAAAGGAATAACTATAAAGTATATATTTGTGTAGACCTTCTAGCAATTATAATCACTAAATTTGTTAAGATTACATGCAGTAATTTTGTGGTTTGAAGCGACAATTTTCTTCAGTACGTATTTCTAACACAATAAATAAACTTGACAAGTTATTTGATATTCCATGCTATTGCATAACTGAACAGAACATGTATATACAGGAAGAGACAGAAACATGGAAGTAAATATTTGCCTGTGCTAAGTAAAAAACATTTTAACAATACGGTGTTAAACTGGGGCAAAATAAACATTCTCTATAGAAATTACAGCAAAACTAGAAGTTTTCTGTGTGAATAGCGAAAGGAAGATTTAAAACAGTAGACGATCTACCAGGCAAAACAACAAACCTAATAGACACAGTTAATAGCCTTTCAATTACAATCCCTTCTACCAACAGACCAATATATTATAATTAACATTACTCTGAATAGCAAGCATAGCCATAAAAAGATCCTCTCTTTTTCCGTCTTTGCCAACTGATAGTAAGTTAGAAGAACATATCTACTGAAGTATGTAGAGCCTACACACATGAGGGTATTTCTTACAATAGAAATGATACAACAGCTACGTCCACGGCTCTTTATATACGCATATGTGTACACATATATGGACAAACACATACACCCTCCACAAACCTAAATGCTGCCATATCAGAACAGATGAAAGGTGTATTTTGGTAGCACTGGAACTTGTAAAATATCTACATCGATTTCAGAGGTATATTTAGCAACAGGTTTCCAACTCCCATCTTCTACCCACATAAAAATAACAAACAGGAAAACTGTTAGAAAACCCAAGATTCATTTGTATCATTCTAGTGAAATACAGGGTAATGCAATTATCCAAACATGAAAATTTGTGTACCACTCTCCTCCATACACAGCTAGCTAGTTAATAACAATTAAAATAATCTTAAAATGTTTGGAAATGGATGTGGCAGAAAAGACCCATTCATAGAAAATTTTTGTTACTTCCTTATCTCAGTTTTTCAGGATGATTTGTGTTGCCCTTTAGAATCCCTTTTTTTCACAATTGCCTCTCTTGGATAGGTTTGCCTCAAAAACTTGGTATGAACCAGAATTCCCAGGGCCTTGTACATGAAAAGTTCTTTAAGCCAAGATGTTTCAAAGAAAACACTTCAAACTCAACAAAATCCACACTTCCCCCCCAAAAATACTATTTTGCTGAAAAATATCTGACTGACCCTAGATACAATAATCTATTTTTCTGATGTAAAGTAAGGTTACCTAGCCTGATAATCTTTGTTGCTCTTCATCTTTATTATCCTTTTTGTTGCTGAACATATACTGTACCTTAAAAAAATTTGGCAGAAAGAAAACGGCCAGTGTTAGCAAGGAAAGACACAACTTCAAGGCACAGTGGCAGACTAACAACAACGGCGTACATGCCCCTTCTGCACTAATTTCTAGATATAATTTCATATATACATAATAAAACAGTTGCTGACATCTTGACTAAGAATATGGGTCATACATAATAGATCTATTGATTTACCAATAAGTGATTCATTTTATTCTGCTTGTTTTCAAGCTAATTCAGAGGTATCAGGGAGTCAGGTGTTTACATTCAGTAAACCCCCTTTTTTTGTGATCTTAGCTATTTTTAAAGAGACTTTTACATCACTCTGCCATGAGGTGATACTCCCTACTCTGAAATTGCCAGTTGCAACAATTAAATAGAAAGAGTTAATTATCTGGTTTAGTTCAAATTGCCCTTCTTCAGCATAGGTTTTAATTCAGACTTCAATGACTCTTGGCCTGAAGACTCAAAACTACAGCCAACCTAATAGGTTTTCTTCCCCTTAAGTTTCATCTTTGCTCACATGACAGAAAATCCATTGCAAATCCTGAACTCTCAGGAATTCTTTTCTTCCTGTAACCTTTTCTACAAGACCATCAGTTCTTCTACAGAGAGTAAAGAAACTTGCCTGTATCTCGTGTTATCTGTAAAGTTTTGCTTACTGTGGACTCACCCTTTAATACCAAAACACCATTTCCTGTGAGAGACAGGAGAAGTGAAGCTCTGGACCAGTTTGCTACCCAGATACAGACCATAAGTTCTAGTTCCATGCTACAGCCAGGCTGTTTCTTCCTGGGGCCTGGTGGCCCTTGAGACAAAGGAAGGTCTTTGGCATCTTCCACATTTATGCCTTTGTTTCTACTGGGCTTTTGCTAAGGACACACAGCTTTCAGAGACCATATTTAAAATCACAATTACGATCTATTACTGCAATGAGATTAACTGCTTAGTTTACTCAGAATCATTCTTCCTTTGGCTCTGTAAATTAATTATTGATGCATATTTTATCGTAACTTATAGAACAACAGAAAAGGATGAGTTTTTAATTACAGTATGTATTCTTACTTAAATATTCAAGTATAACACTCACATTAAACACAATCTTCAACCTCTTCAGACTGGAAATTAAAGAAGACATGGTAAGCCATTATTTCTAGAGTTGTTTGTGGATATATTGTGACTTCAGGCATTGCAGACTTCTTTGCTTGAAAAGGTCATATCATTCTTCAGAAAAAAAGAACAAAAACCCTGAGATTCCTTTTATTTCTTTGTATATCACTATTCTAAAACAGGTCTGAAGTGAGAAACTAGCCAAGGTTTCAGAACTCCAGTGGAGACATCTTCCAGTTAATCTGACCTCTTTTCCAACAGTAATAACTCAAAAAAATTTAAGAGTTCAGACATGCCCTTGATTTGTTTTAAAGGGCACGTTCTGCTTTTGAAAACAACATCAGTTCAGATAACTCCTAAAGCTTTCTGCAATAACAGCATTCAAGAAAAAAACCCAGGAATTTTATATCTATAGTATTATTAACTCTTAATCTTCCCTTTTTAAGGCTGTTTTAAGAATCTTATTGTAATTACACTGGACATGTAAAATCAAGGTTCACTAACTGATCCGAAGTCCACTACACTTTAATATTTGTCAGAAAAAGCTTTAAAGATAACTTAACTGTGATACCAAGCAGACTCTCAGAGATTTTTAGACAGTTAAATCTGTCTCAGGAAAGTAGAAACGCAAGGGAAAGATGACCCCACCTCTCCTTCAAATATGGTTTTTACAGACTCACATATTCTTACCATAAGTGACTCATCTTGGTGTTTCTTTATTACAGAAGGGAAGTTTCCCTTGTGTAGACACTATCACAAAACCCATGAAATTCAGAGTGGGGAAAACTAAATACTCATTTCAACAAATTGTTGTGACTAGGGTCATCAGTACCAACATTAAGGAGAAACAGAAACTGAAAAACAATAGCAACTCAGTTAACTAACATGCTGGCACCAAAGAGTCTACCCAGACTCCACAGCAGGATTACAGAACCAGAGGTTCTGGAGACCATTAAGTCGAAACCCCCCCACTCAGAGCTGGGTCAACTAGAGCAGCTCGTTAAGGATACTGTCCGCTTTGGTTTTGATTATCTGTGAACACAGAGACTCCACAACCACTCTGGGCAGTCTCTTCCAGTGTTTGACCACTCTCACTGTGGAAAAGCTTATATTTAAATGGAATATCTTACATTTCAATTTGTGTCCATTGTGTCTTGTCCATCTGGAGCGTGGCTCCACTTTCTTTACTCCCTTCCATCAGGTATTTATCAAACTGTGTATTTTATACACGTATATAAAATTTAACAGTCCCCTTCCCCCCACTCTGAGGCTTCTCTTATCCAGGCCAAGCAAGGCAATCTCTCTCCCTCCACCTCTCCTCTTATGTCAGATTCTTCAAGACCTTGATCAGCTTTGTGGCCATTTGCTGGACTCATTCCAGTGTCTGTTTTGTACTGGGGAGCAAAGAAGTGGACAAAACACTCCATAACTATCTCAATAGGGCTGCACAGTGGGGAAAGAACATCTTCCTCAGCCTGCTTGCAATACTTTTCCTAATTCACAGGATGCTGTTGACCTCTGCCATCAGGGTGCCTTGGTGGGTCACGTTGAGCTTCGCATCCACCAAGACCTCTGGGTCCTTTTCTGCAAAGTTGCTTTCCAGCTGGTCAGCCTGAGTCTATACACATGCATGGGATTATTCCTCCCCAGGCGCAAGACTTCACGCTTCTCTGTTAAACTTCATAAGGTTCCTGTCAGCCAACATCTAGTCTGTCCAGGCAACCATCTGATCTACCAACCATTCTTCCCAGCTTTCTGTAACCTGTGAATTTGCAGAGAGTGCATGCATGCTGCACCCTCCATCCAGGTGACTAATGGAAGTGTTTAACAGTTTTGGCCCCAGTATTGATACTGAGATATGTCCTAGTGACTGGCCTCCAGCTGGACTTCATCCTGCCGATGACAACCCTTTGTGCTGACAGTTCAGCTTACTTTCAGCCTATCTTACTGTTCACTTATCTAATATATACTTCATCCATCTGTCCATAAGGAAGTTATGGGAGAGAAAGGAGTGCTGAAAGTGTTGCTAAAGCCAAGATCAAAAACATTCACTGCTCATCCTCTGGGCTAGTAATTTTATTGTAGAAGGCTGCTAGATTGGTCAACTAAGATGCCTGCTGTTCTTCTTTTCTGCATCGGGATATTCTAGGTCCTGCCTTCAAATGCTAAATATGTGAACCAACTGTAACATAAAACATTTACAAGTACTCTGGAGTCAGCTTGAAGAGTCCGAAGACTGAACCCTACAATAACGTCTACTTTGAGAATAGCCTTCAGAATTCTGTGTTGAGAAAACTTCTGTCTTCATATGCATGACCCCTACACATCGCATTCCAGCACATCTCCTATGTGAAGGGATATGTGCTTCCATCACAGATACAAAACCTTTTCTTAGTATCACGAGTCAGCTAGACAAGTACTTTATTTACACCGCTGTGTGTCAGTGGGTGATAGTTCAGAATATTCAAAGTACTCTATAAAATTCTTATTCAGATGACAGAGAAGTATCTTCTGAAAAGAAATATATGTTTAACTTAAAGAGATGGCACCCTGTGATTCAGTTATGAAAAAGATCTACGTAGCTAGCTGATTGCTGTCTGAATAATACACCGGAAAAGAAAAAACAGCATTTCAGTGCTGCGTGTTCTCAAATAAAGTGTCTAAAGCAACGTTCAGAAGCACAATGACTCAAGTACAGAACAGTCAGAAGTTAGCTTATAGTCGAGAGATTAACGTGGCGAATGCATGATGATAACTGAAGTGCTTATGCTGGAATCAGGGGTGAGGATACCAAAATTAAAAATAAACACATTTATCTGAAACCAAACAGATAAAAAATTAATTAAAAATGTAAAGGTAAAATGAGTAAAAGAAGATGCAACCTCTGCTATTTCTTTTGGAAGACTGTTTACCAACTGTATACTATTTCCAACAGACAAAATCACCAGCCCACGTGTGTTTTAATTTTTCTTTCTCAACTATGTCCTGTGTTTTTCTGCATAAAGTACAGACCAGTGCGCTCTCTGCTGCACTTTTCAACAATTTTTCAGTTTTACTATTGGCACACATGGAGTCTACTGTAGTCCTTGGTGTTACTCTTTCATCTAAACTAATCCTTTGATAATTTCATTTACATCTGAGTACTGATTAAAAAATGCTTTTTATTTGAAATTGGGCCATTAAAAGTATAAAAAACCCAACTGCCTAGTAGGAACATCATACTTTCTAGTTTTCCAGAACTGTAAATACAGCACAAACCCCACTTCAGACATTTTAATGTAAACATTTTTAAATAGAGAGAAGAGAGAAATTTTCTTATCTTTTTTTCTTGTCGTTTTTGGCTAAGGGTAACTGCACAGTAAGATATAGGTAGACCTTTAAACAGAAGAAGCGATATACATTCATACATAACCTCTAAGTTTACATTCTAAGCTCTGGAATCTTTTTACGTCCACCCAATTCAACGTTAGAATTTCCAAATACTAAGAACAATCTTCCCCCTTTCATTCTTGATATAATTGTAACCATTTAAGTGGGGTCTAAATGCCTGCCTATCTGAAGGATATCTGCACTGATACAATAAGGCTAACAGTTCTGCAGTATAATATAGCTCCAATTTATTCACCTGCGAAAGCAATATACTCAAAAATGCCTTATTCTAATAACAAGCCTGAAAATGACAACTCTAAAAATGTCCTAATCTTAGTAAAATGTGCTTCCCAGTGTAAAAGACTTCTCTATTCTACTACACAAGTTCTGGTCAAACAAAAAAGGAAAGCCATCCGTCTGCCTCTTCATTCATCTGACACCCCTTCATACCTTTGCTTTTGGCCTGTCAAGCCAGGAAACTCTGCTCCTGTGTTCCAAATAGGTGTCGTCATTATCAGCTTGTGTTCCGTTTCTTAATCTTGACCTATATCTCCCATGTAATAAAAATAACTCACTGGAGGAAAATCTAATTCAGACACATACAATTGTTTCAGGAGAAATGAATGTTACAGACTGTATATAAGTTGGACAGAAATACTGTTTAACTCTCCTTTTGACATGAGAAGTGCAAGCAATACCAAGCAAGCTATACAATTCTGTACATGGTAGGAAAACTTCTTTCCTGATTCATCTTTATTGTTCTCTATATAGATGGTATTAATATGTGACCATAAAATTGTCTAACTACCTTTCAAATTTAGCCACAGAAATTTTTAATAAGTAATGTGTCTAATGTATTAGATATTAAACTACACATTAGCTGCCAGACCTGACTATGTTGTGCAAAATTATTTTAGGTACTTACCAAGGTGGTATCTGCTGCAATCTCATTTTCACCAAAGCACTGTAGAAAGCAAAATTTCTCATGCAAGATTCATGGAAGGACGTTGTCATTGCCCCTAATCAAAAGGGAGAAAATAAATAAATGCTGCCATAGAAATTCATCTCTTTCCTCCTATGTACATAAATAAGGAACTTTTGATTCAGGATGAATCTTTACATAATGTTCAAGATGCCCTCTTTACATAATGTTCATTTGCACCACTTAGACACTACTAAATTCTTTTTTCTTGCAGACAAAAAATAGAGCCGTTGCCATACAGGTTGACAGCTTTTATATCTTTAGTGTTCTTAGTTTTATTCCCTTGCTAGGCTGGGCTTCTGAAATAGTAGTCTGAATTTATGCTCTAAACTAGCCACTATGTGTGTTCATTTAAAAAGTCTCATACGGGTAAAGAGAAACATACTATGGACATTGACAGTTACCCATGTAGCATAACCCAGATGAAAAAAACAAACAAACAAAAAAAAAAACAAAACAAAAAACAACCACCAACCAAAAACCAAACAACCAAATAAACCCAGTACAAGGATACACCTCTTTGTGAATAAATCAAACACACACAATCTGGCCCAGGGATCAATGCCACATCACATGGCAAAAGAAACAGGCTTAATTAATTGCCTGAACTCCAATAGAAATTCATGTTATTTTAGCTTTGTAGTGCAAAGACAAGTTCAAAATATTTCAAGACAGATATCTTGAAAGGACAAAAAAAGTATTCAAAAGAAATGACAGTCCTCTGCAAGCTCTCACCCATCACAGGGAACAGCATTGCACATTGCATATTAATTGTTTAGCAAAAAGCTCTTCGACTGAATAAGACTGAAATCTGAAACATTCTTATCCAGCAATACATTAGTGAGTGTTAATAAGTAAGGACTAATACATATTTGGCAGTGAATAATTCATACTTGGATTGAATTCATATCCACTGCCGCTATTATTTCGAAATCCATCAACATTGACAAATACTGGAAATTGTAGTAACACCAGAAAAGCGTACCAATCCAAGGCAATAATTAAAACTTGAGGTGACTCCCAATCTGCTTTAGACAGCTTCTTATGTGGTTCTGACTTTATTTTCTCTTAGTCTGGAGCATTTCTAAATGCTCCCTGCTGGAAATCATTTATCAGTTTAATGAACACATTCAAGGAAGGCTAACCATAGGGGTGGAGGAGGGATGGTATGATTCCTTTGTTACTCACACAGTATAACTACCCATCTTTCAGGAAATCTGACAGACTCCAAACATTAAATTAACTGAAAGGAAAACCTCATTTTGAACTGTGCTTTCCCATACATATCAAACAGCCTGTGAAATGCCTTAGATTTTATGTCCAAATCCATTAAACACGCTGGAAAATAAGTATAGAAAATTCATGGTTGAATATGTGCTCACAGAAACCTTCCATACTTTGTTAACTTCATGGCTGAATTGATCCATGGGGTGCAAATCAAAGCACTGAGCATACTAAATAGCGCGGCATGGCATAAATGGAAAAGCAAACCAAGAGAAATATGAATATTCAAAAGAACCTAAGCATGTAAACTGGTTTCCTGTATAGCTCTCGGTGTACAAGCAAGCACATGGAGATGCAAGCCAGTCAACAAAGACTCCTCATGGGAAGTCAACAGATATTTGAAAGAATGATGCTTCAGAGCAATGAAGAAATGTGATGATTTATTTGATGAAGCTGGGTTGTGTAAATGATTGTTTAAATGTGTATCATAGGCAGGAACACATAAAGCATATAATTAAGTATCCAAATATTGCAGTTCTGTAAGATGTAGCATGGTAACAGGCTTCAGACCGAAACACAGAGAAGCTTAATTTGCGCTCTCTTGATAAAGCACTATACACAACTATGTAAAAGTCAGGAGGAGGAGGTTAATGGCAGTGAACTAGAATAAAACTAAATGTCACTACATCTTACTTTTCTGTAAAATCTTCTGAGTAGATAAGACATGTTCAGGAAGCTGTAAAATGTGCCCTTTGCTTACAAGAAAAAGGTCAGTTCTGTGCTAACAAATTGTAATAGGTTAGTCATAAATGATCATATCAGCAGCTGAAATATGGTACCTTACACATAATTTAAATATTGCTACAACTACTTGAATCGCAGAGAAGCCCACTGTGCACAGTGCAAACTCCTGCACGCATTAAAATGATCCAATTCATGAAAATATGAACATGATATCATGAAAAAGGAAAAATTACAAATTTCACAGCAATGAAACATGCCTAAATAACCAATTGTACAGTTGCCTTTGGCATTAAAGACCAGCACAAGAAATGCTGAAGCATATTCTGTGCAGTGATTCTCTGCTGCTTTAAGAGACCAACTTCATGGAACAATCAATTCTACTGGTTTTCAAAGTAATGAGCCGGCAGAGGTTCTGCAGCTCCTTGCATGCGTCACCCTGCCAGCGCTCAAGTTCACTTTGTGCAATTCCTACCATGCAGTTTTGTACAGAACACAGAACATACAGCAGCAGTCCATTACCTTCCACTTCTCTCCCAAGAAATAAAAATGAGCAACATAGAACCAATATTGGGTAGCAAAAATCCAATACCACAAATGTGGTATCAGGATAGTTCTGTTATGATAAAAGAAAACAGTTCTTGTCATAAGGCCAGATGAGGCTTTTGCTACGCACCTATTAATTTTGTGACCCAAAGCATTATTGTCCAAAAAAATTTTTCCCAGTGGTATGGTTAGTTTGGGATTCCTTCCTGTTCTTGTGTCAACAGTTCTGTTAGGACCTTAGTAACGGGTGTCCCATTCTTAGAGGGTTACAGTTATGGGGTGAAGCAAAACCTAGGTTTTTTTTAAAAACGCTAGTTGCTGAGCAAACTAGGTCTTGAGCCCCCATGTGCCAAAGTTAATACTTGGTTCAGAATGTTCTTAGGAAAATTTCGCAATGATTTCTTACACTGGTAGAGCACATAAGACACTCAATAGTAAAAGGCTAATTATTGATATTATTTTAATTCACAATCATTAACAAGCCTGTTCAATAAGGTTGGGTTTTTTTTTTTTCTTTGAACACTCTATTGAATCATGTATTTCAAAGCTGACAGAGCATTTTAAAGATCAAATGCATACATAGAATACTAATGTTGCTGAGGCAAGAACACATGTATTCAGCTCTAAAACACACTCATTGTCAGTACAGTAAAATTTCCTCATGTTAATACTTTGAAAAACGTAGGGAAAGGATATAACCAGTGAGCAGAAATGCTACTATTATCAAAACAGGTCCCTTCTCCACTCCAACTAAAACACTTTGCTCTGAAATACCCTTTTGAAATGGCATTTCTAGTGTAGCTATTACAGTGCTAAATCTTGCCAGGGTAGCCGCTTAACCTGAATGGTGGTCTGTGCTGATACCTATCACTCCCAGGTGTAACAAGCCATTTACCTACTAATGGCTAAGAAAAGATGATACAAAAGGACTGAGGTAGTTATGCTTCTTGTGTCATTTTTGAAAACTTAACTTCTGTACACTTTAAGTCAAAGCCCACTTGGATTACGCAGAAAATACTGGTTTTAACTATGCATTTACATAATAAGGGATAAACGTATAACGTTCATTTGATTCATACTGAATGCTATATTTCACAAGTCATAGGAAATATAGTTCTTAAAAAAAGGCATGAATTGTGTTCAAGTAAGAAAATAGATTAACACAGTTGCCATTTTCTACTTCACTTCTAGGGTTATTAAAGGAGAGACTAAAGAAAGAAACAATACTCATGACATTTCTGCCGATATTTCAGGTCACTTTTTAATTTTTATCTTTAGTTATATGAATGGTGAATGATTGAATTACAGTGAGGCCAATTAAATGCTCAATTTCTCTTTACCTATACCAGGTTCTGAACGACTCAAATTTTAAGTACTTGTTCAAAATATCTTAATGCTAAATCTTATTTCTTAAGGTTCTATTTCTTTAGTCTCTTCTTTATCTAAGATGTTAGTTTTCACATAGTAACATCACATAAAAACAGTACTTGTCCTAATATTAATACTACTACGGATACTGTCTCACTTAAATCTGTAATTTTTAAAGATATGGTCACTATTCAGCCCATAATTCTGTAGTGAAATGAATTCCCTGAACCCCTCCTTTTGAAAGCCATCTTTCACTTTAAATGAACTTTTGGTTAAATACCTCTGCAGTGTTCAGTCCATAGGAAATGTAAGGCTGCAAGTACTCTACTGGTAATTCACATTAGAATTTATCCCACAACGATTTCATGTTTGTTTGCGTGACAAGCTGGCTTCTTCAGGGAACCATCCAAACCATCCAAAAACTCAATTTTCAGTTTTGTCATTTGATAAATAAAAACTATATTCTAGTATAGAGCACTAAGTTGTGCAGGTTTCCTACAAGTTAAAGGTAACAGAGAACATCCATCTCATCTGTTTCTGAACACTTCACAGAGCAGTTGGGGCTGGAAATGAAATAGAGGCTATTTCAAGGTGGTTAGCTTTGTACGTAACACTGCCTATTTCTTTTCTACTTTAATCTTTTAATCCTACTAATCCCTATTATATGCTCTTTTTTTTTCTGTGGGTAAACTGATGCTTCTGCCCCTGCCAAGACACTTTCTACTGTTTCTTGCTTATTGTTTACCCTGTACTTTTGAATAGAGTGTTAGAGCAATGTTTGCAATAAGATTCAGTGGGTTTTGATGGACCTTGAACTGATCTAAACTGGAAATTTAAAAGGCATTTTCAACCTACTAATGAAGTTTAGAAGAATTTCTTTGTGATGGTGATGACTGTGATGGAATTTGAAAATTTTCTGAAAGGATTACATGACAGAATTGTCTATGGTAATAACAATGAAATTAAATAAAAATCAAATATCTATGACTTTACAACTTGCTTCGCAAAACACTGTTTTCCAACTACTTCTAAATGGAGATCGTGACATGAATTGAAGATGGCTTATTGTTTTTCAGTTAAAGTTTTCATACATAAGTTTTATCCTCTGAGGTGGCTGAAATCACAGCATCCAATATTTCTTCTCAATGGGATCAAATGAAGTGCCTCTTGTTCATCCTCCGCCTCTCAACGCATACAAACACAAACGAATTCACTAGGTATAATGCCAAATGGCTGTGAAGCTCACAAAACTATGTTTATCAAGACACACTCAAGACTTCCTAATGGATTTTCTTGCCATAAGACACTTCATCATCTTTATAAATTTATTTTCTGTAGACAAAATTTAATTTGTTGTAGACAAGATTAAAAGGTCATAAACAAAATATTGTCATTCAGTTTGCCCTTTAAAGTCATTTCAAAAAATGACATGTGATCTGCTTAATTACGTTAGAATTCGGTGTGACTGTATAACTTCTCCAAGATATGCCTGTTTAACGTGGTAAGCATCACTGATCAGCTTAAAACATGCGTCACTCACAGTGCGAAGCCTAACAGTATGCAACTAACACAGCATATTGGTAAATCACTATGAGTTAAGTATGCTAAACATTCACATTAACTCTCCTGAATAGTAAGACAAATGCAAAGAATTAGGAAGTACGAACATAAAACCTTGTTGTCACAGGGCATAACAGTGTGCAGAAGGGAAACAGACATAAAAGACGACCACTTGTTTCCTTCACACAACCATTTTCCCACCCGTCTGCCATCAGCATGTTGTGGATATTTTAAGCCTGCAAAGGTTCAAAAAGGAACTAAGTTCCCAGAAGAAAACTCCAGAGACGAAAATACTATTTTCTGGCCTGGGAAATAGAAGAACAGAAGCCAGGTAACTGCTCAGAACACAAAATAGATATTTACACTCAATTTTTTCCCTGTATTTGTGGAAACAAAAGGTGTGCCACTACATTTTTCACACAGTCCTATTAGTATGGTGAATGTGCTAACATGCATCCAAGACTCAGAGGACAAAAAGAGACAGCTATACTGCGAGAAAAATTCTTTTAAAAAACTAAAAGCAGACAAAAGTTTAGTAAATTCTTTTCTGCACCTACTGTAAGCTATTTTCAAATCATCTAGCAGTTTCACAGATGTGTTTTTCTTGAAAGTAATGAAAATAACTTGACTTATGGAACGAGTAGAGTATCTCAGCTAGCATCCTGTTCAATATTCTTCTAGGACAACAGTCATCTTGGCCCTGTAATACAGGAGCATCTGGGTACCTCTCAGTACATGTTGTAGCCTTAGTGGTCAGAAAAGACCATGTTACTATTGGAGATGAATGAAGTGCTAATTAACAAAATGCAGAAAATCAAGGCAGCAAAGTAGTAAGAGTTTTTTTCCAAATAAAACAGGAGTCTTGCCAAATTTCATCTTTTTGGATGCTTAGTAGGTGCTGATTAAAAGCTCTGTTTGACATTGTAATAGCACTGGTTTCTCTCGTTGTTGTCACCCTCCCCACCTTCCTTCCCCCCCACCCTGGGTACATAAACCACTTAATTGCAGGCTGATCCCAGTAAGTGGTTATTATTTAAGTGAAGGCCTCAAGAATACTTAAGTCTTTTTGAAATAGGTCACCAATATTCTATTTCACATTTAACCTTTAAATATGAAGTGATAGGGACAAAGTGTTTTAGTCTCTCACTGTATTATGATAGGCATTTAAATGAGTTCAGGTATCAGTTTGTTGAAAAGTGGTTAGAAGAACCGTAAAATTGTCAGAAGTGACCACTGTTTCTCACTACTCAATGGATTTGAAATATCTTCAACTTTTATTATGCACAATATCTTTGTCTTTGCCCTGACATTTAAGTATCAGGAGGCACTTATTAACCTGAGATAATTTTCTGTTCCATTGACGTTATCTCCTAAATTTATATTGTTATGATACACTGAATATTCATAAAATGATCTTGAATGAACTTGTTCATACTGCCATTCTGAATATCTGTGTTCAAATCTTGAAATACAAAAGACTTAAATTTTTTGTTGCCATTGTTTTTTTACAGCTTGTGTAGCCTGGAGTAGAGATAAAAGGTAGGGTGGGTTTTTTGTTGCCGTTGTTTGGTTGGTATTTTTGTTTTGTTTTGGTTTGGTTTTTAAGGGACATCATTAGAATATTTTAAGCCTTTTAGAATGAGTAAACAGCATAGAAAAGCCAATTAACAGCTTTTAATGGGCAAAACTGTAGGAAAACTACCAAAACTTTCAAGTAGCTAAACATGACGCAAGAGTTTTGGAGCTCCTTCAAATACTAATATGCTTTACAGTTAAAGTTTGACTTCAACTTTGTTACAAGCCAAAATTACTGTCTTTCCTGCTGAGGAGGTAGCTACGCTGCCTGGCTAGCCATGCTACAATGCCTTTTTAAGTGTTTATCATTCAGACTAAAAACATTTGCAATGCCATCTGGTCATTCATAATTGTCATAGGCTTGAGAACACACCAAAGTACATACAAGCACTAATACGACAAAGCAGATTTCACTAAAGAGCAAGAGAGAAAGGATTAAGTATGTGTATTAACATGGATGGGCAATTGCTTTGCATAGAAGAACCTGATAAGGTAACATTTAAAGAAAACACCCGTCCATGTGTAGAACAAGATGCACAGGGTTGTTTGCAACAAGTTCGGCTATTTTCGCTAGTTAAACACAGTAAGGGGAAAACCAGGATGCTGGTGATGCACTTCCCGGCTCAATTCAGTCATTGCCTGCAACCAAACCCTTAACAACGTAACAGAAAATGAGATGATGATCATCTTATTCAGAAGATACAATAAAAGACAAAAATATCAGAGACAAAATATCATCTCTCGATGAAGAACGTGAAAGAGAATGCTGGCTTCACTGCAAAGGATAAACTCTGCCTGCACAGCACTGCTACATCCCAAAGTGTTCACCCATAAATCCATTTTCACTGCCCTAAAATGGCTGTCCATCAGGAAAGCTGGCCAATGTAAATATATTGTGAAAGGATGTGTTTCTAAGTGAAATAAATATGATTAATACAGTTTAAGGATTTGCTACACTGTACAAGAGATTTAAAACATTTTTTCTTGAGAAAGAGCACCATATTTTTTTCTTAAAATTCTTTTTCTGTTTTACGAAGTTAACTTACAAATTTACCGTCTGTTATCTGTGACTCCAAATAAATTCATGGTACCATGCTTTATTAAATTTATGTGATTTCAAGTGCATTTACAACAGTAGCATTGTAATGGTATCTTTATGTAACCCAGCATACAGATGTCTCTCCCACATCTCTAGAATTCTAAAAAAAGTCATGTCAAGAATTATCTCATTAAGGTGTCATAAATAATCTATCTTTCTTTCTGCTGATAAATACCATAGTTCAGTTGAAACAAATATAAACACTTCAAGATTAGGTAGGAGATTAATAAATGAAACCACAAAACACCCACCATCAAAGCTGACAAACTACCAGATATATATTTCATTTTCTGTAATGTCCTTAATGACCTTCTAATTTTACCCAAAACTAAAAATAGCTTTCCTGAGTCACACTGAATCACAAAAATCAATACTTTCGAATTCTCAAATTAATCTTAAAAATAGTTATGCAGGCAACATGTCAGTAGTGAAAGAGATATGAAAACAGCATGTTTTCAGAGAGCACTGGCATGGGAAGCTACTCAGTTCTCATTGTACTGCATATATCTTATGTCCCAAATTATTCCTGTAGGACAGAAGGTTCCCTTCTTTTATGGACAACACTTTTCTTAAATTCTTTCATAAGCCAAAAAAATCTCCTGTAGCATCAATCAGACATAATTTATTGGCAATAGCAAGAAAAATTATTCCCTGTTATATTAAAACTGGAAAAAGAATAATGAAGACTTTACTCTACAAAATATTTTTTTTCCAGCCGAGTTGTGTTCTAAATTTTTTTGTGACTGTGTAACAGATGCCTCGCCACTGCTGGTTTGTGCCTGCGACTCCACCATGTGGTGTTCGTTACACAACCCGCTGAGAGACCAGTGAGCCAAATAGAACAAGGAGAAAAATGGGAACTTCATGAATAAACATTTGCTTAAAAATCACATTATTTCATCATTTTCTCTTTCTACTGTGGTTACTCCACATCTGTAAATTGAACTAGCACCAAGCAAAGCCTACTGCAGCGCTTTAGTTTCCACTGGCATAGAGATTTATAGAGGCCTACAATACGCATTTATATAACAGCAGTGTCTCCAAGCTCGCAAACTTCCTATTGAGATCATTATTTCATCCCTTTGGGTGTTCCAATCATCCTCCATTTTTTACCAAGATAACGCAAGGAAAAGAATGAATCAGAAGGTGGGATAAAGATTAAGAAAACTACTTTCATTTTCAATATTTGGATTTCTTTCTTCACAATGTAGGCTCTCAAGTATTAGCAGGAACAGACTTATGCTGAAAAAGGACAGCATGTATTCCTTCATCACAGAAAAATTAATAAATTTTCAGAAATTATTACTGATTGCAGATGTCCAATTCGAAACACATTTAAAGAGTCACAATTTACTATGTGTAGAATGTGCTTTAAGAGTCAGGTGCTACTTTAGTATTTAAATGGACATTCAAAAGTACTAAGCACTTCAAAAGCCTTAGGCTTTAATACTTAAAAAAGCAGCAGTCATGCAAGAACATACAAAAATGTCTCCTTCTCCAAATCATCTCCTCCTACTTTTTCTTTTCTCTTGCTATTCCTAAACACTATGCATACGTCATATAGAAAAAAAATGTATCAGGAAAAAAACTTTAGGAAAGGAGTTATCCTAGAACATCTTCTGAAAAATGCCAAGGGGTATTCTGGCCTGATTATAGAAATAAATTTGCGGTTTTCTTTTGTTTTTCTTTCCTCAAGCAACTACATACCACAGCAACGGCCTACCACACAAGGAGAAAGAAATTAATGAAATAAGCAGTTGTTCTTTCATCCCATAATAAGAAAAACTGCTAGGAAAGACTGTGTATGTCTATAACATGCAGTAGACGGCTGATTAAAATGTTCATTTTTAAGGAATTTTTAGCAGTATTGGCTGAGTAATGATGTACTGTACTATTTTAATAGTTACAATAATAAATACTCTATGTTTATATAGTAGCTTCACTATTATTGCAAGACGTTCCCTATTATTTTTATTTTTCTGTGCAAGTCCTTTCTTAATTAATATCTAGTGGGAAAACATAATTTATGTTTTTAGAACATCTTCATCTGAATTGACAGAAACAGCATATTTAGGAAAAAAGGTTTTTGTTGATTAGCTTCATCTCAAATGCATTCCAGTACGAAACGCACACACCTGTCCATCAGCAGAAAAAGACTCAGTGATACCCAGATACCCCCAGAAGTGCATTTCCCATACCTTTCAGTGGCCAGCAATGAAATGTGGAAAATTGATTCTAATCACTACTTTAGTATGTGACTAATTGTCACAAACACCACTTCCTTAACATTGTAAGAAATCCTTCAGAAAACTTACACTGAGGAATCAAGTAGCTCAGTCTTAAAAATTTTGACCTTTAAATCTTACAAGCTAATACCCCTGGCTGAGATTTTTTTTTTTTTTTTTTTTTTAAAGCTTGCTGTACTTTGTTTTCTAGCCCTCAATTCAAACAGCGTTTGGAATGTTCTTTCGACAAACATTACCCCAAATCCATTTCCATGTCCATAATAACTTGAAATGTTAACGTCAAATTCTGTCTGTCTCTGCTAGAAAGTAAAAGAAAGCCAGACTGATTCCACCATACTTTTACTAGACATCTACACAATTTTGGACTCCCTTCAACAGAAGGGGCTAAGAGAGAGGAGTGGTTCTATTGTAATCACAAAGCTTTTCACTGTGAGACCTCGTCATTCTGTTTCTCTCAAGAAATGACAGATCTTTCTAAAGAACTTAGTACTCTTCAGCATCGCTCCTTAAAATCCTGATTTATAGTCTCACTGTTAGATCGGCTCTAGTCATAGCTTTCCAATCAACAAAATTGTTTGATTGCCTGTCTGCTCTGGACTGCTTCTGAGCATACCTAGAAACTCCCCAAAAGAAAAAAAAAAAGAAAAAAAAAGAAAAAAAAAATAACCAGAGACAAGCCAGCTTCCCAGCACATGAATGCACCATTTTATACAGCAGCACCACTGATCCACCTGGAAATGATGTGAGAGGAGAGTTTTCATTCTGAAAATGCAACACTCCACACAAAAACGTAGGCTCCCAAGACATCACACTGTTCCCTAACAAAATACTTAATTTAATCACTGTCCTTGCTCTGTACGTTTTTTTTTTTTTTTAAGGTCTAAAAAAGCCACTTTACTGCCACTACAAAAGCCGTTTCTTGAACACAATGAAGTTCTGTTTTAGTAAATGCAAGTTCCTACAGCAGCTGCATAAATTTCTATTTCATTTACTAACCAACCAGTAAGATCAGTGCAGCAAATAGGGATTGCTACACATAGGTGAAGAATTCAGCGAAGTATGACACCTCTCCCTGGGATGGAATTGTTTCATGGAGTGTGTTACACAATGTTGGTATGTATCCTGAGGGCATAAAGTTCTGGAGAGAATAAAAGAAAGTTATTTTCCAAGGAAAGCTTTAGAAGTACAGCTTCCAAGACCTAATGTTCTGTTGAAATAGTTACAATGGTAGAAGCTTCCTGTGGTGGTTACTTTTTTTGCTCTTTTTACTACATTCTTTTAAAAGTCTTCCTATAAAATTCATTTTTGGCAGACACATTGGAGCAAAATTCATAGTTTGGGAGTTCCAGGTTGGGAGGAAGGTTATCAAATTGGCATTGATCAGTTTACTTGCTAATCTACCTTTCCAGTCCAAAATTTTTTGTGCTCAGCAGCAGGGAAAGAATGGAGTCAGAGGAGAAACAGGGAGATAGGGGCACCAACCCCATCAGTGAGTAGCAAAGGGAAACATTAACTTCAGCAGCAGAAGAAATAGAGGTCATGAAAGAAGAGCAAAACACAGGGACAACAGCAAGACAATCCCTTAGAACTCTAGCAGGAAAAGAATTGCAGTGAAGGAGGGGAGAAGCTCAAGGGCAATGAGGTGAAAATCAGAGGAAGTGGAAGAAACAGAGGTGGATATCACAGAGGTAAAGAATCAAGGGAGTTGAAAAGAGAGAGACTCACATTTTATAATACATCTGCCTCTGCTACAAAGATGTGACAAAACTCATGAGAACATGCCTATGTTTCTATAGACTATCCATCTCGGGTACCATAAAGGGCAAACTGAATAAATAGGCCTGAAAATAATCCGTGCCATAGTATAATGACAAAGTAAATCAAGATTTAGGGACAGATTAAGATTATGCTAACTAAATGACTGCAAGCACAAGCCTGACAGCATGTCAAATTTGTTCAGAAATGGTGAAGACTAGCTTTATTACATCAGCTCTTGTATCACCGTGTCTGCTCTACTCTAATCCTACGCCCATTCATCTGTCCTACATCCAACACAGAAGAAATAAGCCATCACGAATCCTAATCATATGTTCTAGCTAACTGAACGGAAATATTATCATGCATTCATATATAGTCTGGATCAAATTTTTACTGCCTGGGGATTCGAGAGTGTACAGTCTAAACATTAAGGAGTTTTGGCCCAAGTTCAGTGCTACAGAATGGCAGTTCTATTAACAGTGTTGCCTTTTTCGGCTTTTGTTAGAAAAGACAAAGAAATGAGTGATGCTATCCAAAAGACAGGCATTGAATTATTTTCACATAGGCCAGACATACATGAATGTGTAGTGGGGTTACCATATAAATAAGGTTTGTTTATATATATTTTTTACATATATAAGTGTATAAAAACTTGGTTACCAGCCTTCGTAAACCTCTTAAAGAAGAACTTAAATTTTAGGCAGACACAGTTCTACCTTTCAGAAATGCTTCAGAAGCCAAAGGTTTCTTTGTTGTGAGAACTTAGACCACCAATTGTGCCAGAAGAGTTATCTACTGCTCATTTATTTATAAGTTTAATAAAGACATACTTTCCAAACCATAACATATGTTGTCTGCAGTACTTAACATTCGAATTAAAGGGAGGAAGATTAAGTCTATAGTACTATATAAAAATTATGAACATCTAAAGTAATAAAGAACCAAACATTATTAACAAGATGGCTTAGAACTGCAGTGCTTTTTCCATTTTTTATTACTGTTAGGAGCAAAAAGACCAAAAGACCTCCTTAACATATTTGGTATTTTTTATATATAAATTCATATATGACCATGCAGTAATATTTATTTTGAGCGACAATTCTCACAGTGGAATTACTAAATAAAATTCCTGTCAAAGAGAGACATTTTCCTTAAAGTTTTCAAAATAAAGATAAAAGGCTGGTGAATTTTTTTTGCCATTCAGAATTCACACAGCATACAGGACCTCAAAGAAACAGAGCCACAAACTCTCATTATGCAAAAATCAAAGTCTCAAATCTATCTACAAATTATTCTACAAATTATCTACAAATTAATCAACAAACTATTTGGTAAGAGGAGAAATTAACGATTAATGGTGCAAAATAAGATACCCTGAAGACTGTAACTGTTAACCTTCATGAAAAATTGGGAGAGTAAATCCAATGGGTTACACTTGCCTATGCCAGCATGAAAATTTTTGTGGAATCTTTCAAGATCCCAAAATAGTTCTGAGGTAGAGCTTGGCTCATCTCTGTTGCAAAGACTTATACAGGCAGGATTAACAGGGAGATGACTTCAGTTGCTACCCATTGAGCATGTACATCCTATTTATTGGGGGCCGACCTGCTGGAGAGCAGCTCAGTGGAAAGAGACCTGGGAGTCCTGGTGGACAACAGGATGACCATGAGCCAGCAATGTGCCCTTGTGGCCAAGAAGGCCAATGGCATCCTGGGGTGCATCAAGAAGAGTGTGGCCAGCAGGTCGAGGGAGGTCGTCCTCCCCCTCTACTCTGCCTTGGTGAGGCCACACCTGGAGTACTGGGGCCAGTTCTGGACTCCCCGGTTCAAGAGGGACAGGGAACTGCTGGAGAGGGTGCAGCATAGGGCTACCAAGACGATGAGGGGACTGGAACACCTCTCTTATGAGGAAAGGCTGAGGGAGTTGGGTCTGTTTAGTCTGGAAAAGAGACGGCTGAGGGGTGACCTAATTAATGCATACAAATACTTAAAGGGTGGGTGTCAGGACGACGGGGCCAGGCTCTTTTCAGTGGTGCCCGGCAATAGGACAAGAGGTAGTGGGCACAAACTTGAGTATAGGAAGTTCCTTCTCAACATGAGGAGGAACTTCTTTACTTTGAGGGTGGCAGAGCACTGGAACAAGCTGCCCAGAGAGGTGTTTGAGTCTCCCTCTCTGGAGACATTCAAAACCCTCCTGGACGCGTTCCTGTGCAACCTGCTCTAAGGTGACCCTGCTCTGGCAGGGCGGTTGGACTAGATGATCTCCAGAGGTCCCTTCCAACCCTATGATTCTATGATTCTATGATTTACCAGGTTCAAAAAAAATTGAGTTAAACATACATTTGTGTATTGGGTGCATCTACTCCCTTGTGTCTCCACCACAGAGTTGAGACAGAAAGACACAGTGCAAACTTAAAGCTAATTTTAGTAATGAAATGCTAGCGTTTGCTCTCTGATAATTAATATCAGTATTTAGTTCAACAAGGATATAATTAAAATTTCAAATGTAAGCATTATAAATTACTGATACTTTGGAATTATAAATCTCTGTAGTGTTTTCTAATGAAAATAAATTGAATTGACATTGTTTCTATAAGAGTTGAGTCATTTCACCTTCATTCTTAGTATCTGATTAAGCCTTCTGACTCTGTCTTTCGGGAACATTTTAAAACATCTTCCTAGAAAACATGACTTTAGTAATGCCCGGTGTCAAGCAATCAAGAAAAAAAAATCCATAAATATTGGATATGCACACAACCTGACTATTCATGGAGATTTAGTAACTTTACATTAAAGGTTGAAATAATTACTGTAGGCTTCATGGATACATGAATATTTCTATTATGCTACTTGATCATCCCTAAAATTGCAACTTTGTTAAGAGGTCCCCATCACAACAACCTGGTCCAGTTTGATTAGAAGAGCTACATTCAGTTTTTGTCATAAAACACAGACAACAGAAGCGAGGTAAAACAGCCTTAAGACTCAACTGGTATTAAGCAGAAGATGAAGTACATGGAAATTAAAACAATAATAAAATGTAATGGCATTTACCTTCTCAAAGAAAAAAATTGTATTCCCAAGATTTGAATATAGTTCAAATACTTTGTTCTGAAATGTTTGATTAAATGGGAATGTGGTGCACCCTGTTCTATATCATAAATCCAGGATGAATTCCACCAATCTGACACTTCATTTTTTCTAAATGGGGATTATCTACAGTTTTAGGCAACCTTAAATCTGCACATCTGCATGCATAATGCGTGTGTAGAAGTTGTTACAAATACTTCTGTATTTTAAAAGCTTGTCATGGGCAAAATTTAGAACCACCCAGCCCCAAATCTTCACACAGAACAACATCCTCCAAGTAATCCAAAATAGAAAATGAAGCTTATTATAAATTAATCATCTGATAATGACAACTTTTTAATTGCTGCTTCTCAGCATTTTCTCGAGTCACAAATTTTAGGAGTATTGATTTGCAAAATGTTTTGGTTTTCTTAAGTGAGTAGAAAAATCCCCTCACAGCTACCTCCTTTTACATTTTAACTTTATCTTGGTCTTTCTTATAAGATAAAGGGCTTTCTAACCCAAGAAATGAATACTGACCAGCTGCTCTGCATTATAAGAACTCTTTCAAACTAGAATGAATTGTTTTGTAGTAAATATGCAGTGGATGAAAGAGCCTTACAAACCTGTGAACAAACAACCCTCTTGATCTCCAGAGAGACAACAGACCCAAAACTTTTGCTGGAGAAGAGGAAGTATTAAGTCACAAAAATTGACTGTCAATACTATTATTTACTTCCGGAAAGGCTTTTTTGACTATGCGTCTTTGATGTCACTAACTTTGGAGTTATACAAAGATTTACGACAAAACCATATCATGATTTTTGTACAATCCTAACAAAATGGAAGTAATAAGTGTTCAAGAGAAATAAAGTTAAGGCAAATGAAGGTAAATAGAGAAGCTATTTTCTTCTGAATATTTCTGGAATTACTGCTGAAACAATTCAGAGAAGCAAATTCAGTACCTATTAACAGAGGGTTACCAGCCTGGGAACAGCTTCAAGTCATGAATTCAAGTTTTAAGAGAGGTAGAAGAGTGCAATCCTCCTTTGACTTTCCAGAGAAATGCATTTTTCTTACCCTGAAATGAAAGAAACGGGGAAAAAGGAACAAATGTAGGAAAAAACACAAGTCTCATTAAACTACCGATAGCCTCTGCCTCCATGTGAGCAGGTGCTTGCTGAGTCAGAAGACTGAGCTCACTTAACTGAGAAGAGACAGACTGGAACTTAACCACTAGGCACAAGTAGTAAATTAAATGCAGGCTTCAAAACATAAACCTCAAGAGAACTCAAAACATTGATTTTTAAAGAAGTCGGGTTTTTTTCTTCTCTTTGAGAAACTCTTTTGTTGTTCAGAAGCTATAACCTTGTGAGTCACAGACTTGTAAAATCTGAATCAAATACATCTCACATGTATAGTCGAACTACTTGGAGATTGTTTTGACACAAAGTATTCAAATCATATCACGATTTGTCAAAATACTTTAACATAAATGCCTATAAAGTAAGTAAAAAGTGGAACTATCACTCAGTGAAAGCATTGTGAGGTGATCTACTAGAGAACTGTTTGTAGACTGCCCTGTATTCAAGATTAATTGAAGCCCAACACTACAGTAGTAGAGCAGTTACAAGAAAGCTGGTGACAAAATGTGCATATATATGTGCGTATATATGTATATATACAGAAGAAAATCTGTATTAGAAATATTGAGTAAACACAGATGGGCAAAACAACAAAAATAATAATCCTGAAAAAAATACACAAAACCCCTGCAACTTTATGACAAACTAATGCTCCTGTTGTCTGTATTTTGCAATTATTACTTTATTTAGGAAAGAAAGAGCTTTAGTGACAAATTAGACTATCATACATGGAATATATTCTAGGGAATAGCCTTAATTTTTAGGCAAAAACAGGCAGCGAAACTAGCAACTGACACACACAAAAAAGCATGTATTTTCTGTCCTAAAGCAGACAAATGCAGGACACTTTAGTTTTGATCAAGAAGACAAAACAGAAGGCTATGCAGAATTTGGGCGATGATGTGAGGAAAAACTGGAAAAAATGTTTCAGCCATTATTCAGTTTTTACATTGCATGCAAAGTATTTTTGCTAAAGGAAATATTGCACCCAAGAGTCTGTACCATATATTTTAGCATGAAAATAAGGATATATAAGGATGTGAAAGAAATCTTAAGCTGAACAACTAAGCTATCCTGAAGCCTTTAGGAACACTTTTTCTCGTATATAATTGAAGTAAGTAATAGCAAATAAAGGTTATTCTGAGATATAAATCCTGCCATGTGGTTGAGAAAAATATCTCTCTCCAAATGAACTCAAGCATATATTTCATTTCAAGTTTGATCTTTTAACTGTTTGCTGTTCCTCTGATCTGCTGCCGCCTTTTTTTTTTTATATATATATATATATAATTTATTACTGTGAATATACCTGTATTCAAGCAAAACAGGACAAACCATCCTCTCTCCTTGTCCCCCGCCTTCAAAATTTGAACTACAATAAGAGGCAGGAAACTCTCATGAGATTTTTCATTTTTCAAAAAGTAAAGAAATCTAGGAAATGGATGTCCTTTACCAATAACTGTCTGACTAGATGCAAAATATACCAGCACATCTAATTATTGGAGTTGGGAAGAGGCATGAGTTGTGATAAGTAAAGACCTATTTTGACTTTTCAATACAAAGATACAATTCTTTAAGTAAGATGTAAGATTCCAAGCCAAGATTCAAAGCAGAAATAGTAGGCTTGCAAACTTAAATCCCCAACAGTTCCCATGCACAGAGATATCAAAATATGAAAGACATGCAACTAGAGCTAACTGTGCTTGGAGTCAGCATCATTAGTTCTTGCATGTTGCTTCCAAAATATCGTTTACAGCTGAAGAAAAAGCTTTTGATCTTTGACACAGTTTAAAAACAGTGGAATATCAACAACCATTTTAATCAATCTGCTGCTGAAAGAAGAAATTCCATCATTCAGTTGCTCACGCATAACCCAGAGACACCTCTTTTCTTGTGTCAGCACAAGCTTTCACATATGGCGAATTGAAACACCAAGTGATCTGAGTTTAAGAACAATAACAAGTTAATTCGTTCAAATTCACTATGAGGCCATATGTATTTGTGCTGGCATATGGGAAGAAAGGTAGAAGGCTGTATCAATCTCTTCAATGGAAACGCAGTTGCCAGGATTAAACAACAGTGTAAACCACAGATGCAGATTCCCTGTTGCACACTCACCCTCAGTATTGCTATACTACTAAGCAAAGCAGAAAAAAAATCCCACAAGAACAGTTTAGCAAAATAAGAAGTGAAAACACTTTGCAAGATTCGTGTATCACTGCTTTTAACCTGCACTAGGATAGCACTATTGTTAGCACAACTATCTACTGCAGGTAAACAAGAACACATTTTTATTTTATACTGTTATCCTTTTCTAGGGTAAATACAGTTGTTACGTAATTCTAATATTTTTTATCACTTAACTTTTTCCTTTTTCTATTCTAGTTACATGCCTGCAGATTAAGTAAACATAGGCTAACATATATGTGAGTCATTTATGCACACATAAAGTACACAAATAAAAATGCACCCACCTCAAGAAAAGTCATAAAACATAATTCAAACAAATGCCATTTGGCCACCTATATTAAAAAGCCATTGCTGGTTTTGTTTTTCCTCTACAGTCTCTCTCTTGCTTTTATCATTAAGAAGCTACTCAGCTTTCTAGCCAAAACCTATCTCAAAACCACCCCAATAGGCTTCCCTTATTCAGGCAGCACAATAAATGACAAGAGTACACAAGACCTGAATATCGTTGGCCGTTGTGCCAACCAGCACCTAGAATCCAAAGCTACATAGGTTTTCTACACATCCTCTACACAGAAGAGATTATTACCTAAAGCAAGTGATTTGGTGGTTCAAAATGGATCATGATTGTCAACTAGTGTGGCTCTGTGACTCCTGACCTCCCCTCAGCAGAGCAGTGGGTCTGCATGGACACCAAACGGGGAAACTGTGGCCATCAATGTAAACACGAAAAGAATTTTATCATATCAGTAAGTCCAATACCATTTAAGTTACAGTAAAGCACACCACTACCATGTTTAACAGCAGCCATGAGATGAGCTGGCATTCATTAGAGCAATAAGAATATATGAAACAACGGAAAGCAACATGATGCCAGAGCCTCCACCCAAAATGGGCGCCTGCAGAAGCTGAACAGCATGCTGGGAGAACAAAGCCACATGAATTGTTCCACCACTAATGAAAAATAAGCAGCCCAATAAATCACCAGAAATACTCATTTTCAGAAGGTTCTTTTCTGCATGATACAGTAACACACACGAAGTCTCGGGATACCAGAATCAAAAAAGGCTTGTCCCCTAGACCAAGCCACACAACTTGCTGCTGTCTGTAAGCACAGGCAAGCCTTAAATGTAATCAGACAAGCAATTCGCTACTTTGAGGAGATGCTACTAATGGTCTGTCACAGGAATTGGGACTAAACAGAGACAGGACTAGAAAAGGTTCAGACAGAAACAATAAAGTAAGCAATTTCTGACACGTTATGTGGAAAGGTTTGATCAAAGCCAGGACCATTTATTTCTTCAAACACTTTTAGTTTACTCTGCCAGTTTAAAGAAAATAAACCAAAAAAAACCAAAAAAAACAACCTCAAAACATTATTGTTTTTCATGTGGCTTTAGCAGTATATGAAAATTTATAGACAAGTACATCACTCTATGAATCTTTTTTAATATAAGTTCAAAATATAGAGGACGCAATGATATCTTCGAAGCTTTAATTCGACTTTGTAAAATGACATGTCTTTGTGCATTCAGTATTCTGCGCTGTAATTATTAGACTACAAACTGCTTATAGCTCTATGTGGTAGCATGGAACACTCCATCATCCTGGCATCCCACAGGAAAAAATTGCAGCAACAGACTCTTCTCCAGCTGATTCTCCAAAAGCTGCCATAATATCTTCTGTTGTGAGCACCAGAGTAATTTAGTAGATTTGGCAGACGTTCAGAGAAGTGCCTGGGTTCTTAATGCGTATGATGTTAAACCCCAGAAGGAAAGAAAAAAGAAAGAAAGAAAGAAAATAGGGAAAAAAAACCAAACCACTCAAACACGGAATCCCCCTAAAGACAAGGCAAATAACGAGAATGGGAAGGCAGAAATCACACTCCTCTTCTAAATCTAGATTTTCTTCTCCTGACAGCATCATTGATTGTTTCCTTATATTAAAAAGAAAATTATTAATAAAATGTAATGAGTAAACTTTTCAAGCACTTGACAAACCACCCTAAGCCTTATGCATGGGTCTCCTGTGAGAAGGGAGCAATTAAAGATTATGCAAGAAATGCAGCGAGAATCACGAGGCAACAGATTCAAAGACTATAAATATTTCTTTGTATTGTTAGAAAAGGTTTTCCCTACCTGAATCTTGATTTAAACAAGAATGTCAAAACAATAAAAACTTTATTAAAGCATTAGTTTCTAAAGGACTGAGTTCAGTTCTGAATTTTAGAAAGACTAATGAGACACGAAGGAGAATTAATCATTTTTTCCTGAAAACTTTTCAATGGAATTTAAAATAAACACTGCTGGTCAAAGAAACTCACACCCCAAAATAAACAAAACTATCTGTTTACAAGAAGGAACACTCTACATTTCCATTACGATCTTGTTTTCTCTGGAAAATCAGATTTCTCACACTATGCATGTATCCCTTCATAAAAGCAAGAAAATTTCGCAGACTTCAAGAATGCGAAATACTTAAAAAATTACACAAATTCACAAAAAAGAGGTACATCCCCTTCCACAGAAATAATCTTTTTCTGAGAAAAGCACTGTATCATTACCTGCCCCCAAATTCTCTATCTCCTGTGCTATACTTAGCCTTTTACGAAACTCATTGAAATAAGATTTATTCTTATGACAAAATGGAACAAATTATTAACACTGACAGCCTGCAAAAATTGTTTAGTTTTCTGCCAGTGTATACTTTTACAGCAAGATGGATCACTGCAGCTACAAATGGTGAAACCTGAAAGAATAGCTGTTCTGTGGGAAGCAAAGTGACACACTAAAAAATAATTTTTGCAGGAAACAATAAACTATCAAGAAAGGTTAACTGTTGCTAGCACCTAATATAAAAGGTATACTAATCTCATCATCTAAAAACCTGCCTCAGTGGATGCAGTAGCCTCTCTTAAGTGATCTTGAGCTTGCCTTTAAAGGTACTCAACCCGTAACAAATGTAATAATTAAATTGAAATGATGAGGTTTTGTGGTTATAGAGCTTTCTTTTCTGTTCTAAGTGACATGAACACTGTCGCACAGGCAGGTAGCTCATTTGGAGTCTTTACAGATGAACTGCAGTACCAGGGCACTGCAATACATTTGTGACCAATACCCTCAGTGGGACATTATTTTGAACTATACATTCAACAGCCCATGCCTAGAAATCAGGATGTACTATCATAAAAAAGCTGTGTCAGAAGGACAGGGGTACATACCCCTAACCAGGAACGAAGCTGACTTTTCCCTGGAGAAAGGAAAGGACAACAGATCCTCCTTACAACCAGCTTAACAGCATTTTTCCATCCAGCTCGTACTGCCACAGAATTGCACTGGCAGATCCAGGTCCCTCAGCTTCACCACAGTGAGTATTTCTGTACAATGATTTGTTCTACACAGATACTTAAGAAGACACTTATGGTCTATTTACCGTAGTTCTGCTTCTTCCCTGAGAAAGGTGGGAAAAATGACTAAGAAGGTTTCTCTACATCTGTTTGAAAACACAATTATTTTCTGCCATTGTACTTCAGTTTCCTTTTTCCTGCTGCCACAGGCCATCAAAACATCCTTGGAAATTAACACATACAGACAGCACTTTTATACAATTTCTAGTAGTCAGCAATACTGTATGTCTTGTACTGTCAATAGAAAAACACTTCTGCATTAGTTTTGAATTTTCTCAAGGCTCTAGGTGTAGATTCAAAGCACATTTTTTCCCTTTGTAGTTGTGGAAAAGGTTGTTTACATACTCAAAAGAGAAAGCAGTTATATTGGTCTGTGCTGCTATCAGGTAAGGGGTATATAGCCAAGAGTAAACTTCGAGTTGAGAGAATATATGAGGGGGAGGGGGGATTATATAGATTCTATAGAAATATGTGTGTTTAAATATGTATTTACATATATATGCAGGTACATGGAAGCTGAGATATCTGCTGTAAATCAGAGAACAATGAAGTTCGGCATATTATGTAATGTTGAAACATTGATTAACACAAGTTCTGGTAAATTGTACTATTGTGCCAGACTGCTTTGGAAATTCTTTTGTACTACAAAAGAATTTTTTCCTACTACATTTGTAGTTTTGGGCCTATCTGTTCGCAGCGGTTGGCAGAGTTTCACACACTAGCTAGCTGGGAGCTTTCAGGCCAAGGGATGGCAAGCAGACGTGAGGGTGTCCTGTAGGAGAAGGGAGTCTGGCAGCTTCAGGAGTGGTGGGAAGGTGATGAACTGCTCTTTCAGGAAGCATGTGTAGGGCAAGTCCAGTTCTCATATAAAGCCTCCAAACCCGTGAGATCATCACTACATGATGTTAGCCAGTGTCAGAAAGTTCTCAAAACGCTTTGCCATGCTAAAGGGAAATGCACCAGTTGCTGAGTTACTACAAACCCTTCTTTCTGTATGAATGTTCTTTGTCTGTCAGAAAAGGAGATTTTAAACTAACATTTTAAAACATTCTGGTCTTCTAAAGCAGTAGGGAGAGAGCTTTAATATACAGCCTGAAAAAAAAAAAAAAAATTAAAGAGAGGAATATCCAGAAACACAGGGAAAGGTAGAGTGAACAACAAGATTTACAAATACAAACAAAACCAGGTGCTGTGAAAGAGTCTTAGAATATACAGGAAAATAGTGAGAATACAAAGAAATCCCTTCTACAATGATATGTCAAGATATTTCAGTCTAAGACTTTTGGACATATAGATATCTATTTATCTCAGTCTTTTAGACTTAGATAATGATAATTTCAAGATATGTCAATATACCAAATATGAAGTATTGGATCCCTAATAGTTTAAAATTTTTAACATCTACGGACAGCACGAAGTCTGTAATAAAAAACCAAGCTACTTATCTAGGAGAGATTACTAAGAAAATTCTAAGTCCTTCAACAGCGTGGCTCAAAAAAGACAATCGTTCATCATTTACATACATAAACCCGAGGAAAATTTAATAAGGCTATTTACAATATTTACTTTTTGTCCATCCAAAATAACATGCTCCTTTTCTGCGTTTTAACTTGATTGTTACACAGCAATTGTTTCTTCATTAAATAAGAAAATAGATAACCTTTTAAAGTTTAGAAAACCCAAACTTTCTTATAGAATGTTAGAAAAGAGAAAAGTGTAAAGGCAGGCATGATAAATACTGCAGATTTTAAAAGCAGATTTCATGGGGTGCTGAAATGCTCTTACGAATCTAAAAGCCAGCTGTACGTTCTGAGGCTTTAAAAAAAAAATGACAAAAGAAACAAATAAACCCAAACACAGAGCACAAAACAAAACAAACCCAAGCCAAATAACTGTTTCTTTTACCATAATAGTAGAGAAGCTAGTAATTGACCTCAAGATTAGCTCAAGCTTTAAGAGCACTTAATGCAGCTTTTCTTCTCAAAATGAGTTGACACAAATGCTTATTTTTGCTGATGATCGATGCCCATCAACAGGGTGGTTTTGGTACATAGACCAATTTCTTCACTTCCCAGCAATTAACGTAATTTCTGTTTCACAGCCACTGCATATATTCATTAGAGAAAATGGCTGGTTAATATAACTGACTGGTCAATGAGATACCGGTTTTAACACTCAGGCATTTAATTTCTTTTTTAGATTCTTTTTATCCAGGTTTTCAGCAGTATTGAGCAATAAGGAATGATGGAAGCACTGACAAAATACACATTTTAGGATGTGCCTTTACTTTCTGAGAAACCAAACTGCAGGCTTGAAAGGAAGAGAGGATTCTCTTTAGGCTGAAACCTCCCTATTTTATCTTTATACCTTTTCTCAAAACTATTTTACCTTCTCTCGCTGCAGAAAATTAAGCCATAAATCCTGAATTTATTGGATATAAGTGGAACGGTATGTGGAATTGCAAATGTGTTTCTATGAGCAACACAAAGATTCCAGACTGAAGCCACCACAGCAAAATGGTGGGAACAGCAGGCCCTCTCCGGGCCTGGAGAGACACAGCTCAACTTCCTGGTGTTAGAAGAGCCAGTGGGATTAATTTATGTACTACCAAACACCTAGTATCTCAGTTCCAGGGTGTATTTCATACTCTTACCTTAACAGTCAGTTTTACATGACTAAAACCCTCAAACCACCGAGGGTTACTTCAGAAGTACTCTCACGAGCCCTTCAGAGGCCTCTCTGCAAACTAAAGAACTCCCCCTTTCCCCCCTTATTACCTCACGTCTTTTTCTCAAGAAAGCAGAAGGTGATATAATCAAATTCCAAAGTAATATAGCATGGCAGATTTATTTGCCTAGCTTTTAAACTTCCTAAATATTTATGCTACTAAAAAAAATTTTAATTAGACTGGAAAAGGAACGTGGATAGAAGATACGTAAATATAAATAAAACCAAACATTAAAACTAGAAATGAAGACAAGCAATTAGCCATTCACATAATTTAAAAAGTAATCACCTTATACTGTTCTATAAATTTGTTTTTCTTTTTATTTAGTTTTTGATATAAACTAGTTTCCTTCTGAAGATTCTGAGCAAAAGTCTGTTCATAATACGAATATTTATATAATATTTATAATATGAAACTCTGCATCCCCACCCTACTCCCCAGTTTGAAAATATAGTTGTCATCATGAAATAAAGTATATGTTTTTCAAAGCAATCTGAAACTTCAAAAATTTATCAAAACCTGGACAGACTAGAGTCAGTCACGTAAAGCCTTTATTTCCCATAGAAAAAATATATTTGAATAGGGCAGTGTCTGAATCGCAGGAGGATTAAACTATGAATGCATATGTAAAAGGAGGATTTATAAACATACAAGTACACCGCTCCAGGAAAAACATGTAAGAAAAATAAGGTACAATTCCTGAAAGATTACTACAGCAAAACTTCCTTCAACTATATCATCTGAACAGGAGGCCCAGAAATTGTGCAGTGTCCTATTTAGTAGTAATGGAAAGACCCCCAGCATTTTATCCCGGCATAGGAGATGCAGAAGTGACAGAACTTGTGTTTGAATCCATCAGGTTGTCTTCTGAAATAAAGCCGGTTGATCCCCAGCCTGTATATGCAGCAGGTTTGAATGACATTCAACTAAAATGCTTTGCTAATGAAAAACATTCCAGAAATCTTAATAATGAAATCTCTTAAGACAACAGCCAGTTGATCCTTTTTAACAAACAGAAACACACATCTTTTTTGAGATAGGTTGAACCACAGCAGTATTAAAATACAGTAAATAGTGTGCTTTGATTGGAAAAAGCAAAAAGGCAAATTGAAGTGGCAGAGAGTAGAGTATGAGCTGCTTCGTAACAGAATACCAGCAAGGCACACAGAGCAACATATGCATATTAAATTATTTCTCTAACACAATCAGTAAGATGGAATATAGAAAACAGCTAGGAACAGCTATGGTGACAGTCCATAAATTTAAAATACAAAAAAAATTCTCCCCCCTTTCTGCCAAGACAGGAATTTCCTTCCAAAATGTGACCTTGAGCACAAAGAAAAGGACTCCGCTCACAGCGCCTTAAGTACCGTAAGCAAATCTATATTAACTAATTAGAAATACAGATATACTGTCTAATGTATGTCTTCTGCGTGTGTGTGCGTGTTTGGTTTTTAAAAAAAAAAAAAAAAAACAAAAACAGCACGACTGCTTGTAAGATTAGATAAAAGCAGCATGACCTGGCAGCACCACTGAGCAGAAGAGCAGGAGTCTGTATTCCAGCATTCCTGAACAGCTCAGTTCTGTCTCAGAATAGGCAAAAATTACTACTGACATAGAATCTTTAATCTGGAAAGTGTTTATTTTTTATTAATGTAGAGATGTAGTAATGCACCATAGCAAGGAAAACGTAAATTGTTGTTGTCCAGGTCAATGTTTCAGCACCAAGCAATCAGAATTTGAGCACAAGCATAGAGCTAAATTTCATATTCACATTTGGCAATGAATCCGAAGTAATAGATTAGCGGGGAAGAATCTTTAGAATCATAAATATATATATAAAAAAAAAAGCTGCTAAAAATTATCCAACATTAGAAGAAAACTGCAGGGATGCTGATTAGAGGACAAGGATGTGTAAGCACAGTACAAAATGTGATTAATTTCACAGTAGTTAACACAATATGCAAGTTTATGCATCACACAGAGATCACCAGTGTATAAAAAATGTTGCTGAAGTCATGTATGTATTTTAAGAAAATATTCACAAAAGAAGTATTGAATACTTTTAACTGAAAATTAGATTGCCTTTGTATCACAAGTCTCAGCCTGATTCTCTGCATTTTCTCCAAATGATCACACCTTTAAAGTGGTTTTAAATTGCTATCACATCAAAAGACAAATTATTTTTGAAGGTTAGAAGTCATCCTGTCACCCTGTGATTTCTTTCATTACAACACTGTGTAGGAAAATATCTGAAATATCTATGTAAGATACCTTTGTAAGAGAAGTTCTTAGATATTCCCTTCATAGTACATACAAAGACAAATTTAAAAGAAGTAAAGTTCTGCCTGTTACAGGTCGGGCTTTGGAGGGCAGCACTGTTTCCCATTACATCCTGTTCTAAACAGCTACTGGGTACCTTCTAGGATGCTGCTCGACAACAGGCAGAACAGCTACACAATTACTTCATTCATGGAAGATAAGTATGAGTAAAGGCTTGAGAAAGAGTTTCAGGACTGTCTGGAAATAAATAGAAGCCTGACAGGCCTCTGCCCATTAAAGATTTATTTACCTCTCACGCTTGCACAACATTCAGCTATTCACTACTAGGAACAAAGCAGCTACGATGCAAGATTTATACAGCAATAACGGGAGGATTTGTTAGCATGATTCTGATTATTCTGTAATGAAAGTCTAATGAAACTAATAAAGCTTTATCACAACCTGCAGGGATCTTACCAGAAGCGAGACAGAATATTTGAATTAGGTTGTGGGAGGTCTTCAGAAAGTCAAGAGAGAAGCAGGTGCTAAACAAAGAAAAACTTGGTAATGTACAGGCAAGGATATGTAATGCTAGGCCGCATTGGCAGTTAAGCAGAAAACAGTATTTATATCGGTGTCTTTTGGTTTAGGCTATCTTGAATTGCTAGAAATATCTCCCATACTTAAGTTTCCAAAGGGCATTGAGAAGTTGACACAACTCCTCTGTATTGTTGGCTTTGAACAATGCTAGGTCTTCTCAAGAGTTTGATATTAAGAGGTAAGACAGTTTAAGATTTTAAATTCCTATTAAAGAATCACATTTATTGCATGACTACAAGTGAACAAACCAATCTGATGTCTCTAACTTGCCTGTAATTTCTGTTCTTCAACACATATTTTTCTATTAATCTGTTCTGGATTCTGTCTACCTCTGTGAGCACCACAGACCATCCTTTTTAACTATTGCAAAGCCAGTAATATACAAAGAACACTACTACTAACATGCTTTTCATTATCCAATCGTTAAAAAGCTGTTATTTAGCATTCAAGCATTCTTTAGATGGTACTATAGAGTGTTTTCTGAGAGATTCAAACCAATTTCGTAACAACACTACATTTCTTTTGCTCTCTTACACTTCAAATTTATTACTATGAAACAGAAGAACTCTTCCTGTTTTCAGGTCTACAGTCAACAGCTTACTTGTAACTCCTGAAACAACTGTGAATGTTAAAAACAATTATCCACAAAGGGAAGACTGGCGTTTATGAACCCATATAAAATTAGTGCAAATACAGTTCCTGGATTCCTCCCTTATAGAATTCACGCCGGTTTCTGAGGAAGCCCGTCAAGACTCTCTTGAAAGCCTGGAAAACCAGCCAATGATCCTCCAGCCCACCTCAAACTCTGCAACGTGGTACTACCTTCATCCGTTCTGCTGCCCCTTTGCAGGGTCATGGGAGTTGCAGTGCTAGTACAGTAAGCTTGTTACTTCTCTAGAACACAGTCCTTGCAACACACCTTCTACTCTTCAAGCTGCTACAGCACCTGCTTACTCATTTTTGTCTCTGGTCTACTTACAGACACTTCCCACTTCAAATTCCAGTTGGTATTACCAGCAGAAAAAGACAATGTACCAAATCGGGCTGTTTGCCCACAACTCAAGTTCCCAAATAAGCTTACAATGGCTAATTAAACACAATTAGTGCCCGTCCTTCAGCAGAGACATATGAAAGCTATCTAGAAGAGTCACTCTACAAAGCTGTAAACAAAATGTTTTTACAATAATAGCTGTATTTCTTCCTTCTGCATGCTGCTGAGTCTTGCTGTTTATGGATACAGGTATTATGACATGCTTAGTAGAAAGCAGATGGGAATCAATCATCTTAAATTTGTTAACCATTCCTTGTGACTTGTCTCAATGAAGAACCAACGATGAGCTACACGCACCTAGTCTATTTAGATTATTAATAATAATATTCAATAAAAAATAAATTGATGAAAATCTAAGATTTAATGACATATTCATTCCCATCTGAGTCAACAGAAAGCATTTTAACTCATTTTGAACAATGCATTGTCTGAAGTTAACATCAAAGTGGTATGTATGTATCTAAAGAAATGAATCAATCCTTAATTTAACTAAGAACAGACAGGTGCTCTCCTGGACAGGGAAGATCATATTTCAGGATAAAACACTGAATCTGTCTAGAATCTTAAAAACATTTTGAAGTGAAAAAACATCTGTAAGAGTTAATATCCTCTGTGAAGAAAGGAAATTTAGAAGGGTGTTGCGAGAATCTTGAAGCACAGTCTCTAAAAGCCATCCTCTGATGACAGCAGCTCAAGGAAAATGCTACCTCACACATGAATTCCTTCTGAATTGCGTCTGTCCAACAGATGCAATTGAGGTGACAAAGACTGAGGCCGAGCTGCCGCTTTGTCAGTGAGTCCACTTCTGACATAACCTCAGAGTAATTCGTACAAGCACAGTTCCCTTCATTTCATCACCTGCATCCTTCAGAAACCTTTTAACTGCAAGTCTGGGGTGTTTTGTGGTTTGGTTGGTTGGGCAAGGGATTTTGCATTTTATTTCAGTACAGCTTAAATAAATGTTACCTCTGAGCCTAATTATCAAAGTTGTGAAGTCAGAGCATTGGGTACCTTGATAAATATTTCACTTGTGTAGCCTATTTTCTGCTGTATCCTAAGGGCAACAGAACAGACCCTATTTCATACACTGGCCAGACAGGGAGTTGGTGCAGCAGCCAGGAGTAAGCAGGAAAGTTCTCTATAAGGATGTGTCACAACCACTTATTAATGCGCTGTGTGCTGGTCCCAGAAACAGTCTTTAGCAAGGCTGAAAAAACATCAAAGTGACCTGAAAACAAATTATTTAAAGACACCTTTAAAGTTTAAGTAACATAATTTATATTTTAAATTGTTTAATGATTAAGTACTTATTAAGCAAATAATTAAAAAATCATTAAAAATGTACAGACTGCATTCCAGTGTCTGTCCCTAGCCCAAAGACTGCTAGTTTCTTACTGCTTTGAGGTTATGCTATCTTCATTTAAGAATAATGCTACCTCAAAGAAGATGAAAAACGAAAACTACTGTATCAGATCTTAGTGCATTTCCCATAGGTGGTTGGGTTTTTTGTTTGGTCGGTTGTTTTTTGGTATTGGGTTTTTTCATGTTGTGTTGGGGGTTTTTTGCAGTGGCACAATAGTTTCCCTGCAGACCCATCTGCCGTAGCAGACCATTGGTTGCTAGGCAGTGAGTATCCAGTCTCAAACCTTTACCAGAAATGCTCATCTCAAAGCTACACTATGTCAAGCGATAGTCACTCACCCACCGGACAACTATTGACAACAAGCCAAAAGTGGCTCAGGCCCAGACAAGTCCCAAGAACCTGCACTGGCAGGTTGCTAAAAGGCATGTTGCTGCCTACTAGTAATGGCAAAAACATATTTACCAGCCTACACAGCATCATGAGTACTGAGTACGGTTTCGGCCTCCATCTCAATAGGATACAGTGGTAGGAGACATGGGCAGCTAAACTGGTCCAAGGGGATGGAGCACAGTTGCTTTTACAAGGGAGGGTTGAAAGGCAACATCTCTTCCATCTGGAATGGAAAAGGCTGAACGGAATAATAAACAAAACATTTTCAAAATCATGAAGGCAACATATCCATCAGAACCCAGAACTGTTATTTTTATAATCCTGCACTACCAAAACACACAGTAAAGCAAATAGGTACAGATGTATCTAATATCCCTAATATATCAAGTGTGGATGTAGGAGAACGGATAACCAAAAGTGACTAGGCTCACACGATCACCCTAAACAACATTAGTTTAAAATGCCACTGTTGGAGATCAAATATTGGCCTACATGGGCCAGCGTACCCAGCAGGTCAGTTCTGTTCTTAACAATTCAAGCCGTATGAGAAAAAAGGGAGATGTCCTTGGGCTAAATATATTGTTCATTTGCCACCAGGTCAACTCCAGACACTTCTTCCCCGTGGGATGATTTTGCTCTCATCAAATCATGGGTGCGCCCCTGTCTCATAACAAAGTGGTAGAGGAAAGGTAGCAGCAGGCTGCTACTGCTGCCAGAACAATTAAGCCCACAATTAGCCCACAGCCAACCCCAAATTTCTTGACAGCAAAAAAACTGCAGGCCAGATTAACTGCATTCTCTGGAGTAGCTGATGAGCTATTGGTGGGTGCCAATGAAGCTGTAGACCACTTGAACAGGTTTATCCCACATAAGGGCAGAGACCTGGAACTACACATGTCGGAGAACACATCGTTCTGAAGTGACACATAATTCAAAGGTTGATTAGACAACTTCCTGAGGACCGACTAACAGAATTGCCTTGGGTGTGTTGGAGTTAATGTGGATAAACTGTGAAGGCCTTGTTAATGAGAGAGGTCTGTGTTAATCGTGATAGGAAACTAACAAACAGCTCTTAGCCTTTTGAGGATCGCTCCCACAAATACACTGCTGCTCACAGAGGAAGGAAAAAAAAAAAAAATCAACCTTTTCTCATCTCCAAGGGAACTATTTAAATACTCAGAAGCTCAGCTAACTTCATGTGTAACATTATCTTACATGCAGTGTTCACTTTTCTCATACCACAAAACCATCCCCAATTTGAGTTATAAAAAAATATACCTGCATATTTTCCAAAATATTATTATACATCTTCTTTTCCTTATCAATATTTAGTTCTTCTAAGAGAAATTTGAACAGGTATGAACAGGACACACTTTCCTTCCTTTGTCAGTGATAAACATGCATTTTTAAAAAAATGCATTGCTGAACTACAGCACAAATCTGTCCATTCTTACTTTACTTATTAGGTACATTAAGTATTTGCAACGTTCACATCATCCAAGGAGAAACAGCTCCATCTAAAGGTTAATTGGCTGCATATTCTCCTGCCTTGTGTTTTTCACATTAGCTATCTCTCAAGCATAATAAACAGCAGTAGCATGTTTATAGAAGTTAGAAAGTGAAGGACATGAAGTGGAAGGCCGTGACCTAAAGCTGGGGGGGGGGGGGCCGATTTCCCTACCTGAACAGAAAATTGACACCAGAAGACCCATTAACATTTTGTTCTTTGTTTGAATAAGCTCATACATTCTCAGTTTGTTTATATTTTCATGGTCTCTACTGTATTAAATGACTTTCAGTTGCAGCTTACAATCCAGTATGACATACAGTCTTCAATTTTGAATTAATGTTATCATGAAAACAAGAACTCAAAATCACTTTTAAGTGCCCTGTCTTTTAAAGCCATCCAGAATCCTCTTATCGCTCCTAAATTTTATTGTATTGAATGGAAGTACATCTCAGAAAGAGACATTTTGCTCCAAATATCTGATAATTGGTATTGGAAAACATTCAGAAACACATTCCTAGCTGTACTGATGCTCATTGAAAAAGTGCAGTTTAAAAGTATGCTGCCTTTATCAACCAATATCTTTTTATTCATCCTTCTAACGGTACCATGAAGTTAATTCTCAAGACAGTATAACTGCATTTCCCAAAATTAAAAGTGGAAAGTTACATTTTACTCCTCATTTCACAGTACAGTGAGTTAGCCACAGCTAAGAACAAAATAGGAAGTTATTTTATATAACTTTAAGAATATTCTGATTAAAGGTTTCTAAATTCTTTTTAGGCTTTCATGTCTATGTAAACCTGAGCACAATTTGTGCACATTGTCAAAGCAATAGCAACGTTTTAGTAAAGGCAGGCATTCAGCAATGATGAAGTACTTTAGGACTGCAGCCATAATTACCAATCATAATTGGCATTAAGGTAACAATAATGACAAAAACCAAGCTTTTCACAGCTGAAATCAAGAAGCGTTCATTATGACCATGCAGTGTTTATTGAAGTGCTATTCTTAATCTAGATAGAGAATTAGGAACCAGAGAGGAAAAACACGATTATATTCCAGGTAGCAAAATATTCACAGTGGATACGCTCAAAGCAAATTCAGCAGTACAAGTTTTGATTCCTATCTGGGATTTAGCCATACTTCAGCTATACTCAAGAAAAGGACTGCCTTGGATCTACTTCTGACTTACCCCAGTACCATTTTATTCCACAATAACGTTGATAAAATATATTTACTTTCTATAATTTATTCAACATAATTTAGAAAATAGTAAATTGAGAAATAACACAGCCAATACCGGAGGTTCCACTGCACATTTCCTTGACTGCAAGGATGAAAAAGACTACAAACCCAATCACTTAGGGAGTACCTAAGCTGTCAAGTTAGCAAAGTCTTTTTTTTTTTTTGGCCAGTATCCCTGGTCCCCACAGTGCCACCTTCCCTAGTCCTAGACCTGTAGCATCCCTGCTATTTATCTTGTATCACAGCATCAGATTATTACAATCTGATCCTATGCACCAAACTTCACAGTAATTCCTCTTAATTTCTTCTCCTTGGGGAGACAGCTGGCATTCTTTGTAACACAGAGACTGAAATTTAAAATCTAATGAAGTCTACTTACACTATAAATTTCGTATTGATAAACCATAATAAGGATAATAGCAACACCTAGAGGCATTTCGAAGAGTCCAGCAGGACTAATACCAAACCAGACACAGTGAAGAAGACAGTAATCCTTGTCATCATCCTATGATTCTCGTAACTGGCTTGCTTATCCCTTTTGCAAGTTTATTCATATAGCATTCAGGAGACCCCTCCTGTACATCATTTTGGACTGTTCCATAGAGGCAAAGAGGTACGGAATTTAGTACAGCTACTGCCCTTTTTTACTACATCCACCCGCAGCACTGCAGTGGTTTAAAATGGAATTTTAGTTAGACTCACCCATATGCTTCATATTTCCAGGAAGAAAAACAGGAACGGCACTGTATAATCCTAAGGGAAGTTAGTCTCTCTTCTGACCAAAAGGCATAAATTCATTGCTAGCAGTAGTTTTTAGGTGACAGCATTTCAAGGTGTGTAACTGTAAAAATGTATGCAACAGAAAAAAAGAAGTCAACCAAAATAACAATCCACTGAATTTAATATTTTTTTCTAGAAAACACATAAGATTCAGGGCCTTAGGGTTTTTTTCAGATTTTCCCTCAGTTTCTGTTCCATGACAGAATGTAAGCAGCAGAGGGACTGTCTTTACAGGGCTCCCCACCTGGACTAGACTTCATCTTGTTCACGTTATCTAAGAACAGAACTACCCTGCCGGGTCAGACCCATCACCCACGTAATCCAGTGTTCTGTCTCCAACTAACAGCAGCACAGCAGAGAAATAAGAGTTGGGAATAGGACACCTGGCACCTAAATTCTCATCCAAAGCTTTTACACATTACTAAAATACCCTCTTCAAAAATATCAACAAACAAAATATAACAGATTACTGATTTCTTAATAAACAGTATCAGCAACTTTCTTTTCAGATTTCAGAATTTATCCAGGTAAATCCAATGGACTTTTACACGAGCTATCACTGGTTCTTGTTTTGTCCCTTAGAAAAATAATACTTGGTTCACATCTTTTTTTGCACAGGACTCAATGCCTTCAGCAGCAGTTCTATACAGTGCTTGTGATTGAATAATCCTCTGCAAGGAGCTAATGCAGCCAGCCTAACCCCTGCATTATACAGAATCTGTAACCCAGCATAATGGTGTACAAGAGAGACACGGACAATGAAAGTAGAACAGTTTGTTGATCTGGTTTAATCTCTTCTATATATCTAGCACACAATGTCCAAGACCAGTTCTGGAAATGTCTGGTTAACCTATGATAATGCTTTTCACTGCAGTCTTGCCGCTGGTTGGTGGGAGTATGAATATGGCAAAAGGAAGTACCGTGAAGAGTTGGTTTTCGCTTTGCTTCCACTTATTTGCCAAATACATGATAAAGCCAAGCTGTAATCCTACCACATCTGTAACAAGCCTGTACGTATGCTTTGTGCCCTTCTCTGTAACCCCCATTCCACCAATGGCTGTTCTGCAGCAATCAGCATAGGTGGCCAATAAATGCTAATTATCTTTTGTATTAGCTGTTAGGCATTAAAAAGTGCTTTATCTCTTAATTTATTTTTATTTTTTTTATTGGCAGAAAGTCCAGCCTGAATACCAAGAATTGGCATGCCAGGAGAGGGGTCGGCATTGATCAAGATGTTTAATGAAGATTTTCCAATAAATGCAATTCTAACTTAAAATAAAATACTGAAAAGCACTCTTCTGTCTCTCTCGGATTTCTGCGTTCAAAAAAATCCTTACAAAAACAAGTCTTTCTGAGACAACTTACCCTAGAAAGTTTTTCCAGAGACTGCTGTGCTTGCTTCTGTTATTGTTCATCAATTCTGTAAAAATATTAGTAGCTACGGTCACAGTTTAAAGCGTGACCTGCAGTTTTTCTTCTGTCAAGGGTAGGAAATAGTCTCGATGCCATACTAGCAATAACAGGAACCCTGGTAGCTTAAATAAAGTTTCCACTCTCCCTCCACACCTTCAATTTTCTTTAGATTTCACAATTCGTCTGACCCATCGCTGAACTGGGAGTTGTGGCTCCACATCCCACTTGGTTCAGCTACAACCTAATTAGATTAAGCCCCAGCCAGCCCCCCCAGCAAGCACACGGGATTGTGAATCCTCACTTTGTGCCTCTTTCCTGCTGGCAGCCTTGGCCAGCCTCCCACAGACCACAGCTGGAGGCCGTTCCAGCCTCATAGGTCAACCAGGAGAAAGAAACTTCAAGACTGCCCCATGCAGAAAAGGTTCCTCTATAAATCCCTTTTCCCAGCACAATGTGTTTTACAGGAATGTATTTTAGGTTGGCTAAGGCCTTTTTGCCATGACTCTGAGATGAGTCAAAGGGTGCAACAGCTGATGCCTACTAACCCAAAATCAGTCCTCCAGGAGGGTGCACTACTTTCCTACCTCCTTCATCATCCCTCACCTGGGCCAAGCAAAACCATCACATTATAAATAACTTATTTACAGACTCCCCCCACTGACTTTACAAGTCCACAGTTTCATTCCCCAGCTATCCCAATAGGGTGCCATGTAATCCAGTAGTCTTAAATGTAAGTCCTAAGCCATTTAAAGCTTTAGGAATAAAATGTCGTAAGCTTTTTAAAGCTTTATAAGTCAAAAACTAGTAATGTGTTCTAATGCTCTTAAAATGTTTTGTGGAAGAAAATAAAAAAAAATGTTTTCAAAATACGCATTTTTTCATTTTACAAGGAAAAGATTGTGCGTGACATTTATATTGGGTATGACAATGCATATATTTACGAAGAATTAAAATTATAGGAATAAAAACTAAGTATCTGATTAGTAAACAGTAAGATTAAACAACTCTTATTTGTTTAATACAAGTTCACAGTTTGATCCCACATACGGTTATGTATTGACTGCATGCATTTTGTCCCTGTTGAGCCACATTCTTAAATCACATCAACTCCTATGGTATTATAATACATGCTATAACTAGTACCTAGACAACATAAAAAAAAATTACTGTATCTCATAAAACATTTTATTAGGGCTGCTCCTGTTAAACCAATACATATCCATTTGAATGCTTTGTGCCTTGCTTCCAATAAAAAAAAGTGTGTTGATTTTTAAACTTGATTTTTAAGAAAATTATTTCTCTTTAAACAGCCACCTAAAAATTCTTTGCACAACACTTGTGACTACATTGCCTATTCTTAAAAAAAACCCACAAGACTATTAAAATAATCTGTGAGTTATATCAGTAATAAATTGCAAGATCCTAATATTCTAACAAAAAATGCAATTCAACTGCTTTGAGGAAGTAATTTTCCACTTGTTTAAGCATCAGGTTGATGGAGAGTTAAAGTTAGTTGCCAATGAAAGAAAGATCATCTGGAATTTCTTCCCTCCTGCAAATAAGCCCAAAACGGGAGATTTGCAATATGCAATTAGGATAATGTACATCAGCTAGAAAAATAATAAACTGGTAAATGAAGGTGCTGAGCATCAGCCAAGAAAGATTTATACTCTGCACATAACAACCCCTACAATTGGTCACCATAATTGTAATCAGTAATAAGAACTGACAGAGAAATATATAAATACTGGTTTTGTCTTTTTTAGTTCAAAGGCAGTCAACTAAGATGAGTAATTTTCACCCTATATTAGATTTGTATCAGATTTGTATTTAATAGATTATTCTCCTGTGAATTTACTATCCATTCCAGAGATCGCATTATTTTAAGATCTTTAAACAGCTTTCTTCCCTTTTAAAAACAGGAACAGATTTGCTTCTACAGAAAAATTAATTTGGGCTTTGCCAGTGGATTCATGCTTCATTTTCTTATTCCTTCTTTAGGTCTCCTGCTGGTCCCACACTGACTTAAGGAACCTTGATTTTTATAGACTATTCAACTCCAGTGAACAGCTAGCATACTGTGCACACAGTCTGCATAAAACATTCATACATCAGAATTAAAGTCTTCTACTAAATCCTTTATTTGAGTTCAGGATGTCTCTTCTCTTCAGAGATTTCAGAAACATTAAATATTTTCTTTGGAGTACCTCAAAAAATTCTACACGCAATCGGTTCAATCTGCACACTGATTCATAATCAAGCTAATACATGGACTCATAGTCCCTTGTCCTCTTACTTGTAGGGCAACAGGAAATCATCAGAATTACACTGTACATCATAAGTCTGTAGGGATTTTTTCCCCCCTCCTCTTCAGAGTTTCAAGTAAAAGTCAGTAGCTTCTGCATTCACAAAAAATTAGAGGATAACTCTTCATTACTTTGAATGTCTACATTAGAGCAGAACAAAAGTGGCACTATAGGAAAGTAGAATCTTAACAAAAGATCTCATCCCTTGAGAGACAATACATCAAGATAGAGGAATTAAACACCTCCTAGGTGTAGCATTTTACTCTTCCACTGCTGTCTAGGCACTTGATCAATCCCTGGCTACATGTCAAATGTAAGTACCGCCTACACTTAAAACAGAATCCTTAAAGAGATGTGTTAATCATTACTGTTCCCTCTATCACGAGTGAAGAGCCAATCATCATTACAGTATCAAAATACTTGAAAAGGTAGCTAGGATGTAATCATCAGATATCATTTCCTACCCCTATCAAGAAGAAAAACATCTTTTACACACTGTATCCTATTATGTACCGCTAGAGTAAGAAAAACATCTTTTACACACTGTATTCTATTATGTACCGCTAGAGTACTTCCAGCTCTCTGGAAGCTACCCAAACGTTATTTTCAAAGTGGACCCAACTATGCCAAGGCTGCCCGGACCGCACCTCAAACAGTACTTTGGAGATGACTTTAAATATTGCTTAAGTAAGAGTTTTCCATCCGCAGACAGATCACCGATTCCTGTGCAAAATTATCCCCACATTGCACCTTAACATTTTTTACATATATTTTTCCACAACAACAAAAAAATACTAGTCCAACCACCACTAAAAACTATGAATATTACTTGGGTTAAAATGTATTACTTGGGTTAAAAAAAATAAAAAAATAAAGAAACTGTTCCTGGGGATTACTTAAACAAGATGAAATTTTACCTGATCCAATGCAGTTCACCGGATAAAGGAAAGCCAAATTCAAAAGGCGTTAGCTCCCTACAAAGTCATGTTGAAAATGACAGCCAGGATTAACACGCTTCATTCACCTAAAGTTTATGTATTTATATCACAAAACCTGAGAAAGCAACGGGGAGAAGCCTGGTTTGAATTATTTCCTGTTTTACTATTTTTGCTTAGGAATCAGTCAAGGCGGAAAAAATATGAATACATAATACAACATATTATTGCTTAATCTACCTTCTGGGATAAATAAAAGAGAAGGGCACTGTGGCTGCATTACAAAAAGAAATAGCGAAGACTGCTGCTTTCTCTTTTCTCACAGCACTGACATCCAATGGCACAACACCGAGAACGTCAACTTTTGTGAAGTATAAACTGACCAGTTCAACTAAGTCTGGGTGCACCTGCCTGACCGACTGTGCTAAACTCAATGCTCCACTGACATTTCATAGAAATACACACAATCCATTTTCATTTTAGGGACAAAGGAAAGCGAGCTGGCCTAAGGGGCTCGGAGAAACATGATGATTACTCCAGTAAGTTAAGGCCTTGAGCTTAAAATTCCTGTCTTTGAATGAAATTTGCTTTCAATCCATTAACCTTCATTTTCTGAGTTTTGGCAATATAATAGCATATATATTAAATTTTATTTCTGCCCAAATCTCACTTATGACTGAGTGGCGGGGGGAGCCCTGAGCTGCAGCTGAGACTACTTCAAGTACCAGAAGCTGGAGATTCAGCATTAGTATCAGCTAAATATGCATTTTCTTAATTCAACACATAAACATACGTTATGTTTAAACTTCTTTAACTAGATACTGCTTACCACAAAACCATGACATTATAATTTTGGATTTCAAATGTACAGCAAATACTCTTTAAACAAAGCAAGCAAATAAATCAACCTAAAAACACTGTTTAAATAGTTTAATCTACTAAATATGCTGGGAAATGGGAAAGCAGGCATTTATGACAGTAGAAAGCTTCAAAAGTGGTAATGAAAATTAAGCCTATAGACTTATGATTCCTCTGCATTAGGTAGCAGGTGAAGAAGGCTTTAAAAAAAGTCATTACTGCACTGGGCAGTCACAGCTGGTTTTGTTATTTAGCTCTAAATCATTAAAAGACCTCTGTTTATGCAAAGAATGTGTAAAGTTACTCTTTATTTACAAAGGCATCCAAACAGGAAAGCATTTGCTAAATAAACAAGACCAAGCCACTCCTGTTTATTAAACAGAAACTGTGAAGAGACAGGAAATAGCAAATAAAGTAGCAGAATCAAAATAATATGCATTACCAGATACACTGTAATTACACATCTGACAAATTTTTCAACGTAAAACTTCTAATACAGAATTGATCTCTTCACCATTACAAACACATTTTGCAACCAAGCTACTGAGCGAATTAAATTTTCTTTGTCGTTGTTCTTTTTAATGCACTGTCTCCACTGACGGCTATTCACTCTGTAAAAAGTCAACTACAGCCCAAAGATTAATGGAAACTTCCCTTGCTCTATTTTACAGTAAAAGGTGGAGCAGTAAATTACACACAAAACTCAATTGCTAAGTGATAAAAGGAAAATAATACTCTTCATATTCATCAATGACATCAGCATTAATCATATAATAAAACACACTAAAAGGTTTAATTAAAATAGCAAAGGGAACTCTTCAGACATACAGGATCAAAAGCCTAACATTTCTAATTATACTAAATGTTGTTCATTCAAGCTTGATTCTTATTTTATAATACAGACAACCATTCTGCTTGCTCTATGCAGCAAACTGTCATTTCACTTTGATGGGTTACCAGCTTTACTTCAACTCGTTGTGGAGATTTTAGGTTAGATACACCAAATCCAAGCTTGTATTTATTGAACAATGTAGAACAATGTAGAAAAAAAACTGCGGCTTTCTTCTGTAATGAAATGAAAATGCCTCCCCACACACTCAGGTTTGGTTGCCGAGACACAAAGTCAGCTAGTTGATCAACCTAATTTAATTTCTCCTTTGTAGCAGAGATGACAATCAACTTGAGATATTTAACTTAATGGCTTTTATAAACACCAAAATAAAGTGTGTCTGCTATTATTATAACTACAGGGCCACAATCAACTACTGTGTTTTCAGTTTTTGAATTCTGACAGGATTTCTCTGTTTCTAAATGCGCTTTGTTCTGAGTATGAATATAAGTACATTAACCATTCTTTCGTTACTGTTTTCTTTACCCCTTAAAAATGAGCCTAAAATCAAGACCTTCTATCTTTCAATACAGCAACATAGCTGTAATTTTTAGAAACACTGTGGTTTGGAAGCAAATTATCCACTAAGAGAGTTCCGTAAAAGCGGTACCTATCTCATAAAAGACACAAGACAACCCATTTTCCCCGTACTGTGTCCGGTCTCTTATACTAATGCTCTGGCTCCAGAACAGAATAGGAGCAACTGGATGAGTTACTGCAGAAAAAAAATCATTCAATGAGGAAAACTTCAACTTACTTCATACAAAAATTCAATCTATTTAAAGCCGGTATAATTCCTTTTCATCTCCTCTCCCAAATTATGGCTTGGGAATGATGGTGTCTTGCTCCCCTCGCCGTTATACAGTATCTGTAATTGCCAGCTAAGAAAATCACGATAATCCTGAGTCAGTGAATGCCTCTTGGAAACTATATCCTCTTCTAAGAATATGATGGACTTACTGACAGACTGTAAAATATGAATCCTATTTCCATTTAATCAGTTCTAAGGGACCCAAAAGTCAGAACATGAGGGGCTGGAAATTGGTAACATGAATACTTTTCACAAATGTCATTAATTTAAAATCTTTGCCAAGTCAGTAGCTACTACTAGCTGTCATACCATCTATCAGCGGATTAGTGGTTGCCTATCACTGCCGATGAGTCACACGTTCTTCCCCACTTCTCCTAAGACTGTGAAATCCTACAAAGATGGCTTTTCCACCTATGAAACAGCAAATAACTAAGTAAAAAATTCATCATTTTTTTGGTCTTTCTTCAGGTTTTACATGAGAATTATTTCAAGAGAGATTAAATAACCAAAAAAGTTTTTCAGCGATTTTTTTTCTTCCCTCCTCACAAATGTCATGATTGCACATGTCTGCAGAAATTGTCTTTATGTGTATTAAGTTAGGCTTTTGTACCTCTGAAGCAAAGAAAACTTACCAAGCTTTGTTTCACTGCTGAATGCATTTTTCATAGTCTGCCACAAGATACAAATTACATGGTAATGCACCTTCTTTACCATCTTTGTCCTCGGCTGGCACATTTAATTGTCTTACAGAGTGGCTAGTGTCTTGCGTCACAGTAAACTTTCAGTACGACCTGGCTTCCATAAGACTCATCTGGTTTTGTTGATGAGGTGCCTTATAAAAGTTTAGCTACCACAAGAACAGTAAGAGATGTAGCAACTATTGTCCTTTTGACCTCATATCCCTTTCTCTCTCCCTCCTCCCCTCTCCTATTCTCCACCAAATAAAAATGAACCACCTCAAGTCTTTAAGTATCACTGACAGCTTTGGACATCTGTTTTTCATCTCATGGGAGGGTTCTCCCTGGTAGATCAGTCTCGCACACTGCCAACACCAAGTCTCCATAAACACGGACTGTATGTACCAGAGAATGCTTTACCAGCTAAACAAGCTGTCATACAATTTCTGTCTTCCTAAGAGTAGTTGTAACACTGCAGTTTTTAAATGGTTCATGAAAAAAATTCATCAGAGGTTCCAATTTGATAGTCAAACGTCCACAGACAAAGAATCTACATCTCAGAATCTGCACGCTTCGTCCATTATTCTTGACGCAGCTTTCAATACCTTGCATAGCACAGGCCAGCAAGTTTCCTGTAACAAATATAAGGTTTGAAGCACTTCAGCTCACCATTAAACATCAAACTAGCACAATTTTTGTCCATGTTTTCTTTCCTTCACAAGCCAGCCAGTGACTCCCTTTTCCCCCGTACTAGTAATTTCACATCTTTTTGAATTCCAAGTTAACTTTATTAGGCACAAGTCACTGCCCTGACAAGAGCCACTCATACGTACAGAAAGATCAGTGGATCAAAGGACACTGAAAGTAAGTCAGGTTTGACGCTACGGTTGCAGAAGGGACTCTAGCAGTCCTAAAAGCCTCAACTGGGGACATTTGTAAATAACATCCATGATAAAGACAAGGAAGAATAAAAAGCACTATTTCTATGCTGTCAGAAATCTCATATCTAGACTTTATTTTCCTCTTAGTCAAACATTAACGTAATTAATGGAAGAGAAGGTAAAAGCAGGCGAAAACTCAGTTTGACAACAGGAAAGTGTTTCATAATAACAATGCTCTGATACTCTCAAACTGGAATATTTCATTTGGCATTGCTGCGCTCAATATTTTCATTTTAAATTATTCAATGTTGATTTTTGTTTTATGACAGGCTGCGTTGTTTCAGGAATACCAAAAGTCTCATTTTTCTCTCTTTGTTTGTCATTGTGTCCCACAGCAAAACACAAAAATGTATTTCATTCGGTTGCAGATGCAAAGACAACGTGCTCTTGGGACTCTGTGCTTAACTCTCGTAATGACACCACAAGATCACACAGCAGGTAAATTTCAAAATGACAAAGAAGAACAAAGATGTATAGTTTTACAGTATCTCATCCACTGCCACATACTCCATCTCAAGAAAACTAAGGAAAAACTGTATTTTGATGTATCCAGTCTTCACCGGGGAATCAGACATAACTTTAGTCACGGACAAAAACACCTACAGTAACTGTACATCAATTCTGATCGCTGATTTTATACATGTTTTTATAATACCAACAGAAATACTGTGCTTCCAACGTAAAAGATAACATTATTAATTAATTGCCCGTAAAACTATGCAGAGTATTTTTAACTCTTATCGTAGAATCAGACACAAATTATTGGCAATTCAAGATCTTCTACAGCTAATTTAACCTTTCCTGTTCTTCAAAAGGAAGGAGAGTAATAACCAACATCGTAACTTCAGTTACTGGACAGCTTTATTTCCATTCGTAGTGGAAAGCAGGAGATGAACAGATTTTTGACACTGAAGCAAATAAGTCTCTGAAGAATTCATTGAAAAAAAATTTTAAACGCATCATCAAATTTAAGGAGTTTTACAACCAACCCAAGTATGTGTAAATTTTGTTGCAAAGTCATACTTAACTAGAAAAAAAGGACTCAGAAGTGCAATTCATAGCATCCTTGGCTTGTTAAGCACACAGCATTAGCTCCACACTTTCAGTCTTTGGAGGAAAATACCTGTATAATAGTTAAAATTTCGACTTTGGTGTTGGGGTAGGAAAAAGTGAGCCTTCTAGAACTGAATTCAAAACACGAACTGAGTTTTATACTATTTGCTGAAGCAAATTAAGTTTGCAGTAGCTACAGCTTCCTTCAGGTACAGATTATATACAAGTGTATCACCCGATTCTTTAAATGTCTATTTCTTTAAATGTCTATTAAGGCCTTATGAATAAGACTGAAAACATAAAAACCAAACATGAAAAACAGATACTGTCAAATCTGTCCAGTACTTAGATAACTGACATAGCAGCAATGTAACACACTAGGAGGGGATTTAATCTTACAAATGGATTAAAAAATTCTAGGTTAGAACTATTATTGTAAGAAAACAGGGAGACCACCTCTACCTACATACAAGGGACAGAGACATTTTTGGGTTGTTTTTTGGAAAATTCCAGATTTTGGCATCATAACAACAATCTATATTAATGTTATAATAGGAACCTCAGGGAATATTTTCACGAGTACTTCAGAGAGGTTGGACTTACCTTCTGTACAACCGCTGAAGTAGATCAGAGTTCATAAAAATTCTGATAAACCAGTATGTTTAAGTATTCAAGGCTGTAAGTATTTGAAATCACTACTTTATTCTGAAACAGCAGGGTAGCCAACATTTCCTAGTCTCGTTGAAAGTTCTGAAGGAAAAAAAAATATTACCAAAGAGATTATTGTATTTTAAGTAGCCCTTGATAACCTCTTTCCATCAGACTACCAGAAGATGAATGAAATTAATTTGGGGAGGGATTTTTGTTTGGCTTTTTCTGTTGTAGAACTGTTTTGACTGCAACTGAAAAGCTGTCTTTGTGGGACATATGTATAATATATTCTGCGTATGAACTGCTATTATACAGAATATTTTTTGCCTCTGATATTCCTTCATGCAGCACATTAGTTAGAAATATGCTATTTACTTACCAATAAATCAAAATATTTAATAAGAACTTGACTTTTCTTACACTGAATGTCAAGCATAAATAATGAAGTAGACTATTTAAAGAAGTTATTTTGCTTTTTGTTTGTTTTGTTAGTCTTCCCTAACAGCAGCATCTAGGCATCCAGTGTGCATCATACTATGGGAATTTACAGCCTTAAAAAATAATAACCACACGCGCTGGCTTTTGCAAATTCTTTTTTGTTTGTTTTAAGGCAACATTCACTTGGGGGAGTTATTTCTTACTGAGCACTGTGCTAGCATATTTAGGTCTTTACCCCAGCATGCTGTCCAAGAGCTACTGGTGTAAGTTCACTACATTAGCCAGGCATTACTAATTACATACTGCTCTAAGTGACGGAGGTTGTAAACACCACAGTGCTTATAATGCCAGCTGATGGCTCTCAATACTTCCTTTGCACAATCTGATTTTCAAATGGAGCCAATAATGACAGCACTTAATCTGTATTTCTCTAAATATAACAAGTTTTCGGTTTGGGAAGTTTTCAGATTTATTTTTTTTTTAATACTACTCAGCCATCAAGGGAATTCTCAACATATATAATTGGTATGGTAGCTTTATCTTTTACATCACAGTATTGAAAGATTGGTAACATCCCGTCTAGATCAAAGACAATATATTGAGGACCCACTGCAGAGTTATGGAAAAACACTGACAGAAAGCTGTTATAGTTAACAAAGATCTTAGTGAAACAACAACTTTAGCAGCAGCATAAGGACTGGAAAAACCTCAGCAGCTTGATTAAAGCTATTTTTGTAACAAGCATAAAACAGTGCTGCACTCTCTGAATTTTGGAATGGATGAGAATGATGCCTTAAGGAAAGAGCACTTTCTATCAGAAATTCCTGGAATTATTCTTATTCTAGTATTACAGGAGCAGAAGGACCCAAGAAGTCTGCACGTCTGCCAGTGAGAGCTCTGAAGTGATTTATAAGGCTTTTTGTGCTTGAAATTTTATTGTAAGCTTACTTTAGAAAACAACTTACTCATCTATTACTCCTTAAGAACACATGCAGGGTCTGATGTTTGCTGTGTTAAGCAAACAGAAAGGATTTCAAAGCTAAATAAACATTCTCAGAGCTTCTTTCTTTTTCAGTAGAGGCTGAAGCTTGTTAGAGGGAAGAGAAAGTGCTGAGAAGTAGTGGGGTACCGAGAATGGAAGACCGACATCAAAGTCGTGCAATACCTTGTAACAGTTGATTCTCTTTCCTCATTGCAAAACAGGATTTCTTACAACTTCAAGTAAAATACACCTTTTCTAAATGCTATTTTTATCTGCCAAATATACCTCAAGTATCTACTTTCATGCGTTTTTTACCTACGGTCTTCAAAAAGATACAGTTCAAAGATTTACAGGATCAAAAAAGCCCAGTTACATCTATAAAAGCTGTGACAGGTACAGGTCTCTTTCTATATATGCATTGGTCCTCTTTTTTCTTCTCTTTTTTTTTTTGTTTCGTTTGCTTGCAGAATTTATTATACACAAGTTTAAGTTTGTGTTATAAACCAGAATCAGAATTGTGGAAGGGAACGCTATGAAGCTATCGTTTTTAAAAAACATTACCTCAGAATGTAACACAATCGGAAAGGCAAGAAAAGTACTGGGATAACCATAAAAATTCAGGAATATATGTAGTCTATTTCCAGCATCACTGGTGACAGACACAGTCTTGTAGAGGGAATTATACATAAAAACAATTCAAGAGAATATTACTTGTGATGCAGAGGAAGCCTACCAAGAGTAGGAGGTCTTTTGCCAAGCCACACTTGTTAAACACGGTTAACGCAGCTCCCTTGCGTTCTGCCATCTATGACTTGAGGATGCAGGAGTTAATCCTGCCATAGTTCTCTGAATATACAACATATTAGTTATGTTAACCAAGCTGGCCAAAGCTGGCCAAAATTCACTTAATCTCAGTCAAGTGTCACAAGAACATAACGCCTCAAAATTTACTTGTCGGACCTAAGGCCACACGATACACAAAAAAATCACACAGGCCTGATTTCATTGTGCATGTGTAACTACAGACAATTTTCCAGCTCATGCTTTGACATGACAGTAATTTTAATATTCTATATATACACTGTTTCAAAAATTTTGCTTTCCTATGGTATCCAGACAGAACATATACTGTACTTGCTCACAGCACAATGAAACTGAGCGTTCCTGCCAGTTTTGACTTGGAAAACTGGCAGCAAAATTTACTCAGTTTCTGACACAAGTTCTGTAGAGAAAATCTATTTCTCTCAGGGTTTTAGTCTATACACAAACCATTCTTTCCAGTGATTGCTAACATTCCATAAGAAACTTCTCCTTATAACCGTGACAATGACAGGGTAGTCTTCCTTTAAAGTTTCTATCCATATTGAAAAGAAACTGTTCTCTGAAAAAATAAAGCTTGTCTGGAACACAAAATACATCAAAAATAATTACAATAAATGACTTCTTAGACCTCAAAGGAAAACATATCGTATTTGCAAATGCAGAACTATCAGACCTACTTCTAAGCTCTACTTACAACACGCTCTGCACTTGAAGCTCTAACGTTGTAATAAGAGACGCAATAAATCTCCTTTTCTCATAAAAAAATTATAATTTCTATTAGAGAAGTGAGCGAATAACTGAAGTCACTCCTGACTGTCAGTCAAATAATATGAACTACAGTCTCATCCAGGGAGAGAACCTCAAGAAAAGCCTTTCTTCAAAAGTTACGCAAGACAGAAAAGTCCGTGAAATAGAGACACTTGTTCAAGAGAAAACCCCGGGGTTTCTATGCCATGCTGGGCACGGATACAGCCTTGGAATAGGAGTATTCTGATAGTACTAAAGCGCTCATTCATTCAAATAAAATTTGGAGTTAATTAACATTTTAGGTCTATTAAGTAACAAAACCCGGAAATATGATCACCCAGTAGGAATTTGTTTAAAAGAAAGGCTAAATATCAATCTCTTAATTAATCTGAGTAAAATCACACCTCTTACACATTCACCCACTCTTGATTTTACGATTGCTGTTAATGAGGAATTCCTCGCAACCTTGAAAAAAGCTGATCCAGCAGTTAAGTGACCTTTAACCGTTGAAAGCGTGTTCCTCTGTGTCTCACGATCTGTCTAGCTTCGGCTTCCACGAAGAAACATTGCGTATGTCTTTATTGAAGCAGAGAGGACCGGGTGTGTGAGCACATCATACATGTAGAGCACGGGCATGTCACAGCTCATTCCTCACACCTCACCATTCCACGCCTGCTCTTTTTGTTTCCCATACAAAAGGCACAGCATCCCTACACCAAAGAACAGTACCAACACACCACTCTTCTCTCTTGCACCTTGTATCCTACCAGAAATTTGCTACAAAACAAACCAAAAAAAAAAAAAACTCCCACACCACCACAAGCCACAAATACACACTTTGGGGGAAAATAGGGCAGGAGTGTGATTAGAGCTGCCTTCAACAGTTTTTGGGTTAGAAGACAGTTAAATTCCTGTTTGTGGCATTTCATTATAACGGACTTTTCCAACAGAACAGACAATATAGAATCCTTCAGTAATGCCTTTCTTACCAAATCACGGAAATCTTTCTGATAACATCAAGACTTCCAGAAAAGCGTTTATTTAGAAGCTCCTGTTGCTCCAAAGCTTTTATAACCACGATGATTTAGCCAGTAAGTTTCAGAAACAGTTAATAACAGTGTATTTTTCCATACCCTTCACAACTGTCTAACAAAGACAGCACTGTGCATAGCTGCAGCACAGCTTGAGGCAGGTTTTTTCCATTTATTTCTCCTTCTCATATCTGAACACAGCTAACCCTGCCATGAGTTCCTTAAAAATCTAGTTTTCTCTCCAAGCGTCACAATTAAGACAAAATAGGTTTGAGCACAGCAAAATCAGAAACTTAAGATCAAAGCATGGAAGGATAAAATCGTTTTGGTTTAGAGAAGGTAGTGAGAAGTGAGCAGAGGAATATATTTTCAAATTTTACTGACAGTCCAAAAGCTGTAATTTCTCTAAAAGCAACTTTACAGTATTTCAAGAACTCAATAAAATGAGACTTCTCTTATGAGAAAATCTATCTCCTTTCTCTCTCTCTCTCTCGCATGAATCAGAACCTCAAATGGACACAACTGTTTCTCAGCAATACTGTTTGACGTTAATTTGTAACATCAGCATTTTCAACAACTTCAAAAGATTTGAAGCAACGATAACTAATGGATTTAAGTGTAAGTATAGTGATTCCTACTAACAAATAGCAGTCGGTTCAACTAGACCAATGCGTCATCTGGCAGGATGTACACACACATGCACAAATGAAGGAAAAAGGGTAATGATTTTTGAAACTATACAGGTATTCATTAATTACCAGATGAATGGTCTCATTTTCTACTAACTCAGAGGTAAAATTAAAGTTAACTATACCCCTACATAATTGATAGGGGGTACTAAATGATGAATACCCTTACATACCCTATACATAAACCCTATGTTATGACTGACATCCCAGTATATAGTTTGATCCAGGGAAAGAACCTCAGGAAAAGCCTTTCTTCAAAAGGAACTCAAGATAGAAAAGTCCATGAAATAGAGACACACATTTATTCCATGGTGCTCCTCTTGACTTGCTGTGATTACCTAGGGAAAAAAAATGCAGCAGGAAATAATACAGGAGCATCAGTTCCAAGAAGTCTGCCTCATTGTTCTCAATGTGTACTTGTGCAAAGGAAGTTAAATGATATTCTGCAGTTTACTTATAAGTAAAAACAATCAGTCATATTTTCCTGGAACGTGACATGCAGCTATTAAGTTAAACTTTCTTTGTAAACTACACCCTTATAAAATTATGAGAAAAAAGATGAATGATTAAAAATAAAATAAAATTAAAGTGTGCCAGGATTGGGAAATTAGTAAGGCGGGGGGGAGATTCGGAGGTAGAAGCTCCTCCACTAGTGCCTCCCTGCACTACTTTATCAGTGGAGTATCAGACGGAAGAGATACACTGACACAAAAAAGGTCATTTTTTTCTGTGATTTTTTTTTTCTTCAGCAGTAAAACTACAACACTGGAAATAATTTTCCTCAATGTTTCAAGATCTAGCTTTCACAGACATCCATACAGAAGCTGTTCTGAACACCTGCTGCTTCCAGTGCATGTGGAAGAAGAAAAGTCATTTATGGAAGAAGAGAAGTCATTTATGGAAGAAGAGAAGTCATTTAAAGACAGGCTGCTACATGGTCTTTAGGGTCGCTTCTGACCTAAACCATTCTATGATTCTATGCTAGATATACCTCAAACTTAACTTAATGGAAAATCATGTTTGGATTTAATTACCTCTATTTGAAGATAGAGTTTTCCAAAAATTCTGGCTGAATTTTATATTATTAGGGAAAAATAACAACAGGGAGAAGTGCAACGTAGAACTAATTCTGCTGTAGTTTATGACTAAATATAAAATCACTCTAATGTAGTGTTAAATTTTACCCGAGGGAGAAAAATTCAAGTATTTAAAAAGGGATCATGTGTTCATTAATTTATCTCCTGATGTAGCGTTTATATTCTTTCTGTAGTCAAGCTGTATTGGAGAGAGACAGTCTGCATAGGTACCGTAAGACACACCACTGTAACAGTCATTTATAACTCTAAAATAGTAATTCTAAAATTCTAAAAAAGGATGCCGTAAGGTCTACCAGAGCTTCCTCTGCCCAGAAGATGGCACTGCAGCTCCAGCGCTGCGGGGGCTCTGCCGCTACTTCATTAGACATTAGTTCTCAGGTTGATAGCGTAGTAACGCCTCCTGGAAGACTGATGTAATAGTTGAGGGGGGGGGGAAATAAAAGATTCCCTGAGAGAAGGCTTTTCTTAATATCTTTTCTAATTAGGCCTGCTTGTCTGAAGTACAGCAAGAGCTACCAGAAGTAATAACAAAATCCAGAGGGTTCTTACACATATCAGATGAAAACGTGCTGTGTTGCAAGTAATATTCCTTCAAAGTTACTGCCTTTTCTACATGCCTACATTCACATCCATAAACCTAATCACATGTATATATTTCTGTAATAGCCTGTAGATAAGGCAATCTTTTTAAACTCCCTTTTTTTTATAAAGAAATTAAGCTCTTTTTTTTTTTTTTTTTTTAATCAGGAGATTTATGAACACTCAGAACCATGTAATATTACACAAGCATTACCACCATCACTATTTTGGAAAGCCCTGCCAAGTGATGGTTGCCCTTCCCTTTTATCCTCAGCTACAAAAGATGTGAGGACGAGGAAACAGTTACAGAGTTCCCAGTATTGTCATATATGAATTCTGTTATAACAAAACCCAAACCAGCAATACATTATTTGAGGTCAGTGTTGTCTGTTTTCCACATACAGGAAACTCAGCAGCAGCAACAGCCTCAGCAGTTAAATCTGATGTTCTGAAGGAGGCTCCCTGACTGTTTCCAGCCTACAGAAGCCGCATTCTCACTAAAGCTGCTGATAAAGACGGGGAAAGCAGGAGAGCGCCCAGCAAAAAAATCAGCAGAACAATACAGGTTCGCTCATACAAATCCCATCCACTTGCTTATTTTCTCCCTTTACCTTTCTTCTCCCACAAAAATAAAATAAATAATAAAAAAAAAATCAACCTGTTAAGAGTCACCACCTTCTCCCTCTTTCATCTGCAGACCATCACTACTGTTAGACAGTTATGGGGACAACTCTACTGTAACAACGCCTGCACCAGGGAGGTGGTCGAGGCACCGTCCCTGGAGATAGATTTAAAAGACGGGTAGACATGGTGCTTAGAGATACGGTTTAGTGATGGGTTTTGGCAGAGTTTGGTTAATGGTTGGACCAGATGATCTGAAAGGTCCCTTCCAACCTATGATTCTATTGACTTGGCTTAGCCAGCTACATAACCATCAAACAAGAAAGAGTCTAGCCACATTATTCTACTGTAAACATTTAAAAGGAAGATTTTAATATCAACCTGTCAAGTGGTGTATTTTTTTCCATCTTTCTTTTCAACAGGATAATTTACAGGTGGAATGTCGAGCGTAACCACCAATTTCCTCCTTCCAAACTAAATCTTCAGCTGTTACCAGACTTTCCCCACTGCTACCAACTTCATTTTAAAATAGCTGGCTCAATTGATTACATAGTCACAGAACATTTACCAGGGACTGCGGCCATGGATGCTACTGGTGGTGATGGAGACGGAGCATTGCCCTCCCCAGCCGAGCCTGGGGATGTCCCCCCAGCAGGACACCCCTGCCCAGGATGGGTGCTGGCACCCAGGCACAGGGAAGGGGAGGTGGCAGCAAATCAATCACCATTTTGAAAGCACTGAAAGAACAAACAAACTGTATAGAAACTATACATGCATACATCTTTATAATCATGCGGATGGGCTCAGTTCCTAACACGTGAGACACCAGCCCAATGCACTTTTGTGCAGCGAAATATAACCTGATTTACAGGAGGGCGAGGGTGGGAATGAATTTCTGTCTGACACAAGCCCTTCAAGAAGTCAGAGTTAAATTTTTTAACAAAAGAAACAGTCAAATAGAACATTCCAATAACTCAAATTAGTTTATTTCTTTTTATTATCTTTCTATTGCACCTGATCACCTGGGGAAAGCTACGCTGGACAGATGTCTTGTGTGGGGTTGTCTCCAGCGGGTTTAATTCGGTTCCCAACTTCAAGGGAAGGGAATAATCCCAGGGGAAGGGAATAATCCCAGAGGAAAGGAGTAATCCCAGGGGAAGGGAGGTTTACCTCTGATCTGTGCTGGCTCCTCTCGCGTCTTCTTCCATGGCAAACCCCAGGGGTGCAGAGGGGACCAGCGTGGCCTCAGGGAACTGCCCCCCGTGATGGGCAGAGGCTCCATCGCACCGCAGGCACCGCGCACAGGACCACGGCACGTCCCCAGAGGCAGAGCCCCACTGAGGGGGGGTCTCCTCCTTCCCACCCGGTGAGATGTGCCCCCAAAACTACCTCTCCCCCCAACCACCTCTCCCCCTACACCACCTGCCAAAGGGCTGTCGATGCCCACATGGCCCCCGTGGTCGCCAGCCCAGAAGTCCCTCCTGTGCTGGGATGCAGGGGAGGCTGGTGACGGAGACACCCCAAGCCAGGGCAGGGTTTTCAATAGCTGCTATTTCAGATGTAAATATGAGCATTAAGGTGCCTCTCCCAATTTCACTGCCGCTCCATCCAGCAAGAGGCTAATCGGATCATCTGCCACTGCTCACCTCGAAATCAAAATGTGTGTAAGAAGGTTAGATTTGTTCCAAAGAAATTAAATAAAACCAACACTGTGAGAATTTTTTTTTTTTTTTCTCTAGAATTATAGCAAAGGTGTCTTTGGACAGAATTGCATATTCCATACGAATTTATTTAACAAGTTTTTAATCTTTAAATATAGATTTAACACATTTTTTTTTTACAGGTACATATACAATATAGTTCATTTAAACTCGCAGTCAGAGAAAATCCTCTACTGCAATTTATACATATACATGAAGAGCCTAGTTCAACAGCATACTTAAGGTAACATACCATGTCATGTGCAAAGTTTCAAATGTTAAAAATCTCAGACTGTACATTCAGATTTGCAGAACTTATCAACCTCATAAATTAAGAAAAGCTTAGATTTAAAACCATGGAAGACAGAAAAAAGATTAAAACCATTAAATATGCAATGTGTGCTATGTTTGAGACAGATATTTACAGTTGTACCTCAAAATGTGTATTGTTACCACAAGAACTGTTACCACTATAAACAGCCCCAACACGAACTTCAGAGACTCCTACTTTTCCACCTAGCAAGTGCACCGTGACCGATTTTAAAGTAGATGGAAATAACCCCCAGTGACTTAAAACCTTCTGCTGCGGTTGCCAGTGGCTGAAGGATACTGGGATCTTTCTAGGTCTTGCGGCATTGCTCCGTTTAGACTCAGCCAGTCACGGTTTTGAGGGTGTACGGGGGTGTTATCTGCAATACTGGCCACCCAGTATTGGAGATACTGGAGAACTGCCCACCAGGGTGGCAGGGAACCCCCCAGGCAACCACAGCCACCACATAGTTCAACAATTCCTCCGTACAAAAATGGTCACAAATAATAATAAAAAAAAACGCAGTACATTTTAACTTAACAACTTGGGACTCTGTCTAAATTCATGGTTCACAAATCGAAGTCAGATCATAAAGGTCCCCCTTTAGTCCACAGTATAAAACGTATCATTTTGATGGGACAGAGCAAATTGACTACCGCATGCACACTATTAACCCTGCTCGCAACACAGCTGGATGCTCTTTGCACGCATCTGCTTAAAAGTTAAACCACCTGTACCAATGTTCTATGAAAGCAAAACTAGACAACTAAACACAAAATTAAATTATGAGTGTTCAATATTCTTGCTTTCTGTCTCAAAAATTCAATAGATACATTATTGTTAAAGATGCTGAAAAATACAGTCTTATCACAAGAACATCCTTAGTGCAAACATGGACATTTAACTTGGATTTATGGCACGTGTTCCAAAAGTACATACATTTAATGTAAACTTCAACACTTGCTAGATACAGGTTTCAGCCTTGGGACGCTTTGGGACCCTAAGTGATTGGCGACAACCCTGAGTTGTCAGTTTGACCTGATCCAAACCTCACTGAAATCAATGGGAATGACTGCAATGGGCTGGAATCAGACCCTAAGTGCAAAAAGAGGATCGTCAGCGTTATTGCATCTCCTCCACGTGTGAGTCAGCCATGATGCTCGTACAGAACATTACATTCACATAGCTGAAGTAGGTATTTAAGAAAAATCCATCCATAAAATCAATTAAGCAGGACATACAGCTTCTTTGTGGTTTGGTTTGTTGGTGTTTTGGGTTGGTTTTTTTTTGGTTTACCAAAACTCAACTCTTTTATTTGCAATCAACTTCAACAGTTGTCAGCTAATAAGTAGGTAAAGCCTTCAACCTGGAGAGGAAACTTCAAGCATCTAAACAAAGTGTCAGGAAACTGTAGTGTACTTCTCTGATGAAACGTGATGGATGTCATGGAAAAACAGCAGGTAAAATTAACAAAATACTGTACTTTCCATAGGAGAAAAAAAAAAAAAAAGAAATAGCAGAGAATGGCTTCCTTTATGACTATGAGAAGCTGCTCAGGACCCCAGTCCCGTTGAGTGCAGATGAAGCTGTGGAGGTCTGTGAATGTGATGAATAGTACAGGACAACTCCAACTATTGTGCTATTTCTCTGTAACACTTAGTTGAAAGCTTCCAAAGAGCATCGAAAATAGGATGCTACTAGTTCACCCTTACTTCAAGGGGAACTAAACTTTCTCGTGTTACACAGGGCAGCATCTATAAAGTAATGAAGAATGATGTTAATATTAAAGCATCTTATTCCCAGAAATACATTGTTCCCTGTAATCATGTAACATTTCTATAACATAAAAATAAATAAGTGCACTCCTGCAGTTCTCACTAAAAGCTGAGCTCCCACGAGCTTCAGTGAGAGCCTTGTCTAAGGCAGGACCACAGGGTTTGACTCCTTTCCATCGTCTATCGCTTGATTATCACCGCGCGGCCAGCTGCTATTTTCTCTAGGGTCCTTATTTCATCGGGCTCAAAAAGGTTTTCTACAGCGTCAAAAAGCAGCTGTTCTGTGAAGCTGGCTGGCGCCGCAGGTTGTACAAGGAGACCCTGCTCTACATTTCAAAGGCAAAAAAAAAAAAAA
>VYZM01002852.1:7245-37203 GCA_013398915.1 Dromas ardeola
AGGACTTTCACATCCTTCTTAAATTGTGGGGCCAGAACTGCACACAGTACTCAAGGTGAGGCCACACCAGTGCTGAATACAGTGGGATAATCACCTCTTTTGGCTGGCTGGTTGCTCTGTTTGGTGCACCTCAGGATGCAGTTTGCCCTCTTGGCTGCCAGGGCCCACTGCTGACACATATTGAGCCCATTGTCAACCAGCACCCGAGATCCCTTTCTGCAGGGCTGCTCTCCAGCCACTCCTCTCCCAGTTTATACTTGTGCATGGCATTACTCTATCCCAGGTGCAGAATCCAGCATTTGTTCTTGTTAAATTTCATCCCATTAATCATAGCCTAGTGCTCCAATCTCTCAAGATCCCTCTGCAAGGCCTCCTGTCCCTCAAGAGAGTCAACAGCAGCTCCCAGTTTGGTATCATCAGCAAACATGCTAATGGTGCATTCAACTCCTGCATCCAGATTGTTGATATATATATTGTGCAGAACTGGCCCTGGAATTGAACTCTGAGGAGCACCACTGGTGACTGGTCGCCAGCCAGATGTAGCCCCATTCACTACAACCCTTTGAGGTCTGCTGTTCAGCCAGTTCTTCACCCGGTGCACTGTGTACCTGCTCATCACACAGTTGGACAACTCATCCAGAAGGATGCTGTGAGGGACAGTATCAAAAGCCTTACTAAAATTCAGAAAAACTATATCTACCACCGTCCCTTCATCCACCAGACAGATGACCTTATCATAGAAGGGTATCAAATCAGTTAAGCAGGACTTTCCTTTTGTGAACCCATGTTGACTGTGCCTAATGATTGCATTGTTCTTCAAATGCCTTTCAATAGTACCTAGTATAATCTTCTAGGAACTGAGGTTAGGATAACAGGTCTGTAGTTCCCTGGATCTTCTCTCATGGCCTTTTTGTAGATTGGAATAATATTGTCTAGCTTCCTGTCAGCAGGGACCTGCCCAGACTCCCAAGACCTTTAGCAGGTGATTGAGAGGGATAATGTTTCTTTGACATCTGCAAAATTTACTTTCTTAACGTACCATTATCTGTTCATTTTTTCTAAAATTTTTCATTCTTAGTCAGTATGCCACAGCTAAGAACCATACTATTCTCAAGGAACTGGCTTTGAGAAGGCAGCAGTGTCTACATAGGATGAGAACATGGGATGAAAATAGCGAGATGCAATATATTTTGTCAAATGTTTGTTGGATACAGAAAGGTTGAAACCCATTGCCCTGTACTATTTGCTTTTCCTTGGTTTTTGTCTGTAGACTGCTATTTCTTTTAACTCAATTATAAAATTCTCAACTAAAAATTCTGTTTTAGCGAAAGTTTCAAAACCCTTTTCTGACTTCTCTTTTACCTCTTGAAAATAGGGCATAAAATAGTATTCGTTATATGAAGCCATTTCGATTTATCATTACTTAAGCAAATTCTTTCTGCTGATTCTTAGCTTAAGATGTTGTTCCTTTTTTTCTGTCTTGGTTTGGAAAAATGTGTGTCTAATAGTACTAACTGATGTAATAGAGAGAAAAACAGCCAACCACCACACTTGCAAAAAAGCCAAATATTTATTTCTTTTACAAAGATTATTAGGAAGAAAAAAATCCACTCACTTGACTGAGTCCTTGACTGCTTTTTTAATGTAGTTTTACTTTTCTTATATTTTCTTCTGTGTTCCTAGTATATCCTTTTCACTAGCTCTGTATAAATTTCTCATATAAATGCCTGTGTTTTTATCTTTATGTTGTCTCAGAACTCAATTAAAGTCTTACGAAAGACATTCCATTCATAATATCTTCATAATTGCTTTGTATAAACATATAAATGTCATCAAATATGGCATAGCATTGATGGTTTAGTGAGAATAAGAATTCACTTTAATTTCTTATAATTCTCTGATATAATTTGAGTATGAACAAAGGCAAGTCCCAGGACAGTGGTCTGTCCATTTCAAAGCATCTTGTTTCTAATGTGGTGAATTTATGTTTGTAATAGGTGGATTTAATATGATCCAGTTTAGCCAACTAAAAGCTGGACTTTTAATTTAAGCTATTTGTCTGGATCATTCCTGTGCTCACTGATAAGAGGCAGCCTTTCTGCAGCAGGTGATTCATTCCATCTTGAGAAAAGTTTTCAAGATAGGTGGGAGGATTTGCTTCTTTTTCATTGGCTGTAGACAGAGCGTGCGTGATGGCCTGATAGTAGATCATTTGGAAAGCTGTGTTCAAAGCAATGGTAAAGAGAACTCCATTGAAAGTTAGTAAATTTTCACTGTGAATCATATTTAAAAAGACACTTATTTCTGGAGTAGAAAAATGTGTTAGGCAGAAGATTGGCAGCCACAGGGACAGTAGCGTTTAACTCATAAAAAAGAAATGAAGACTTAATTCTCTTTTTCCTTTATTTTCAGTTTCAATATGGAACCCAGTTATGATTTTCTACATATTTATGAAGGGGAAGATTCCAACAGTCCTCTAATTGGCAGTTTTCAAGGCTCTCAGGCTCCTGAAAGAATAGAGAGCAGTGGTAACAGTCTGTTTCTGGCTTTTCGCAGTGATGCTTCTGTTGGAATGTCAGGATTTGCCATTGACTATAAAGGTACTGTTCTTACCATAATCTGTGGAAACATAAAGGGAAGGAGATGTTATTTAGTATTTATTGAGACTCAAATCTGTTTACTTCTAGGTGTACTCATACTGAACTGCCAAATACTTTTTTTCATTGATGTAGGTTTTAAAAACTGTTTTCTGAAAATGTGTGGAGGAGCACAGAAATCCTCTTTCCTGAAATCTCTTTCACATTACTTATGCACGTTTTCATCTTCCAGAAAAAAAAGTAGAGACAGAAGATGCACATCAAAAATAGCATTTGGAAAAGAGATGTAGAGTAATGGAATTGTCTTACCTATTTAGAATACATGGCTGCTGATGCTTCCTTGCTGATACATGCCAATACATTTTCCTTTCCACTTTGTTGTTGAATCTACATAAACATTTTTTAATAACTACTGCAGGACAATATTTGCCCTTTTTTGGGGGTACCTATTACTAGCCAGAGAATGGGTTATGCTGACTGTTTATTAAAGACACACGCTCACTTTAAATGCTGGTTTCTTTTCTGGTCGCAGATGCTGTCTCTGACTTGATTGTCATCTCTGCTGAGATTTATCAAGCTGTTTTTCATCAGCAGAGGTGCTGCCTCAGCTTCTTATTCTTGACAATGGAAGTAAACCGCATTAATGTCAAAAATGAAGGAACAAAAATATCTAAAGAATATGGAAATAACATAATAATGAAAGAGAGGGAGGTTAAAAAGAACTATTAAAACATTTTTGTGTTTAGTCTTCCTCTTTCATCCAGCATCATGCATTATTCTCCATGTTGGCAAGGCTTTTCTTCCCAAAGCAGTCATCAAGTTGCGATAGATGAAATCTTAGTCTGTTTGTTCCTATCAAAACTTGAAACAAAATATAAATAAAATGGGAAAACAATTTGTTTCAGGAAACCTTGTTGGCTTGCAAGGAAAGAAAATGGCAGGTTGAGCAGAAGGAGATAAAGAGATAAAGATGCCCATTGAAAATGTGCATACACATTTTCACTGTGTGTGTATTTTCTGTTCTCAGCATAGTCTGGTATGTGTGCCTCTATGCAACTCGAAGTTAAATGAAATAATAAGAAAATAAGAATGTAACATCTAAGAGCAAATCAGTATATTTTTAAAAGTTATATTCAATGGGCAGTATGTTTGTGCCTAATAATTCAGAATTTTTATTAAGTACATTATTTAATATTTTATATAAAATTTATTACTTTACATTTCTATTATGGACATCCAGTTTTGCTTTCTGACAATATTCCTTGAGTATTTCATTAAAATACATGCCTTATTAACATTTAATAAGGGAAGGAGGCATGCTGTAAACTTTGACTATGAATTAGAATCTTTGCCTCCTGTAATGAACTTTGTATTAGGTGCTTCCTTCCCTTTTTAAGAGTTCACATATTTAGCAAAATATTGTTTATAGAAGTAATATTACACAATATTTTCATAGATTTTAAAGGGACTGAGTTGTGTTTAAGCCTTTTGTAGGAAAAAGCATTGCATAGTTGTCAACAGTATAGTAATACTAGTATTTTGTTTTCATTTATTTAGTTATAAACAATGTTCAGTGCCTAAATCCTTCCTATTTGAAGATCATCTCAATCATATTCTTGAAATAATTCATTTCTAATATGAATTATTTCTCCTGTCTGTTTTCTTTGTATTTTAACTTGCCAAAGATGATGAATGAAATCCTAGTCTTGTTAAAATCAATGTCTATACTCACGTTGACTTAAAGATTTTGTACTTATTAGCTCATGCCAGGAAAGAACTGTTGTGCTTATTTTGTCAGCCTTCAACCTCCGGTTATTACTAGATCTTCTGAAATATGAAGTATAAAGAAACAATACATTTTTAATGTTTAAATTATTCCATAGTATGGCAGCTTTCTAACCAGAAGTTATTGAGTACTAAGCATAATACTTGGTTAAAAAACATAATAGTGTAAGTTGTAAATTCTAAAAATGGTCGCTTTTCTTCTACACTACTAAACTTCATTGGAGTTATTCAGCTTTTGGAGAGTTCTACTAACAAAAGGTAGGAAGAAAATGCTGTTGGTTAGATCCTCTCAGCATAATTTCCTTGGCCAGATAATCAGTCTAATGCAAACATCCATGATCTTGTAGTAAGCATAAAGAAACAAAAAAATATTTCAATAAGCTGTTGAAAAATGTAAACTGACTGGAAAAAAGCACTGACAACAGTTCAATTTTTTTTATTTTTTAATTGAAAGTGTATATAGATTTACTTTAATTAATTTTAACAGAAAAGCCACGAGAAGCTTGTTTTGATCCTGGAAACATCATGAATGGGACAAGAATTGGAACAGACTTTAAGCTTGGTTCAACTATTACTTACCAGTGTGATTCTGGATATAAGATTATCGATCCTTCAACTATAACATGTGTAATTGGTGCAGATGGAAAGCCAGCATGGAACAGAGCATTGCCATCTTGTAACGGTATGTACTATTTTCTTAACATTTCCCAGTCCCCCCAGTGAATTCAGAGTTTCTCAATCCCTGAGGCTATTTATACTATTTCTACGCATATAGCTAGTATTTAAAAAAATCTGAAGTTAAAAAATAAAAATTATATGAGTTTTGGACAATAGCTTGGTCATTAATGTATTGTTTTAACTATTTAAATTAAATTTAAATTCTGAAATCAACATATATTGTTACGTTCATAATAATGATTGCAATGTAATATGTAAGTATCCATGGTTTCCCCTTTACATCAAATTTAGTGGAAGACTTTGTGATCTGTATGAGAATCCATATAATAATATAATGAGATATAATAATATAATATAATATATATGAGAATCCAGGCTAAATACTAATTATGACGTATTACTGGCCTATCCATCGTTTCTGTTTATTCTCTTTGTATGTCTGTTGCCAAATTATTGGTTCATAGACTGCAAATGGGGGCAGTCTTTTCAACAAAATGGAGCTTCAGTATGTGGCTGATTTATAATAATATATATAGGGATTTATCTGTGCTCCCACATAGTCGCAAGATGTATTATTTTCAGGTATTACCTGCCTAGTGATAGTAATTTAGAACTGCATTTTAAAAGGATGTAGTAACTTAGACTATGCATACACTATTTCAATTGTGCTCAGAGACTGGGGACTGGAAATAGCTTAAGTTGTTAGACTTAAGTTGTTAGACTATTTCCAGGCATGATTTTGGTCCAGACCTTACAGCACTCTCAAATTATTTAGTCGCACTGCAGGAATAAGCATGGGACAGAGGCTGTTCCCCAGTAGGCCACCCGCATATATTTCTGAAAGGGTAAGTAAGTAACATACTAGTACTAGTACAGGTATTTGCTGTGGCCCATCATGCTGTTCCATCTCAAAGCCAAAGATTAGGCTCTTGTACTGTTTAGTGTACAGTGTAGCCATAGCCTAAGTCTATGTCTATACTCCTAAAGAAAAAAGGCATGGGAAGCTGATGCACTATATTGCTGATTATCCATAGTGCTTAATTGCTACTTCTCTCCATGACTTCAGCTGTGAAAACACCACTCTACTAGACTTCAATACAAGTTTCACATTATTTCAGGAATTTTGGATTATAATTCCTGCCCTGATGCACACACACTCACACATAAAATAAAAGTCATAAAATTATAGAAACATTTAGGTTGGGAAAGACCCTTAAGATCATTAACTATTAACCTAATACTGCCAAGTCCACCACTAAACCATGTCCTTAACCACCATGTCTACACATCTTTTAAATACTTCCAGGGATGGTGGTGACTCAGCCACTTCCCTGGGTGGCCTGTTCCAATGCTTGATAACATTTTTGGTGAAGAATTTTTTCCTAATATCCAATTTGAGGCCATTTTCTCTTGTCCTATCACCTGTTCCTTGGGAAAAGAGACCGACACCCACCTCGCTACAAACTCCTTGCAGGTAGCTGTAGAGAGCGATAAGGTCTCCTCTGAGCCCCCTTTTCTCCAGACTAAACAACCCCCATTCCCTCAGCTGCTCCTCATAGGACTTGTGCTTGAGACCCTTCACCATCTTCATTGTTCTTCTTTGGACGTGCCGCAGCATCTTAATGTCTTTCTTGTAGTGAGGGGCCCAAAACTGAACACGGTATTCGAGGTGCAGTCTCATCAGTGCAAATCTATGCCTATAAATACACACACAGACACATTTTTATTTTTATACATATATATACACAGACACACACGCACATATGCACAAATATGTATATATCATTTAAACTCATCTTTTCAGACACGGGCAGAATATTCACAGAATTACAGATTATGTCAGTTTAAGGAAAGGCATGGTGACTGTAGAACCATTCTGTAAAGAAAACCAATAATTTACCAATGAAACAGAGAACCCGGAATAATGCAAAAGTATGCAACATTTATTTTCAAGCCTTTCAGATTAGAGCAACAGGTTAATAGCTGCATGCTAAACAGATTTACCCACAAAAAATTAAATTACTCTAGACACATTTTTAATATTTATAATATTATTGTTATAAACCTATCGTTATTATATATACTTACACCTATTGCTATTATTTTTGTTGTTGTTTTGTTGCATTCATTGTTGTTATTATCATTATTATTCATTTGAATCACAGGATATTAAATATCAATTTTGTGTAGATTTTAATACCTGTAAGCGTGTCCCTGGGAGCACAGGCAGATTTTAATTGCCCTGGCCAGCTTCAGCTGGGATCTCCACTTACAACCCCTGACCAAAGGCCCAGAAGATCTATTTAAACTCAGTCCTGGGCCTTCACTTCCTGCCTGAATTATGGTACATGTACTTATTTGAAGTTCTGTTTCTGACTTTGCCTGCTGGATGATCCTCAAACCTACACTGTAATTAGCTTATCTCTTGGATGGACCCGTGTATATATCATCACTGAAGTTGGAAGGGACCTTTGATGCCACCTATTCCAGCCTCCTTGATCAGGCAAGGTCACATAGAAAAGATTGCTCAGGACTGTGGCCGATTGGGTTTTGAGTATCTCCATGGATGAAGACTCCACAACCTCTCTGGGCAACCTGTGCCAATGTTTCACTACCCTCACAGTAGAAAAGTGTTTTCTTGTGTTAGGATTGAACGTCATGTGTTTTGATTCGTGATCATTGCCTCTTGTTCTGTGAGTGGACACTACTAAGAAGAGTCTGGCTCCTCCCTCTTCTTAATTTTCTCCCATCAAGTATTTATACACATTGATAAGATACCCTTGAGCCTTCTATTTCCAAGGCTAAAGTCACAGCTCTCTCAGCATCAGTTCATATGAAAGATGCACCAGTCTGTTAATCATCTTTGTGGCTTTTCACTGGTCTCACTCCACTAAGTCCATGTATTTCTTGTAGCAGCCCAAAACTGGACACAGCACTCCAGACGTAGCCTCAGCAGTGCTGAGGAGAGGGGAAGGATCACTTCCCTTGGTGTTTTGGCAAATGATCTTCCTAACACTTAGCTCAAGAGGCCAGTGGCCACCTTTTCTGTAAGGGCATGTGGGCTGTAAGGGCACATTGCTGGCTCATGTTGAGCTTGTTAACCACCATCAACAAAAAAAGTGGAATTGGGATGAATGTTTTTTTTTTCTCAGGGGTTGTTGATTTAGTAACTTTGTTTTTTAAAAGATTTTAAAGAAAAATAGCAAGTGGCTTTTCCCTCCGTATTGTGCACAGGGAACAGCAGGATGAATTATTTTACTTTATAAGGAGTGCAGAATGCAGCTTTTGCTGTGGCATTGCAATAGCCTACCTTTAATACCTTATGAAACTACACTTTTAGAACAATTGTATTATTCAAGAAGTTGTTATAAAATGCTGAGTAGTGTAGAAAAAGAAAAATGACCAGTGGTTCGCCTTGCAAACTGATATACCTCTCATTTTATGTTTTGGGCTGTTTGTGTCTTTGACACAAAATTCAAATTTGAATTTAAAGATCGACATCTACTTTCTTAATTTTTTAAAGCAGAATGAACATCTTATTTCTTAAGAAATAATTTCCTAATAAAATAGTATCTATTATTATAACACTTTAAAAATATGACATTAAAAAAAAATAATTTCCTAATAAAATAGTATCTATTATTATAACACTTTAAAAAATATGACATAAAAAATAGGGAAAATGTTCTTTTGAATCCTCTGTTTTTTACACCAACAAATAAAGGTCTAGAACAGGCAGACTAAAAAAATACCTGTATTTTAACAAAATAGATATCAGTATCTCATGCTGAGTTCATTTTGAGGCTCATCCAATAGATAATTAAAAATCTAAAATTTTACATAAATCATTTAGTAGTTTATTGGCAGTAACTAATATATGTAACTTTCTTTTGATTTGCTAAAAGCGCTCTATATTTATATAACACAAATGCTGAAACAAGAGATCGAGTATAAATTAGTTAGCCATAGCTCTTAGATGTCATTTTAATTTTCTGCCTCAATAATTATAACTCTTATTCCAACGTGACAAGTAATGCAGTATTGAGATGCTTGTGATATCTATTCTAAAAAACTGCTTGTCTAAGGAAGCATAAATTAGCAGCTGAAAGATTGGTTATCTTGACACTATTAAATCCGAGTAAAACTAAACTGGAATACATGCTTGTGGAAGTACTTTAGGTCTATTTATCTAGTATGGTTTACTGTGTGTTCCATTTTAAAACACATGCTAGTGACTTCAGTTAAGGTATAGAGGTTAAATTTTAAGTATCATTTACATGGCTACTACAGTTGTGTCTCTAGTATGGAGTAAACCATACTAGATAAATGAATATTTATCTATTTATATACTTTTGTGGAGTCTTTAGTAACTCTTTAATAAAATAGGCTTGATTTATGAGAAGGACAAAACTCTCAAATTTTGGGTTATAATGGAGGTGCAGATTGCGGAGGACTGCATGAGCTCTTTCGATCAGTGTAAGTCTTATTACACCATAGTACTGTAATGATGGCTGTGCCAAAGATCCAAAGGAAGTATCTGAAAATGAAATACAGATTCATTATGTAAATCATATGTATGTATAAAATTTTAAGGGTCGGAGTCGTATAGGAGGCCAGAACCAAAATACACTCAGGATCATCTTTGTTGTCACATAAAGCCCTGTAATATACAACTTAACCCAATCCAACCTGAAAATAAAAAGCAAAAATGCTCAGAATGCAATTTTAGTAAAATGTTCTGAGTTTATATTTCTTTATTTATACTGATAGTTAATTGCCCCTTTTTGAACTTCTTTAAAATATTGGATTACAAATTTTGAAGCATGAAAAATGGAAAAGAACCTAAAATGAGTGCTGAGATCTAAGAATTTCTGAAAATGACACACTTAGTTCTTTAAGCTAGTTACCCCAGTTAAGCGAATTAATTCAACTTTATTTCTTTGTGGTGTGGTTTTTATTTTTTATTTTTAAGGTAGCATTTTACAGTCCGACAAATGAAAACAAATTTCATATTTATCTAGGTAACAGTTGGTAACTGACAGTAGGTATAATCTAAAACACTAATGGAAAGACTGAGGCATACTGTTTTCATTATTAATTTCACAGTCTTAATGAAGTTATTAAAATACATCCTCTGAAAATGTAGGTTTTGCTCAGTAGAACAAACATTACTTATAGTCAAAACTAAGAGCTCTGTTTAGGGTGTGTTTGACTATCACAGCACTGCACTGATAAACTTTACAGCCTTAACCTACAAGAGAACTTTTCTTGCATCTTTTTTTTAACCTAAGCACTCACAGGCTTTCCTTACAGAGTGCATATACTACAAAGATGTAATAATAAAAATTACTAAAGATATTATCAAAAACATACATAAAAATAGGAAAGCACATTTTAGAAAGGAACATTCTTACAACTCCGTAACTTTTGAATTTGTTTTAAATTAAACATAAGTAATATACTTTCATTCCAGTGAAATATTCATGACATGAGAATTTCATCCTGTAATTACAAGATAGACTTTGTGGCTTAGTTTCTGGTATCCTCAAAGCAAGAAGAGAAAAAAAATACAAAAATTTTAAATTCATGGCATGAACTGATTCCTTGTGATATTTGAGTTTCACTTCAACCATATAATCCTATTCAGCCTACTGGTAGATTAAACTTCTCATCTTCTATCATTACATTGGATTTTTGAATAATTCATATAAGCAGCTAAGAGAAGACACAGATTTGTAGTATTAATTGCTGCCTGTATAAGGAAGTTAAACTTGCAGAGATATTTCAAGTGTGATTTTAAAGCCCAGTTGCTGTCAGAGAACAGAAAGAGCAGGTCTGCTCCACAAGGGCAGATGAGCCAGGAGCCGAGGGTGACCAAAGTGCAGGCTGTGCTCACACTCACTGGGTACAGTCCTGCAGCACATGAACTGGGTCAGCAGAGCTGGTAGCTGGTAACAGCGTCCTTTGGTAGCCCCAGACCAATGACCTTGTCCAACTGGACCCTAGACCCTTGTCCTCAGAGCTACTTTCCAGGCAGTTGTTAAAATGTAATTGGCTATATGTAAGATTCCCAGAGAGAAGTAACATTGGTTTACTTTGTTCCTTATGGTGGAAAATAATTGTGTAGATTTTGCAATGATCTTTTCCTTGCTTAAAAACTAAAAGCAATGTCACTCTTCTATTTTTAAAAGTTTAATTTATCTATTTATTTATTTTTAAAATAATTCCAATATTGGCTTCTTGGGTAAAATAACAGCATATGGTGATCTGTTATTCTTGTAAAATCTATAGTTATTAACAGTGTTTGATGAAAGCATTTGACTCCCCTATCCAAAAAAAAAGAGCACTGGATTGCACGTAATGTTAATTACTTTTACACTTACATTTTAATGAAGATTTTGATAGGAAGCCAAGTCCTTCCATTAGTTCTCAAAAGTTGAGAAGAGTGACAGCAATATTTATTTTTTCATTGTATAGAGATGTATTTACTCAATATCCAACACAAGGAGATATTTTAACTTAAAAATAGCCACTCCTTATGTTTACTGTTTCTCCAAAAGCACCTATCCCTTTCCTTCACTCCCTGCTTTGTTTTTTCCTGAGAAATCCTGACAAATGCAGACAACTGTAATTAATGTAACAGGTTTCTTTCTGTTTTGTTTCCAGCACCATGTGGAGGGCAGTATGCTGGATCAGAGGGAGTGGTTTTATCACCAAGTTATCCTCATAATTACACCGCTGGACAGACCTGCCATTATTCAATAACTGTACCTAAAGAATTTGGTAAGAATTTCTTCTATTGATTTATCAATCATTAATCATTGTTCTACTGTTCAACTGTCTTTCATACGTAAAAGTGACCTTAGATTTTCAATATATTGCAAATTGCTTGTCAAAAATAAATGTATTCTTGACACAGAAATTGATTCTGGGGTTTTGACCTTTTACTTCTCCCTAGAGTAATCAATGGACTTTAGCTAAGCAATCTGTGTCTGCTATCCAAGCATATCCTGAATGCTTTCGTTGATTACATCATTAATCATCACAGGATAATTATTCATTCAAGCTTCCTGCAAAGTAAAATCAGTTGTCAAAAAACAACCATCAAGTATTCTCTTATATTTTAAGTTTTTGTTTTCATGTTTTAATAAGGACAAGATGAGTAGGATCACATTTAACTAGTACAGTGGAGGGAAAGAAAGCAATTTTACATAAAAGTACCAGAAATGTTCGTGAAAAATCACAAAACTGGTTCTTTCAATGTGTCAAAATAGTTGGACAAAATCTCTAAAGCTTGGGCAATTGTATGCAGGGCATGCTTGTCTGCAAACCAGACTTCCCTAATTCAAGTCCAGACAATTAGCAATAAGATCCATTTTACTGCTTACTTCACAAAAGAAGTAAGAACAAACAAAAAAGAACTTTATAAGAAGTTGGAAAATACAGGCTATACAGAAATTGTGCTGCACTGAAGACCTGTGGTTTGTATACAGAATGGGTATAATTTTGAAACAGATCCTCTCTTGTCAATAAAGTATCGGTGTCCGGTGTGACGAAGTAGTATTTTTACTGACTTTTACTGGTTTATTATTTCGTGTTTCTCTTGTGATCTGATATTTGAATTCATTGAACCATTTAACGTTTACTGGTGAGATGTGTCATATAATTAAATGGTTTATTTGTTAATACACTTTAAATTACTTACAGCTGAAGTACAAATTAAGTGTAGCAATGTATCAAAATCAGTAACACATTGATATTTTTAATAGTTGATCGGGTTTTATATTCTTTCTGATAAAATAAGTACAAATACAAAGTTACAAAAATAACCAAATGAATAAGTTTAAAACATCTTTCTCAGATTAAAGCTGGATGCAACTAATCATGTCTGACAATAGATGCTCCCTAATGGTTGCTAAGGTTGGTAGTGAAATTTTGGTAAGAAACTTTCCTTTTTAGATTTTCCATTTTCTCATTCTCATAGGTACCTATGCAATAAGGAACAAGACTTGTTTGACTGGAGAGCACACTTTTGGAGAAAGAGTGATTTAATTTTTTTTTTTTTTTAATTAAAAATAATGGAATAATGAAAAGCACATCAGATCCTTATTACTTATGTTTAATGCAGCTGTTTTATCATGGTAGACAATAAATTAAATTGGAAAGGATTCATGCAGGAATACACTGGTAATTAAGACAAGCAAAAATATCCCATTAAATTTGTTTTTAAAGACTAAGTACTTGTTTTATCTTCTCTTTTTTTTTTTCTCTCCTTTTTTTTCTTTTTTTTTTTTTTTTAATGTAGTTGTGTTTGGACAGTTTGCCTATTTTCAGACAGCTTTGAATGATGTGGCAGAATTATTTGATGGAGAAAACTCTCAGGCTAGACTTCTTAGTTCACTGTCTGGATCCCACTCTGGTAAGTAATAAAGCAAAGAAGTATACCTTTCTTACACAGCTCAGCATGGAAAAAATAAATCAGGAGAATGTTTCATTTGGAAGTATAATAATAAAGTCATTGGAACAAGATGCCAAGGGAAATGGAAGACCCTTCTAAATCTTTGAATCAAGGTATTCTTCTGGAACATATGGTTTAGGCAAGAACTGATCACTGGGATGAGTGCAGAAATAATTGAATTAAATTCTCAGCTCTTTATGTAAGAGGGGAGATTGGATGGAATAATTATCTTCTCTGTACCTAAACTCTGTGAATGACACATCTACATTTTCTGAATGTCTAATTTAAATACAAATTTCTTGCATTCACCAAATGCAATTATCTGTATGCAAACATGCACTTAGAGTAAAAACAGGCCAGCTTTGCATTCAGGTAACTGTAGCAAAATGTTGACCCTGTGAAATCATAATTAAACTCATATAGATTTCAGCATGGCCAGAATTTCCAATGTATGCATATCTAATGACTATGTTCATCTCAAGTGGATAATATACAAATACATGAATGTGTTTTGGCATACACTCCTAGTACTTAGGAAAATTTATATGTAAGTTTAAGATCTTCACAGGCCAGGGCTTTTCATTGCTTCTTGGTTTCGGTTTGAATAATTGGAGAAATACTTGATATTAAAAGAATGTAACGTATCTATTTGATTTATAGAAAAATTTTTATTATTTGAAAAATTCAACTCATCATCTGGTGAATCCTAGCTATTTGTGTCGTAGTGAGAGTTCAATAATTTTAAAATTTGTTCAATAACTGGCAAGATTTCAGCAACAAAGTATTTACTTTTTAATATTTAAATTTAAGAAACAACTCACCTAGGCACCCAATTTTACTGCATCAAAAGTATTAAAAATTTAGAACCAATGTCTGTTTTCATAGCAAGACACTTGAAAATAATTGAAGGGAATTTAAACTTGTGATTTTTACTTGTTACTTGTGACATACCTGATTTACATTGGTTTAGGATAGGATTCTGTTACGTGGAATCACTAGTTACAATAACATAAAACTAATCTAAGTGAAAGAATTCTAAAACCTATTTATCCAGTTATCTAAGATATTTTAAATTATTATTATTATTATCATTCATTTCAGTAGAATTTCCTAAAATATAGGTGGATATAATCCAATGAGAATAAAACCAGTTGTCATGTGGAGTGGCATCCTGGCAGTGTAAAAGTACTGTAATTTTGTCTGTAGTGATTAATTGCTGAATTTTTATCATGACTGTAGATAAATATCTCAGGAAAGGAGATAAAGTATATTAAACATCTTTATTAATACCCAAGTCAATATAAAAAATTTGAAATGCTATTAGAAATTTAGCAATGTAATATAGTTCATGTATGAACATATATTTTATTGAAGCAACTACATAAAACAAGTTGTGCATCTGTTCTTTCTCATTTCAGTTTTAGTTTTGAATTGGTAACTATCACATCAAGATCCTCTGTGGCATTTTCCAAATACTTTTACCTGTTTAATGTGTTTTACAAGGCAAGTCACAGGAAAAAGTTAACCAAAAATTTTGGCCCCACGTGAGAGTAGGGTTCCCCAGGCTAATAGTTTATTGGAGCTCTAGTTCCAATAGCTGCAGTAAATGTCAGAAAGTTTATGTTGTTGAATCATGAAGTCTTTTTATTCTTACAAGTTTCAAACCTCCAATGACAAATTTAATTTTATACACTGTTATTTACGTTTCCTGTAACTGTAGAGGAAAACATAAAACTATGTATTTTAAGAGTGTATTTGATTACATTCTGAAGGGCTGTAACTGTTTTTCCTGTTCTGCGTACTTAATTTATTTTCTGTTTTCATTTGTAGGAGAGACATTACCTTTGGCTACATCTAATCAAATTCTTCTGCGATTCAGTGCTAAGAGTGGGGCATCAGCCAGAGGGTTCCACTTTGTTTACCAAGGTAAACCTGTCTGCTTTTGGTGGAAGACACTGGTGCCAGTTGCACACAGTGTATTATTTCGAATTCTTCTTAGGTCTTAAAATATTTCTTTAAACATGGGTGTAGTCTTAACCTTTTTCCAGCCTTCAGGGACTTCTCCTGATGGTAAACTGGCTTCATAGTGGCAGTTGTCTCCAGTGCATCCTATCTGGTTCCATGGACTTGAGTATGTCCAGACTGTCTCAGTAGTCTGTAATCTGTTGCTCCCTTACTGCTAAGTGTTCATGTCCTCTTCAGGCTGTAGAAATACATGGTGAGGACTGTGACGGCAAGGCAAAAAAGGCATTAAATACTTAAATATTTTCTGCATCATTTGTCATTAGGTTGTCAATGACACACCCCCAGTGCATCAACATACCCACATATATTTTGAACTTCTCTTTGTAATTAGCATACCTGTAGAATTTTTCCCTAATGTGCTTTGCTAGTTTTCGCTCCAGCTGGACTTGGACTTTCCTGGTTTTTGTTTCTATGTAGCTGAGCAATGCTGTCCTGATTTATTACCTGTCCTAGCCTCCACTTGTGGTATGTTCTCTTTTTGTATTTAAATTGTTTGAGAAGCTCCTGGTCTAGCCCTGCAGGCTTTCTGCCCAAATTCGCGGTCTTCCCTCACAATGGGATAATTTGTTCGAAGGCCCTCAAATCTCTCTAAAAAATTCACCAGTATCCTTCCCCTTCATGCCTGTTGCTTAGAGAGTATATGTACCAACTTCATGAATATGCCAATGTCTGCTCACGTTAATTCCAACCTTCCACTGGTTCCTCAGCTTCATCACCTTGCGGTCCTTGCAGCCCAAGATAATGTCTATATCCAGATGCACAAACAGCCCTTCTCTGTGAGTAGCTGGCCAGGTTGTAGCTACTTAATTTAGTTATCTGATAAAAATATCTATTAAGTCTAGACAGTGTTTTGCTTGACTAAAATGAGTAGGGACAAGGACTTGTTTTCTAGACACAGATACTATGTTATTCAGTTTTGAGCAAAAGGAGATAGACATCTTTATCTTGTATTGAGTTGGATGTAAGTTGCTAGACTTGTATGGACCAGAGAAGGCATATATTTGATTTCTGTTAGAAGCCAGATTTCCCTGAGATGAAAGTGCAAACATGCCACTGAGTAGCATTTGAAACGGGCACTGGAAATCCTCCCAGAATTACTAGCTGCGTTTTGGAATTCAATAAAACAATAAAAATAAAATCAGTAGATTTTTTATACAATATCAACATTCCAACAATTTCAGATTTATATTCAAACATTAGAATGACATAGAAAATAGGTCTTGCAGTTCTGGTGAAGAAATATCCAGTTACCTGGAACAGATATTAAAAACTAAATGAAAGGTTTTTTACTTTTATAGTTATTTGTATACTTAACATTTATTTTATATTTAATTTTTGCCCCATCCAATTACAATTACAATGTAAAATAGTGTTCGTTTTCTAACAAAAGCAGTATTTGGGATTTACTGGACACTGACATTTACTCATTTAACAAGTGAGTACAGCATAAAAACCGTTATGAGAATCTTTGTTACATTCACGTAAAGTCTTTATCCATAGAAGTGCTGTTCATTTCAGCTTTCTCAAGACATAAAGAAAAAGAAAAGAAAAATAAAGAAAATATTTTCAAGTACTTGTGAAAATCTCAGTTCTGGGTATGCATAGACAGCATGTCGAAACAATATAGCTGTCCTTCAACATGTTTTTACCACCTACAGTTTCAGAGTTAGTTTGAGTGAAGTTAGCTTGGATTCTGCATCACACACTATTCCTCAGTGTAATACTATGAAGAGAGGATAAAAGTGCCAAAGACACTTTCAAGCTTACCTAATGAATATCTGTATCTCAGCTCAAGGTTTGGGGGAGTTTACTTAATTGTATTTGTATTGATAGTACTCCCAGTTGATGTTTTAAGAGTTTTTGTTCAGGCTGCTGAGAAATTCTGTCTTCTTGGAAAGCTTGGTGGAAAAATAGGTATGGCAGAGACCGTGAGGCAGTTTCGGTATTGTAGGGTGGGTGGCAGGTTGTAAGACTTGCAGGACTCTTCCTGGCACAGCTGAATTTGAGAAGGTACTATGTGCATGTCTGCACACTGCAGCTGAAATGCAGGAATGAGACAGAACGCCCAAGTCTGCGAGCATGCTGCTAGGAAACTTAGTACACTAAGTTCACCCATGTGTCTGCAGCCTGGTGACACCTAGAGCAGTGCTTACAGGCCCTTTGCCTGTAGAGGCAATAAATGCTGTCCCAAAGGGGCTTGTGGGCAGTTCACTGGATGTGTTGTATACACACCCAATAAGCTTAATGAGACAGTCATTGAACACTATGGTTTATTATATACTAGCTTTTCAGCTTTGCAAAATTGAAGTATGACAGTAGTTTTGGATAGTTTTAAAAATTATAGTATCAAGATTAATTTTTTATTTATTTATTTATTTTCACATTGGAGCATAGTCATGGTATGACATAGCAAGTTAATGGAAAGAACTGTTTCACCTCAAGAATATTTACACAGTTTTAAGGAGCTTGTTGGGTCTGTTCAAACTGCTTCTGGATGGTGTTTTTAAGCCTTCTTACTTCTGTGTTTATAGAAAGATATCACCATGACTGGACACTCTACTTTTCATATGGCTCAAGATACCAGTACCTGTCCTTTTTATGCATCAAAAGCATCACTTGCATTTAAATTTATCATGCACAATGAATTGGAAAAGGAGGAATATAAACTTCTGGAATTAGAAAACAGCTTTCAGCATTTGAGTTCTTATCAGCTATTTGCATCTGAATGACACCTTTCTGTCTTATTCTATTTGGTTTTCATATGCCTAAAATGTTTAGTTATTTTTTTGCTGCTTTTAAAGAATTCATAGTGATACAAAGCCTCAATTCTATTAGCTGTGTGTGAATACACAGACACACGTATTGCTGTAAGTCTCAGGTGAGCACAATGATATGCCTCATTTCAGTCATTTATTTGGACAACACTTATTTCTTAGGAACTGTAAGGAATAGTTTTTAATGAACGAGAAGCACTCTCTGCAGCAGCAGAAAGTGAGTCACTTTATTTGTCTTGGGAGAATCATGAAGCTATTTAAATATCCAGTTTTTAAAATATATTTTAAAATATATTTTAGGAGCATTATTTAATGTACACATGTATGTGTACATATATTGGTTAATAATTTAGTTGTATTTGATAAGCTCTATCATTTTGAGATTTTTCTCTCTTCCTTTGAAGCATGTGATCAGATTTCCAATGACTGCCTGCTTGCTAGCCTTTTAAATACTCCAGAGAATAACATCCCCTCTCACATTGAACACAGTATTCTGGTCTGCAAAGTCAATCATTTTATTTATCGCCCTCTATTCCAGGTTGACCTTCTTCCCTGTTCACTTTTCCACTGCGCTGATTTCAATTTTGTTTCACAGCAGTATGAAACATTTACTAAAAGATGGGGGATAATTACTATAGAAAATGGAATGCCTCTGTGATACAGCTTGAGAAGTCTAGGTTGCCAAGGCTAGAGGCAAAAGCTAGAAGGAAGACGAGAGGGGTTATTGCTTGCATGATTTCACATTCTGGTTTGAGCAAGCAACAGATAAGTTTTGTAGCTTTTGATCCAGATTTAATGACTTTTGCAATGACAGTTTCTCAAAAATTTCTTTTTAGCTGCATGTGTCATCTGTGCCTTCATTTCTTTTTCTCAGAGGACCACATTTCCTTGTAATTCATACAATAGGTAAAGGGTATGTGAAATATCAGACTGAATGAATATACAGTCTTTCAGAATATTAGGGTCAGGTATGTTGAAATATGCTAGGAACAATCACATTCAAGAAGACTGGGAATTATATTTTTTTCAGGTTTATCTTATGCTTGTTTTCCTGCTGTGACATCACCTAAGAAACAATACCATTTATATTTATATAGCTGAGGTTGCAGCAATACAAAGAGTTCTTTCCCTAAAAAGCAAACTAATGACCTTTCTACCACCCCAAAATTTGTTTTTTTTAATGCTTATCTTCCTTTGCTTGCTCTACCGTACAAATACATGAATTAGTTTATGAGGTCAAATGAGATTTTAAAGAGGACTATTAAGAAAGTTAGCATACTAGGATGATGAAGGACTATGGAAGAAAGACAACAGGGAACAAGAAGATGAAAGATGAATGTGACTTTAACAATTAAGTTGATCTAGTCTGCAACAACAATAAAATACATAGCCATGCACTCACTGCTGAGTGTAATTAGAGAGCAGAACTAAGACTGTTAGTATTATTTTCCGTATGTGTTACCATGAACACATTATGTCCTGGTTTACAACACGTCTTAGAGGTGTTTGAAACTGTCCTGCATTTTGCCATGGATGCGTTTTGCCCGATGATGTTGTAATGTCTAGCTTGCATTACATTTAGTCTTAAGGCAGTTATTCTTAAAGCGGGAAAAAAAAAAGCATTAGAAAAATTGTGCCTCTTATAGTGAATGGCAAAGAAGCAAATTATTTATTTTTGCATCTTTCGCATTTCTTATCTCACTGTAACCATTAATAGTAAAACCTGTGAAAAACTGAGCAAAACGTCAATGTCAACACGGCATTAAGTGTTTCCTGCTGACAATAGAATAATCTGACACAACTCTAGCCATGGATGTTTGCGGATGCCATGGCTGTTTTACTTACTGGCTGCTCTCAGTAAAAAAATGGCTTTCAGTCTGAAAAGGAAGGAAGCACATAGCAGTACTTCTGCTACATGAACTAATTTAAGAGTGTTAGTACACTGTCCGTACATTTGCTATAATGCCAGAGATAGCCCGCTCACCGTAAAATAACATTCCTAAGGCAATATTATAATGAAACCAAATGATTTGACATCCTTTGTTGACAGGTGCTGAAAATACCAGTTACACAAAAAAGTCTGTTTGGATTAGAAATGCATGTATGCAAATTGCCAGCTGTGATTACTGGCAATTATAGAATATTCTTTAATTTTATTCTTTAAAAGGGTCCTTTACCTTTGCACAGCTGTTGTAGGGATTCTCCAGATGTGGACTCCAGGTGAGGGCTAGAGAATCAGAGAATCTAGAGAATCTGAACAATGTTTTGCTTATGAGGAAGTGGGTGAAAAAATAAATAGAGAAAGGTAGCATTCCCATAAAAGGCTGGGCAAGAGCTTCTTCCACACAGTGAATGAAAAATACTCCAGGAGAGATGCTGAAATTTTCACTCAGGTCATATTGCCTCTTAGGAAGGCAGGTAAGGTTTAGACACATGTAAAGCTAAAAGTTTAAGTAGCAGGGAGCTGTAGTGGTGACCTGTGTGGGAGGATGTCATGAGCTACCATGTGCCACTCACAAACAGCTTCCTCTGAAGCTGGTATAAAGAACCCCTCACACACCAACACTTCTACCAGTCAAAGGAGCATGTAGTGCCTGTTTTCAAAGGTATTTGAGAAAGTAACAACTGCTTTGGGCCAGAGATGCTTCTGGGGACATGCTGCTGGAGATGCTGCTGGAGGGACTGTTGGAAACACACTCTTAGAAAGAAGCCCCCCCCGTGCCAAAGGGTCAGCAGTTCTAAAGGGACTGTGTCCTGTGGGTAACCCATGCTGGAGTGAGAACACCTCGGAGGGGTTGGTGGCCTGTGAAAGACTTATTCTGCAGTAGGCAGATGTCTCTGAGGAACTGCAGCCAATGGATGACACACTCTGTAGCATGAACAGTAAGAAACAGAGGGTCATGAAACTTGGAGGAAAAATGAGTAAAATACTAAGTACAGCAGAGGAAAACAAATAAGCAAAAAGAGAGTACATGAACCCAACCTCCTGTGCTGCCTCTCACCTCAGTGGTGGAACTAAGATGAACACAAGGAAGTTGAGACGAGGAAGGGGGAGGATAGATGTTTGGCTGAAGCTGAGCCTGGGGAGAGGGAAGGAAAGCTGTTTACTTAAGTGGTTGTTTGATTGTTTGTGTCCTCTTTCTACTGAATCAATGATCAGAAGTTTGTGTTAATTGGTAATGCATTAAATTAAACATAATTAGGTATAAATTCCCTGTGTCAAAACTGGGTTTTTTTTGTTTTTTTTGAGCCTTTTGCTATCACATGATTGTGAATTAATTATCTCGAGATCAAAACTCCCATTTGAGCAAATAGTCCTGATCAAGGGATGGATAAATGCATAATCATGTGGCAGAAGCTGTTGTTCTAGGCATATGACAGTTATGTGGCTGAATGTGTAAGCAGCCATCATCACCTAGCCAGCTTTAAAGTCATTATATAATTAAAAAAAAGGTTTGAATAAGATAGTGCTTGTACAGTAGACCATTTGATAGAGAAAAGGCTATTAGTCCCAATAAAAGACAACAAAAAAAAGCAAGTTGGGTCAGTTGAATTGACCTGGCAGACTGTATCTGGTCTGCAGGTTACTATCAGGAAGAACTGTGACTGTGTGGAATCCTTGAACTATGGTTTCCTCATTATCCTTCCACAAATGCAGAACATTTTCCTACCGTGGTTAGAACTGTCTGCATGAAAGTGTTTCACGGAACAGCTGGCTGATACTGAGGTCCTGCTGAAAACTTAATCACAAAATCCCATTTATTCAAACAAAGGCAGGTGCTTTTTAAAATTTAATTTACTGAATTTACTGAAATTTACGGAAAGGGAGGTGGTTTGTTTATACTATGTGAAGTAGTCAACTATTTTAAAAACTTGAAAAATGTATTTGCTTTTGTTTTACTATATTGTCTAGTTATCATTCCAGGAGCGTGTTAGTTTACCTCTCACCATTTCTTTCAGTCTTCGATGCGTTTTATAACTTCCTTAAGCTTTCAAGGCTAAAATCTTCTGCAACCATCTAACCTACTGATTTAGAAGAAAATACGTGTTTCTGTATCTGTATGACCTTGTCTGACAAATCAACCCACTGCATATTGATAAAAGGAGCATGTATTGTACTGTTATTTCTAGTGCCAATTATTTCTAAACCTTCTTTGAAAAAGCTTTTCTCTACATTCTACTTGCATAAACTTAACTGTTATTGTCAGTAGCAGAACTGAGAACTGTCAATGTTCTGCTAAAATGTGTTGCATATTTCATGCTAGCTTTAACATAGGATTAATTTCAATTAGTGTTCTGTATCCACCTTGTCTTTTACTTAGTGACCAGAGTAGCTGAACAAGTGGTGCGCGTGTGTGTACAGGTGTGCATATGAATAGATGGGAATACTGCTCTTCACTGTTACAGGCCAGCAAATAACATTATATGTAAGGGTGTAAAATAAAATTAAATATAACCATGATTCTGTTCATACTACTCTTCAAATAGCTTAGTAAGCGAGAAACAACATGTTTGAAAATTTGCCAGGAATAAAGTCTAAACATCTTTTTTTTTTTTTCTGTGCCATTCTGTGTGTTTGTTAATTAAAGGACCAAATGGCAGGCAATTTTCATGGTGTTACTTATTCATATTTAGATGCAGTGACTCCCTGAAACTAATTCTTGAAGAAAACAAACTGATCAACCAAAGCTTTTACCATGCCAGTCACACAGAAAAAATGCTTCTATTTGATGAGATTATTTTTAATATACATTTATTTTTTATAGTGTAAAACAGATGATAATGCAGACAAATGATACTTCTATAATTTTTGCTATAAATACGTATTTTTTTAAATGGCATTTACTAGCTAACTGCAAAATGAATTGTAGAAAGAACAAGTTTGATACACAAACAACATGCACAATGCCGAGTCAGTAAGTACAAAACAGAAGTACTTACAAATAACAAAGCCAAAGGGAAAATAAACCCATGGCTTCTAATGAATTTTATTATTTTGCTCTTTAAATGTTGCTTACAGTCTTTTAACTGTTCTTGTATCACATCAGGTTAATGAATTCTCAGAAATTATTGGTAAATAGAATTGTTGTCAACTGTGAACGCTGAAATAGCCTTGAGGATACATTGTTATAACTTAGTATTCTCCAACATGATAAATAAAATATTTGTATAAGATTGCATTAGTTTTATATCTGATTCTTTACAGCGTAATATTTTTCTTGACTTCTAATGAGAAAGTTATAATGAGAAGCCAAAACTTGCACATTTAATAAGTAAAACAGGTGGTAGGTATAGTATCCTGTCATTAAAGAGGGCAGCTGAAACACCCACTGATCCTCTCATGCCTAAGGATGTGCTTCCAAAGTCAATTGCCCTCCAAGCTGCCGTGGCACTCACGTGACTGTACGTTGTCACAGCCCAAAACTGCAATCCAGTTAACGGCCACAAAAGCATTAGGCCATTCTTTGAGAATACAGGATCAGAGCAAAGGAACAAATACAACCAAGCTCTGTCCTACAAGAAACAAGGAGCATTTTAGTGGTCTATTTATTTTTTAGATGATGATGGTCATTTGGATTCATGGCATCTTTTTTTCTTTTTATTCTTTCTCTCTTTATGCAGCTGTTCCACGCACAAGCGATACACAGTGTAGCTCAGTTCCAGAGCCTAGGTATGGAAGGAGAATCGGCTCTGAGTTTTCAGCAGGCTCTGTTGTTCGATTTGAGTGCAGTCCTGGCTATCTGCTACAAGGCTCAAAAGCTATCCGATGTCAGTCTGTACCTAATGCCTTAGCTCAGTGGAATGACACGGTACCAAGCTGTGTAGGTAAGCAATTACATTTAAGTCATCTGTTCTGTCACACATGTCTCTGATTCAGAATTCAGGAACTGTTTCAGAAAATAGTATTTAACACATATATTCACTCCGCTGTGATTAATATCAGTCATGCCCAATTTAAAAGAGCAGTTTTCCATATGAGAAAGTAATTGAGTACCAGCTGGCTGGTAGGTAGTATAGTGTTTCGTATAATGACTTAGATTATATGAACAAGTGTGATGCACATTTTCTTGAACATTCATTATTTTCATGACTCATCTACAGCTTGAAATACAGGACAGAATTTAATTCTCCAGAAGTGTCTTTACCTGTCTTATTACGCAGTACTTGTGTATTTCTATCACACATAGGATGATGATTTCTTTTTTCAAGTAGAAGCATAGTGCACATTGAATAATGACAGTATTTGTTAAGTATAGCTAATTTCATTCAGTCTGTCAATAGACCTGCTGTGGGATAATGTCTAGCACTTCCATTTTTTTTTTGGTAAATGTTGAAAGGTTTTCTTCTCTCCCTCCTTGGATTTATATCCAAAAGTCGTTGCTGTTCATAGGAATTTACTGTATAACTAATTAGTGTGTTCTAAAAATAAATGTAGATGTCCTATTTTCTATGTATTCTGTTTTTTTTGTTTAGTTTAGTTCTGTTTTCTTGAACCTTAAAGAAGCAATTGCATATACGGTAAAAATATTTAATGTACCACACTGCTTTACCAGCTAGATCCAATATTGGAACTATATTCTGCTGTGAGTAAATTCATATGATTTCTGTCAATCATGATTGTGTTTAATGTTATGTCTTTACAGTTTATTGTTACTCTTAGGTAAGACATGATTAGGCTGTGCTGCTTGCTAGGCTGTTCTAGGCTGCACACACTCAAAATGAAGTTCACTTCTGAATTATTTATTCATGCAGGTTGTATCTTCTGCCTGATAGACAGCATTGCTTTCTAATTTCAGATCATTGCTTCACATCTATGTACTTATGCTACAAAAGAAAACTATTATAATTAGCTTAGTAAAATTATTATTACTTTTTCTGTTCTCTGAAGTGGATTAGGTTTTCTAATAATTCATGATAATACTTTCTTTCAGTGCCATGCAGTGGGAATTTTACTGAGCGGAGAGGTACTATTCTTTCACCAGGTTACCCTGAACCTTATGGTAACAGCTTGAATTGTGTGTGGAAAATCATAGTGACTGAGGGATCAGGTATTCAGGCAAGTCTATATTCTGTCACGCATGGAATATTAAGTACTTTCTGGGTCAGTTTAAAAAGTAGTTGTTTATTTCTCTTGAAATTTCAGAAAGCAGCAATCATGTTTTGGGTACTTTAAATATTTGTGCTTTGTTTTTCTCAGTACTTTTCTTTGGTTAGCTTTATTCTATGTTACTTTATTTTTTCATGGGGGTATGAATGAGAAATGATGAACAAGCAGCTTTCTCTTTTAACTATGTAGAATATTGAAAGCAGGTCCTGATCCTTCAATCTGGTGTGCAAATACCAACCCTTTCTATCTGCTAGGATAACGCTGAGGCTCTTGAGAGGTCTGCAACTATCTTACCTGCTCATTTACACTTTGAGTAATTATTTATAATCTTGCAACATATGTGCAAAATCCTTCTTGCTCACCTAGTGTCCTATTTTCTAAAAGTTAAGACAACTTAAAAAGTGAACGTTAATGTTTTATTTACTTTTTTTTCACTCAGGTGTTTTTGTTTGGGTCTGCTTATTAACATCTTTGGAGCACGTTCTCTTTTTGTTTTGTTGTTTCTGGAACATTTAAAAATACATACGGCTAGTTGGTTTAAAAAGTTCTGTGTTTTGCAGATCCAGGTCATCAGCTTTGCCACTGAACATAACTGGGACTCTCTTGAAATATATGATGGTGGAGATATGACAGCACCGCGTCTTGGGAGCTTTTCAGGTGAGGATATGCCACGATTTAAACATACAGTTCTATATATAGGTGTGTGAGAGAACATGTCTTTGTTAGCTCACACATACAGGCAAGGAGTATATTTGTATTGCATCGTTTGTGATATTATGAAACATTCTCATTTTGCAAGATTTCAGGTGCTGTAAACATGTCAATATTCAAATTCAAAGAGAGATTTTCAGAAGAAAATATGATACTAAAATGTTTAGCTTTGATTAGTGGGATTTAGGTGATAAAACTTGCAAAAAATTTTCTTTCTTTTATCTTACTGACCCCTCCCATAGAGAAGTTATAGATATAAATTGGTACTGACATTCAAGGAACTTCCTTTGATAGCTTTGGCTTAGTTTATCCTTGTTAGCCTCCCTTTCTCAGGAAAAAGATGAAGCATTCAGTATTCATCCAAACTCACCAGACCTTGGAGAACAAAATAAATTACTACAATTGGGACATAATAAACCATGTAATTTTTTGTTTCACATATATATCAGGCATATATAGTTTTACTCCTTTTTTATAAGAAATTCTTATAGAAAGAACATGTTCTGTAAACCGAACCAAGAGAAGGAGATACCTCATATAAGATTTAAGTCATGAATAATATCCCAGACACTTGAACTCTGTCACACGCCTGATCTCATTCGGGTGTAGCTAAAGCATTTTGTGGAATTTTGCCTCTCTGGTGACTTCATGAACGTTTAAAGTATAGATGTATATTGGATTATCTAAGGAAATGAGTGATCAATGGAGTAAATTAACCCTTTATTATTTGTTTGGATATTGAATTAAATAATTTGCAGTTGCACCTCAAAATTTGCATATTAAAATATGTTGTGGGTTAACCCTAGTAGACAGCTCAGCCCCACCAAGCTGCTTGCTCGCTCCCACACAGTGGGATGGGGGAAAGAATGAGAAAGGTAAAAGTGAGACAGCTCATGGGTTGAAATATAATAGGTAAAAAGCTCCACGTGCAAGCAAATTAAAACAAGGAATTAATTCACTACTTCCCATCGGCAGGCAGGTGTTCAGCCATTTCTAGGACAGCAGGGCTCCATCACACGTAATGGTTGCTTGGGAAGAGAAATGCCATAACTGCCAACATTCCCCCCTTCCTCCTTTGTCCCCCAGCTTTTATTGCTGAGCATGACATCATATAGTGTGGGATATCCCTTTAATCAGTTGGGGTCAGCTGCCCCAGCTGTGTCCCCTCACAGCTTCTTATCCACCCTCAGTCTACTCGCTGGTGGAACAATAGGAGAAACAGAGATCTTGACACTGTCAGCACTGCTCAGCAATAACTAAAACATCCCTGTGTTATCAACACTGTTTTGGTAACAAATCCAAAACACAGCACAATGCAAAAAGAAGAAATTTAACTCTGTCCCAGCCAGACCCAGTATAAAAGGCTATAACATTTTATATTAAATGCTAGTAACCGTGCTGTATATTAAATTGACAATAAGGAAGAAAGAAATTATGAAATGTAATCAGCTTTTGACAAATGAAATATGTGGCAAAGATATTGGACCCGTTGGGTAAAGAACTAATGAAATGACCCGTTTAACAATACTCTTAGGGCTACCAAGATGATTAGGGGACTGGAACACCTCTCTTATGAGGAAAGACTGAGGGAATTGGGTCTTTTTAGTCTGGAAAAAAGACGGCTGAGGGGTGACCTTATTAATGCTTATAAATATTTAAAGGGTGGGTGTCAGGAGGATGGGGCCAGGCTCTTTTCAGTGGTGCCCAGGGACAGGACAAGAGGTAACGGGCACAAACTTGAGTATAGGAAGTTCCACCTAAACACGAGGAGGAACTTCTTTGCTTTGAGGGTGGCAGAGCACTGGAACAGGCTGCCCAGAGAGGTGGTGGAGTCTCCATCTCTGGAGACATTCAAAACCCGCCTGGGCGCGTTCCTGTGCAACCTGCTCTAAGGTGACCCTGCTCTGGCAGGGGGGTTGGACTAGATGATCTCCAGAGGTCCCTTCTAACCGTACCATTCTGTGATTCTGTAATACTCAAGACTCAAACCACTTTCTTATTCTATACTACAAGTGTGTCATCATGCGTTAGCTTAAAAGCCTTCCTAATTTCCAGGTAAACTGAAAAAGACATTTTTTTGTACTAGAAATATTTCACTGGAGATAGAGTAGTGCAGCTCTATTGTGGATTTATCTCTTTTGCATAATGAATGTCAGACAAAATGAAGAATTAGTTTGTGTATGGGAAAGGACTAGTGAAGAATATTTAAACATGACACGAAATCTGCTGTTCTCAAAACTGAACGAGTAATGTGACATTGAAACTGAATTCCAGGCATATTGTCATAGGTGGTAAAATTCAGAAGGTATAATTTCTCTCTTACTAAATCTTGTACAATACCATTGTCTTCTGATTCACTCTCTGTGAATTCAGCCGTCTTCTAAATATGCATTCAAGATGCATAGATGTACAACTAATTACTAGGAACTCACTAACCTGTGCTGCTAAACTATGTCACAGAGCTGATTTCGAAAAGTTAATTCACTGGAGTCTATTTCTTAAGAAAGTTTTTGCAAAGATAGGTAACTATACTACTTGCTTGAGTCAGGGAACAGGGGAGTCTAGCAGCTCCCTGGGGTTGGGGTGCCGGGAGGAACGGGGGCTCCCTGGCATGGCCGGGCAGGGCCAGGCAGCCAGGGCCCGTCTGACCACCAGGAGCAGGGCAGCTGAGGGGGACATCAGGTGTCTCTCTGGGGACCGGGACAGGCTGAGGCCGGGATGGGACGTGGGTCTGTGGGTGTGCCCAGCTGGGCCATGGCCAGTCAGGGCAGGGCTGTGGGGAGCTGGAGACTGGCCCTGCTGCGGCATCGCTGGGGCAGGCCCTGGGGGGTGACATGGGGTCCTGGGCTCTGGGCAGGGTGGGGGCAGGCCACGGGGCAGGCTGGGCAGGGCCAGTAAGGGCTGACTGCTAGAGCAGTCTGGGCCCTTATATGTTGTCTTGTCCTTTTTGGGTTAATCCTGTGAGTCATCTTTTATCAGTCAATGGCAGAAATATCATGCCTTTTTTCTTCTTTTTATGCTATAGTAATGCTTGTGATGTGAGGATGCTGTTTTAAGGGAAAGTGATAAGGGCTTCATAAACAAAGTATAGCAGAAATCCTGAGACGTAAAGAGACCTTGTGCTGCTGTCTTCCTGGTGGCAGAATACATGGATTTTTGGGAAGGCATCTTGAAAAGAAACTGCTGTGGATAGGACTTACGTGTTGAATGCCAAGAGGGTCCAAGTGTGTTCATGTGGCACACGATGGACTAGTGAACCAGTTAGTTTCCTGTGTCTAATATTAATAGGTGATGCTTTTTGGTGCGTGAACTGATTCTTTTTTAGACCAAGTTTTCCAGGTGACACTAGGCAGTGTTAAGAGACATTCAGTGTAATTAGAAAACTGCCAATTATTTTTGCCCTCAGTATTACTGGTTCATCAAAATAGTGCTCGTGGCTCATAAGGAAATAAAAATAACACTGTCTTTAAAAGACAACCATCAAAATATTTACTCAGTCTTTTACAACAGTTGCTGTACCATTTACAGAATATATGTAAGTATAGCAGATTTTTGATTAATGAATGAAGCTTAGTTGCCTTACCAAATGCTTGAATGAAATAGGTTCGTTAATGAGAGAGAGTTAATTCTTCTCATAGTATTACTAATCAATTTTATGATGAGTAGACATGTTTCCAAGTTTACATAATAAAGTTCTATCTGGAATATTTTAATAAAATTAAGGGACTGTTTGAACAGATAGACTCTTAATTCTCTCAGTTGGGAAGGTCACAGTTTTTACAAACAGGATAGATTTTACTTGCTATATTCAGAAGTAAAAAA
>VYZM01002852.1:37239-56989 GCA_013398915.1 Dromas ardeola
AAAAAAGAAAAGCCATAACTGGAATTGATTTTTCTCCTGCAGAGGAATTATACTTCATATTTCATTTGGAAAAGTGATATAAGTTCCTTGTTTTTCAGTAGCTATCCTGCTTTCAAAAAGGAGGTGAATTTATTTTAAAATATGATGATATGATGTTAAAGAAAAAAAGAATTACATTAAATGATAATCAGGTTATATGCATGTTAAGTTTACCAAGTGTCTGATCTTCTATGCTTGACCGTAACAGCTGTAGACTCGTATTTTCCACTTCCTCAATCCAATATGGACATCTTCCTTCCAAGAATATTTTTCTCTTCTAAAGCCTGCATTTATTGTAACACTACAAAATTGTCAACTGCATTTAGAGATACTCTGTTCTTATAGTTCAGTAATGGGAGTTCCCACATGAAACCTGTCCATTAAACCAAAAATGCAAAAAGTCTTATAAAACTTGGATAACAGTCAGGCATTCCATGATTATTTGTAAATATGCTGTGCTGCCAATTGTGTCACAGAATGGAGTTATGAGAGAGTGGAAATTCCTTGGATGAAAGGACAGAAAAGCTTTCATCAATATGCCAAAGTGAAGTCTGTCCTGGACTCCTTAGTGAAGGTAATAGACATAGTAGCTGTGTGAGAGGATATTCTTGGGAAACACATTGCTTTTTCCTGAGAGTATTAAGTCTGAACTTAAGTGAGAGATCATTTTACTAAATACACAGAAATGAACAAAAAAAGTGGAAACAAGCAAAAAAAAGCAGCAGTATTTTAGAATTGCTTGTTTGGGACTGGTGCTTCACTTGGCTATGATATATTCAAACTGAAAAAAAAAAAAGACTAAATATAGCTACAGATCCATCTAAAATTGGACCTGACATTCTTTTACGTACGTGTATGTAATTAAGTATGTGTATATATGTGTATAGACATATTCAGGGAGAGTATACAAATGCAGTAGTCATTGATGTTGGTATCTGGAGGATATACTCTTATGATGATAGTTAAATTTAGCAAGAAATTGGGTAAGAATGTGATCCATACTCTATGTTTGTGCTAACCCAAGAAATGCCTAAAATGACCATTAATCCCCATTCTTGGTCTAGAAATTTCTTAGATACCTGCATACCTTTCACACATGCAGTGTAGTGTTCCCCTCTGAAATGAGATACGTTGCTCCTGGTTGTCATTGCTAACACTTGAAAGGGACAGTGGACGTAATTTTCTACAATAATATAATTAAACCTTAATTCAAGCAGAAAACTTGTCCTCATTCCATTGTAAGCCTTTAGGGAGGCAAACACTCAGTTACTGCCTCCTAGCAGAGTTCCCTTTTTTCCAGATTATAGATTCTCAGTCAAGAGGTTAACAAGTCAATCAGACTCTGGTATCCTAACATGATATCCATGCAAATGAGTGTTAGGTGTCTACCATGGAGATACCTACACCTAAGCTATTCTTCATGAAATTTGCTCCTGCCCTTTAAGTACTGTTTCTCTCTCTTGACAATAAAGGAAGTCCAAAACAACTAGGACAGTGTGGACACTACATCTGGTTGCCACACTAAAATGTATCTTCCATACTTCATATACCCAAACCCAGAAGACGCAGATGTTGGCAAGTTGATCAATAAAATTTCAGTTAGATTACAGAATCATAGAACAGCCCAGGTTGGAAATAACCTCAAAAGATCATCTAGGCCAACCTTTTGTGGGAAAGGGAGCCTAGATGAGATTGTCCAGCACTCTGTCCAATTGCATCTTGAAAACCTCCAGTGATGGGGACTCTACCACCTCCATGGGGAGGTTATTCCAGTGATTGACTGTTCTTACTGCAAAAAATTTCTTTCTAATGTCGACATGAAACCTCTCCTAGTGCAACTTGGACCCGGAATACTGTGATGAGGTCCTCCTCTGAGCCTTCTCTCCACCAGTGGCAATAGACCAAACTCCTCTCCAGTCTGTCTGTGTTTTTCTTGCATTGTGGGGACCCGAGCTGGACACAGTATTTCAGGTGCAGCCTGACAAGCACTGTGTAGAGTGGGATGATCACATCTCTATCTCTGCTAGTCATGCCCCTCTGGATGCAGCCCAGGATCCGATTTGTCTTCATTGCTGCAGCACTGCACTCATGTTCAGCTTGTTGTCCACTAGGACCCCCAGGTCCCTTTCAGCAAGGCTGCTCCACACCCACACAGATTGTAGCCTGTACTGGGCTCTTTGATTATTCCGACCCAGGTGCAGAACTTTGCACTTGAGTTTGTTAAACTTCATACTGTTGTTCCTAGTCCACTCTTTCAGCCTGTCCAGGTGTCTCTGTAAGGTGGCTGACATGTCAACCTCACCACCCAGTTTAGTGTCATCAGAAAACTTGGTGAGGGTGCTTTCAGTCCCATCATCCAGGTCATTTATGAAGATGTTGAAACAGTCTGGGGACCAGTATAGATCCCTGGGGGACCCCACTTGTGACAGTCTCACAGCGTGAACTCTGCAATTGAATGTAGAATCATAGAATCATAGAGTGTGTTGGGTTGGAAGGGACCTTTAAAGGTCATCTAGTCCAACCCCCCTGCAGTAAGCAGGGACATCTTCAACTAGATCAGGTTGCTCAGAGCCTTATCAAGCCTGGCCTTGAATGTCTACGGGGATGGGGCCTCCACCACCTCTCTGGGCAACCTGTTCCAGTGCCTCACCACCCTCATTGTAAAGAACTTCTTCCTAATGTCTAATCTAAGCCTACCCTGCCCCAGTTTAAAACCATTGCCCCTCGTCCTATCGCTACATGCCCTTGCAAACAGCCCCTCCCCAGCTTTCTTATAGGCCCCCTTCAAGAAGGCTGCTATAAGGTCTCGCCGGAGCCTCCTTTTCTCCAGGCTGAACAACCCCAACTCTCTCAGCCTGTCTTCATAGGTGAGGTGCTCCAGCCCTCGGATCATCTTCGTGGCCCTCCTCTGGACCCGCTCCAACAGGTCCATGTCGTTCTTGTGCTGAGGGCTCCAGAGCTGGACACAGTACTCCAGGTGGGGTCTGACGAGAGCAGAGTAGAGGGTGAGAATCACCTCTCTGGATCTGCTGGTCACAGTTGTTCTTTTGATGCAGCCCAGGATGCGATTGGCCTTCTGGGCTGCAAGCACACATTGTTGGCTCATGTCCAGCCATGTCAATTAGGAGAGTTAAAAACTCTAGCCTCATTTATTTCTCACAGTAAAATAGGATATAATTTCTCATCTTACCAAATATCGCCCTCTAAGGAAGTAAAAGACTGGTGTTAAATGGTACCAGGTCTTTCAAAGATCTTACAAACAGAACTGCGAGAAGATCAATTTTCTTCAATGAAGAGTATAATCATTCTGAGTCAGCATTCTCATTCATAGAGAATTGACACCTTAAACATCCTTAAATGTATTCCAAATTCTGTATGGATACTGTGAAAAGTTCTCCCTCTAGGAAGATGTTTCACCGTTTTCTCTATTCCATGGTAAGTGTTGTGTGATGTGAATGCTCTGTATTGTCTGTGAATTTCCATACTTGGAGCTTCCGTGTCAGACAGTAAAACCTTCCGTAAAAGCCAACTTGTCATCTTTTAGCTCCTCACCATGTATATCAAGATTTTGCTTAATACAGTTTTAAAGTATTTATCATTTCCTAGTTTGGACTGAAGACTTATGAAGATAATTCTTTCCAGCATTTCTTTTTAAGCCCAAGTTTCAAGCTCATACCTAGGGTGCTCACGGTTACTGTGGAAACAGCAAATGTCCCACAGGAAATGAAAATATTTTGTATGCAGCTATCATTGAAGTTCATTAGCTACTTGATACTGTCTTTGAGGGTAATCATAGAAAATGATGTCATTTTTAGCCTCAGTAGATGCTGCAGCTTTAGACTGTAGCATGTGAGTTACATCGTAGTCATGTGGTAACAGGGTGTCCAGGGTTAGTGATAAGCTTGTTGTGTAGTGCGCACTTAAGGCAATGGCACATATTTTTATTATAGTTATTTGAATTAGATAAACCTGCGATGTCTTTTTTTTTTTTTTTTAATGTGTTGAACCTGCTTCTTCATATCCTGTCATACCCTCAGAATTAGGATAAGTGGTTGAAATATTATTGTGGGAAGAAAGTGTGGAGTGGACACAGAGAAAAAATCTGGACTGCTCTGTTCTGTACTAAAGGTTTTTTATACATGTGGAAAGAAGTCAAATGGCAGTTGAGCTTGTTCTCATAATCGAATCCTTTACTTACATGATTTTTTCTGTTTACTCCTCCTTTTTCTATCCAAGTCAATAAAGTTTCATCTGAACATGAGGTGATCTTGTTTGATCTGTACTTACATCGCCTCTTGGTATCATGACTTGTAATCAAAATTTTCTTGCAGCATGTCGTGGGCGGAGTGATTTACTTCACTCACAAGAGAGAAGTAGTGACAGTGTTTTGACTGTGTTACTAGTCATCCCCCAAAGTCCAGGTGCAACTCATAACAACTCCCACTGAGGGTTATGACTTGAGCAGGAACAGGAGCAGGCAGGGAAAGGGGAGAGCACACTGCCACACAGGAGAAAACAAGGCAGAACACAGCAGAACAAAGCAGAATGTTCGACATTTCTGTGCACATAATGAGAAGAAAATGAACCTGTCTGATTCAGTCGGTTATATCTTTTCAATATAAAACTCTGATACATCAGCATGCTACAGTTTATTCCATAACTTTTATTTTTCCAGGTACAACTGTGCCAGCACTGTTGAATAGCACCTCCAATCAGCTTTACCTGCATTTTCATTCTGACATTAGTGTGGCGGCAGCTGGTTTTCACCTGGAATACAAAAGTAAGACTGCTTGCTTTTTGAAACTTTCTCAGGAAAAAGCATGCATATGGAAAGGGAAAGAGAGAATTTATATTGTTCTTTGGGGTTTTAGGTTTTTTTGGGTAGTCTTCCCTGACTACCAAAGTCTAATTGGCATTAACCTGATGTAAATGGTATCTATTAAACTGAAACTTTAAATGAAGTGTAATTTGAAATTTCTGAAAACCAGCTTTCACAAATTAGCAGCATATGACAAATCCACCTGGCAATTCAGAACATTTTTTTTAATGTGGGATTTAATTATGGTGTGGGTTCTTTTTCAACTTATTTCAGGTAAGTTCTGAAATTTAGGTAATGAAAAAAAGTAAGAGTTAGTTTCACTGCTTGAAAATAGATAAAACCAGAGCAGATAGAACATTTTTTTCCTATTTATACGTGCGTGTATTTCATCCTTGCTGTTTTTTCCTTTCCGTCAAAGTCTTTTCCCTCAACAAATTGCTGTAATTGATAAAAAAAAAACATTACAATCCCAGAGCTACAAGAAAACACTACAGCTATCTCCCTAAATCACTGGTGGTATGAGCACAATAACCTAAGAAGTTTAATAGCAGATTCTGCTATGTATAAACTTTTTATATGTTTTGTGAGCAGCTTGTTTCTAAAATACAAGGTTTGGTGTTATAAACATCAATGGATTATCTCACATAATCATATTTAATTCAAACATGCATGTTTGTTTTATTACCTCTATCAAAAACTTAAAATACTATGGTGCAATAGTAATTCCAGCACATGTGCTTGCATAGTATTGCTTTTAACTGGAAATAGTTATTGCTAAGAATATTCTAGTCTTTAAAGTAATAATGTGATGACAAGTTAGCAGTCTGGTGAATGCTTTGATGAAGGTCACAAAGTAAATCCTCTTTAATTTTTGAAAATGAACATGCTCTATTTTCATACAAAGGCCGTTCAAGAATGTTCTTGAAAATGGAGTTCATTTTTGTATATTTTATATATAAAATATAAATATGTACAGAATTTTGAAAGACTAGATTTCCAGCTCATAACAAATATTTTAAACTAAACATAATCCACAAGGTAGTCTTACATTTTCATTTAGTTTCCTGTTTATTTCAAGCATTTATATGCAAGCATGTTGTAGTTTTTTTGGTGACATTCATTCTAATGGTGATATAGAATGACTATTACTTCTGCAGGAAATTTCTTACAATCTACTATTTTGACAAAGTTCTCTTTTTTTTATCTAGGGAGCCGAGCCCTCCTCCTCAATTGCCCAGCCTTTTTTCCTCCCTAAGCCTTTCCCCTTACCCTGCAGTGAAAGTATCATTCCATATGAAGTGGAAAAAAGTACAGTTTTTTTCTAGAAAGTTGCTGTACAATGAACATTTTGAAGTTCAGTTTTTTTATCTTCTACTGTATCAGTTTTATTATCCCTGTGACTCCTGAAAAAATGTGTTCTGTTAACAAGTAAAAAGTGTCTGGGAGCATGGAAGGTCACTTGGATTTATACTTTTGTTTGTCTCCTAATTGCCAGTCCCACAACTGTGCTCTCTTAAAGCATCTATTGACTTCAGTGGTTCGAATATTTCAATGCCAGGGTTTTTCAGAAGTGCAACTCAGTACAGGTCAAGGTAGCAACATTCAGCATTCAGAGCTTAGTTAACTGTTCTGTTGATAGTCTGGCAGGAAAGAATAATTTCCTTTCTTATGTGGCTATATGGTCTCTGCAGGGCTAGCAGGAGTACAGTACATCTGTGTGTGTCTCTGAATACTGAAACCAAGCAAATCCCCACAGCAAGAATTTACTGTTTTATATTGAACAGTCACCTTTTTAGATCAAGAGAGAAGCAAAGAAGCAAATACTTTTCCATGTAACAAGATGCAGATATTGCTAGTGTTTGATTATGAATTCTGAAGCCAGTGATCTTTCAGTCACCTACTGTTTGAAGCAGCATCGGAAAAACAAATACCTTTGGTTCAGAAGTCAATGTAAAATTTGGAATAAAAATGTCCTTTTGTTGAGGGGTGTTCTTACTAAAGAAAACACAAAAGTGTTTGCTCTCTGGGAAAAAAACATTCAACATGAAATGCTATGTTAGAACATCAGGTACTTTTGATAAAAGCCAAGGAAAAGGAGGGCTAGATTCATAGTCTTTCTAAAGAAAATGCTTTGCAGCTGTAACATTCAGCTATAGTATAAGAGACCTCAGTTCAGTTCTTCCATCTTCTTGCAGAAATTTGAATGTCTGAGTAGTCATAGCGGGAGTCCTCAACATCTACTTTTAAGGCTCTGCTACTTAATAAGACTAACTATGCAGCTGTAGCAGGATTTGTATCAGCATTCTATTTACCAGGAAAAATGGTTAATCACTCAAGTTCAGCTTATATTTAAACATTTTGTAAAAAGTAGTAGAGCACTAAGATCAGATGTATAAAGAATACATCACTATTGTGAGGCCAGAGACCTATGTTTAATGTGTTAGTTAGAGGACAGAGCTGGACTTGGGTATATGTAGGATGTAGGCAATTTGTCATGATACTTAAGTGGGGACATGGTTTTCAGTTCTTGTTCAAATACATGTTTTAAAAGTTAATGGATTGGTGTTATAGAAGAGAGCTTAGGAGTTTGTCTCCTTTGCTGAAATTCTCTGTATACCTCCGTGGTAAGGATATTCCTCAGAGTAGCAACAATGTGGGTTCAAATCATTGCAGGTAACAAAGACCTTCTCTCTTACTTTTTAAAGTTGTCAGTAGCTGCTTTGCAGGAATACACTCTGTTGTCTTCTTTCAGTTTCTCTTCATTGAGGACAGAGGAAAAGGAATGGATTCTGGACCCTGCAGTAAGAAAGGCCTTCTTCCGCATTCGTGGATTCTGCTCTTTATTGTAGCTCTTTTATTTAGTCACAACAAAAGGAAATTCAATGACTTATGGAAAATAATAGTATTTCAAAGATGAATGACAGATTTCCTGAAAGTTTTATATAACATCCCTTTAATTTCCTGATCAGAAAGCAAGCTGAGGGAACACAGTAGATTAGAGAGAGGAAGAGAGAGCACAAAATTGCTAGGAAATATTGTCAATGAGTAAAAGCTAGTATCAGTATAGAGTAATTTAAGAAACCAACAGAATTATGCCAGTTTATATGAGCTGAAAAAGTGTCCCTTAGTTTTGTAAAGGCAAAGAAAAAGAAAAAATAATAATAATAGACAATAATATAATCCTGGAAGTAAACCAGAGTTAATATGTATTTATGTATTTTAAAATTTTCCAGTATAGCCCTTCAGCAATGTAGATGCAGAGGATTAGTTATTTAATGGTGTTTTACCTATGGATAGATAGAAAGTTCATAGAGAAGAAAACTCAAAAAAATAAATTTTAGCTAGTCCTCAGAGAACTAAAATTGGTGGGCACACTTTTTATTTCATTTTCAACTAGATAATTTTGTTCTTCTTCTAAGTATTTTGTTACAGAAATTTGGTGGGTGATTAAAATTTAATAACGTTTTAATTTGAAGTATTTAATTTATAACTATGATTATTTTAGTATTTGGGTATACACTTCTATGTAGTTTCTTCTCTTTCATGGAAGGGGAATGGCTTTGTTTATGAAGTTGTTTTCCTGAGCAATCAATTGATGTCAGTCAAAACTACCAATAAAAATTCACAGTTGTTCTGAATTTTCATTGTATTTCAGGGAAGTCCACAGAGATCATGACTTAATTTTATTTTCTAGAACAATAAACCAAAATAACAAACTTCATAGCTACCTACATCCTTCATGGTATACAATCTTAGAGTTCTTTTCTCCTGCTACATGTACATTAGCAGGAGCATTTATCAGTTAGCATTGATTGAAATTATATGTATGCATCAGAGGATACTGGATCCTTTAATACCGTTTTAGATATAAGTATTTTGGAAAGAGAAAAAGCTACCTTTGAAATTGAGAAAGCTGTAATGCTTTTCACAAGGCACAAATTGTGTAAATCCTCATTTTACATTTCACATTGTATTACATCTCTTTTTTTTTTTTTTCTTCCTTTTTTTTTGGCTGTCTTTTAATTTGGGAACCAGGCTTAGTGCTTGATCCTAAAACATTTCAAGAAAAATATTTAAGTAAATGAGCTTTGTTGTAAATCTTTTGAGGATGAATAGAAAATATTACATGAACAGGAAGTGCAATTAAAGTTGCTCTGTATTAATTGTTCCTGAATTAACAAGAATCATAAATTATTAGAACTGAAACCCTTCCTATGCAAATGCCCAGTAGGTAAGAGTGTTAGTCCTGGAACAGTGAAGGGATGGCCTTGCACTTTAATATAATTTCTTTTCTAGTGAGAAGAGCTTTAGGAATTACAATGAAGAGAATTAGCTTTCCAACTATAGATACTACCAGAAAAATCCCAATTTGCAATAAGAAGCTGCTGATCCTATCACATCCAAATAACTTCAGAACTTGCATGAGCAGGCTACAACAAGGGTAGAAGAGACAAAGTGTCTTCCTAATAGTGTTTCATCTAGCCTTATCTTTTGCATACATTTCACATTAGAGTAGTAGGCAAAACTGCTCTAAAATAGCTCCAGAATCCTGCAGATCCCTAATGTCATTATATGAAAAAATTCTTCATAATGACAGTAGGAAATGAGGATTACTTAGGAACACTCCCCTCATCCCAGAAGGAATTCCAAGAGCAAGGAGCAACAGAGGAGAGAATTTCTACTTAAACATATATTTTCACCAGTGTAAATGTTATAAACATGCCTGGTTTTAGATCAGTATGTTAGGGAAAACAGCTTTATTTCAGTAAAATATATGTAGTTTGCTATCATTTGGTCACATATCTTATATTCCACACTGTATATTGTTGTTTTAAAGTAATTTTATAGAACTTCATAAAGTTCTTTAAAACTTCGTAAAAGCTTCAGCCACTGATGACAGCTTGTTTTAACCCTAAATATTTCAAGGTAATTTAATTAATTGAGTATGTTTTGGTTTATTTCTTGAAACTTTGTCTTCCTTTTAGAAATGTCTTTCTCTTGCCCTGCCCATTTGTGGGTTCTTTCTATGTATGTTTTTATTTTCATGGGAAGGCTCAGGGGATCTGCTCCTGCAAGCCTAAATTTGTGTCTAACCTAGGCAATGCACATGTTCCCCTTGTAGCCTTAAAAAACACACAAGTCTTCCAGTGATTAATATAATTTTGTCATTTACTTTAGGATGTTTTTTATGTTAGGCATCAAGAACGTTGGCATGATTTGGTTGTCCAAGCTGAGTGGTCATACTCAATTTGTACCCTATGGTCAAACTGCTGACTTAGATGGTTTTTTTTGCTTTGTTTCTTTGGGGGTTTGGAAGCAGGGTGGGGGATGGGGTTTTTGTTTGTTTGTTTTAGGTCAGATACACAAACTCACTCAAATTAAAAGAAATAATTGGTCAATGCCTTCAAAAAATTTCATTCTGGTCATAACATAACTGTAAGTATTGTTGAGAGCCACTGTGTGGCATTGTTTCTTGTTATTTCAGAAGGGTTGTAGGTGTTAAACTGGTAGCAGTAACCTATGATGAGAAATAAAGCAGTAAAAATATTCAACAGAAAATTGTGGAAAAGACAGGAATTAATCATTTAAACTAATCCTTCATATGCATGGCTTTTTGTCCCCCAAACCGTGGTAGAATAAATAACGTAATTATTTTCACAGCCACCAGCAAGTCCAATGAAAATGGGCTTTGCTAGATTTCTAACATGTACAACAGCAGTAAGAATAAATATTCCTGCTATTTAATTGAATTCCTTTTAATCTTAATTAACAAAGGAAACAACTATCCAAATGGTATTGCTTAGAAATGTGCCTGTTTAATTCAATGCATTTGTGTGCACTAATGTTTCAAGCTTGGTCTTAAAATCTCATTTATTAATTCAGTATTAGTTTCAATAATTTCTTTAATATACAAACAAATTTAAAAAAAGTCTGGAAATAATGTTTGTTCATACAGCATGCTGCTTGAACCTCTCAGTTGAAGTCAGTTTGTTTTAGTAAGAAGTGAATATATGATGAATATAGACATGTAGGTTTAGGCCACAAATGTCTATAAGTATATGTGTGAATATATCCAAATTTAGTGAATAGAATTAAAATATTTCAGTAAAAACCCCGTTTTATGCAAACAATATTTTAATAGTGTCATCTAGATTATTACCTTGAATTAGGACGTATGGCACAATTCAGCATCATTCTTTTTGTAAGCTTTCATTTTACCGCTGTACCAAGACAAAGTAATATGTGTGAGAACATAAGCGTACTTTTAATTACTGTCTCCTTTTCTGAAGCTTCTCTATTGCATGTTTTCAAGTGCTAAAGGTTCTCAGGAGATGAAATAATGGAGTCGCTGGTAAGAGGACTAGAGAACAATGACTACCTTTTGTACATAAAGATCTCTAATAAATTCAAAGATAAAAATCAGACTAGCAGAGAACAAAGTTCTTCTAAGTAGTGTGTTGTTTTTCATAGGTCCAGATTAAGATTTTTCATGCAATTTCATCTGTAATGTGGCTCTTCAGTGCAGCAATCTTTTATTTTTCCCTGTATTAAAGCAGGTATGAATCATAAATGTGCCATTTTTAATTTGGCAGGTCCTGATCCTATCAGTATATCTATACAACTTAATAGCTGTTGACATGAATCTGACCCTTGTAGTAATTCAGTGAGATAAATGCATTTTCTAGGCTGGTGTCTGAAGCATGCAGTTTTGGAAGGTATGGCTTGGGTTTTGTTACATGCCATCATCAAAATGGAAAGAACAATTCACTCCATCTTGATGTTTGTAATATAATAAAGAACAATATGTTTCAGTTAGCCACATAGGGGCGGGAGGGAGGAATTCAAAAAAAGAAAGCCTGGAGACTTTTGGTCAAGCTGTCAAGAAATTCTTGTGTTGTTTAGTTTGCAGCTTTCTGAAATGGACACTAATGGGCATTCACATTGTCAAATATGCCAGCAAGGATTTTCTTTCTGCCAGCAATGGCAGTGATGTTTGGACAGAATTTGAGGTAATTGTAGGCATGTATATAATTATGGAAGTGAGGCATATTTGTCTTTTGCCACAGCAGAGCCAAGAAAGTATTTAGCAGGCAGTAAGTGGAAGAAGGTCAGGGAGAGGGTTATCGTTCTTGACATTGATGTGTTCTCTCTTGTACTGCATAGCAGAAGCTGAGCTCTGAAGAGCATGCACTAAGCAATCCTTGTCCTTTTTTGATTGCTTGGACTTGACATTTAACATGTTTTCCCTTTATTACTGACTGTTCACATACAATCTACTTTAATGTATTTCAGAGTCTCTGAATATTTAAGTTCTCTAGTTTGTCCCCAGATACCAGAATTTGTTTGCTTTCTCTCAAGCATTCTTTGGATTTTTGGACCAGTTCTAACTAAACTAGTAATCTACATAAACTAGGCTAGTGTTATGTAATGATTAGAATAACGAGGGTGAGGATTCACAATAATATTTGACACTGTTTCCAACTCTCTCTTGCTTTTGGGGACATAATATTGTTTCTTAATGTCAGACATATCAAGTAAAGTCAATTGTGAGTGGATTTTGCCTAGTGTTTTGTGATATTTTGCTAGAATATTCTGTATTATAATTTGTATCATCAGACCAAAGAAGTAGTATATACAAAGTATTATACAAAGTATAAGCAGCTATCATAAAGAAAAAGTATTTACCAGGTTATTAGAATCTGTTAAAGGTAAAATACATAGTGTAATACTGTATCTAACAGTTGCACAGAAAATGACTTTGAAGATTTTCTTTTGATCATAGTCTATTTAAATTCTGTATGCTGTTTACCTAATAGGACTATATTACAAGCACATTATTAGTATTGCCATGCAGTCACTGTTAGAAAACTTTCTGTGACTCAGAAAAATCTGCAAAAGTAACTTTATTCATACAGATCTAAGACTGCAGGCCTGTAACTCTCAACACACAGGAAGGCTGAGTTCAACCAAAATACAAATTTCCTGAAGACAGGAAGTGAACATCAAATTTATATTCACAGAATTCAGCAAGTACATTGCTATCTATAAGCAATTTAGTCACAATGTCTTTGTTAGGTGCTTACATATTTAATAACAGTGAGTTTGGAGCAGATCTTTTTAAATTTTATTTTCTGTTCAGGAGTGAGAAGGGTAAGAAAATGCAGAAATAAGGCTTGGTTCACTTAAGTTGTGTCTGAACACTGGATTCTCAAATTAGTAAACAATAGACTATATACTGTAGTTTGAATTATTGAAGTAAGATGTTACCCTTCACTTAATGATGGAGCAAACAGACAGTTTGTGTGGATGCAAATCACAGCTATTTAGTACCTATACTCAAAGAAATTTTCCAGACATGGATACATTTATGGTATTGCAGAATACAGAGTGGTTGACCAAAAGATACTACAAAACTGCAACAAAGCCAAAACCATTGAAGTTAATGATGATATCCTTATGCTTATTTGGAACATTAGAGTTCCGTATAATGACCACACATGAAGTTCCTAGCGGCCACGTGAAGTCACCATAAGATCATTTGAAAGTTGGTGATATTGGTAGAACACCAAAATTTGTAAATTCGGTGGTAGAAATTGCTGAAAATCTTTAAAGCAGGTTTAGATATTTTCCTAAATTATACAATCCAGTACACAAAGGAACTACTTTAGGGAGATCCTGTGGCTTGCGACTACTAAATAATTATTTACGTGCTAATTAGAAAATATTTAGTTTAATAACTCTTGCATCAGTTGTTATGAAGACTGTACTTCATACCTTGATAGCTGTCAGTCAGCAGTAGAATGGCTTGCCATTATCACTGTTCATTCCTGAAAAAGGTGAAATGTACAGAACATAGAAAGAATGTACATGATTATGGAACATATTTCCAGGAAAGAAAATAAAAAATGGCTCAGCAATCAAAATTTCAGGTGAAAGTATAAAAGCTATTTCAAACTTCTGTGTGCTTCATTAAGAAAAAATATTTACTTCAACTAAACCTTGAGCTGCAAGAAAACTGACTGGAAGTGGATGAAGTGGGAAACACAAAATTCTTATGTGTGTATTTAAGATTTGTAAAGCATTTATACTTGAGTGATGAAAAGTAGACACATAAAGGTTTAGGGCATAAAGTTAAAACCCTGTCCGTACCAAAATGTGTAAACAGCATTATCTGAAAAAAAACTGTACTTCCATAGAAAGACTAGTGTCTCAATGAATAATATGCGATATTGTTTCATGATGAACCATCTGGAACAATGGACTTCAAAATGTCAGGTATCAGAGTAAAGACAAATATCATGTAATTTCTGTACTAAACACTCTGTCAAGTTGCATTTATTGTCACCAAAGGGGTTAGATTTCATAAGAAGACAGTGAGACTTGTAGCATTTCGTCAGTTATTTTTTCATATGAGTGAACTGAAGGACACACTGTTGCAGAAGTGTATGACCAACAAAAGATGTTCCAAACGTCAGTTTTAATAGTGTCACAGAAAAGGTAGAATGGTAATATGTAACAGGGATCATATACTACAAACACTTCAGCAGACTTAACTTTTTACAGGTTCAGGATGTCAGTTGGGAACTAGTACTACATGGTGTGTCCTAAATCTAAGCTTAGAATAATGGTTCAAAATGTGCAAACCACTCACCTAAAAGGCAAGGACATTGAGGCCCCAGGGAAGTTACTTTGGGTGATGTCTCAACCCAAAGGGAGGGCTCCTGACCACAGACCCACTGCTCTGAGGAGAACCACCCAAAGGGGGTCTCCAGCATGGATCCCATTTTATAGCCTTATCGGACCTGAACTGTGGTCATCTGTTGGTTGTGGTCACGTAGCTTTCATTGGTTGAGGGGTCTCCAAGGTGGGCTTATTGGCTGAGGTGGTCTCTAAGGCACAGGTATCCTCGGTATGTGGCTGGGGTTGTTTGCATACGTGACCAGCAGCTCACGAGCTTCCCGCCAACGGAGCTGTGTACCGTGCCGTTAGACCCACGGCGGAGGGTGTGTGGTGTGTGTGCTCCTGCCACACACACAGTAACGCATTCAGGAAAGTATTGTTTTTGTCTGATTTTTACAGAACTTGGTGCTAATAAATTCTAAAGATCTGTTCTTACACCTTGTGAAAATAATTTCCATTCTGTTCTGACTTCTACACATCATATCTTAATAAAACATATCAGTTACATATTTATGGTCAGTAGTAACTTTCTTTAATTACTTCACGATTAAGATTATACATTTTAAATTGATATTTGACTTCAAAGAAAGTTTTTAATTTTATAAGGGGAATGAGATTCTGTCATCAGACCATAAACTGACAAACAATTCTGCTGGTCCTTCTGTTTGCAAAGAAAATCTTAAAAGCACAGAATTAATGAATCTAATCATCAGTTTATCAACAGTCTTGTTCATTTGGAGCATTTTAGCTTAGATAGCAGAGGTGATATTTAATTTTCAGTTGTACTGACTAACAAACCCCTCAGATAAGCACACAAGGAAAAAAGTAAGTGATACGCACTTTGCAAAAAGCAGAAGGTAATACTTCAGTTTGCCAAATTTAGGTGAACACATTTGAGAAATTACTAATCATGGATAGTCTAATCTTCTGTCTGCTAATACCTGGCTTAAAAATAGTTAAGAACAGACTGTCCTGTCACACCTGTGCAAAGATTTAGTTTTGGGTTAAGAGTACTAAACTTCAGATGTCTTAACTTCTTTATAGTCAATGGGGTTGTCTAAACATAAGGAATACCCTTGGCCTTTAGCTGTTCTTCCAAAAGGCTCTACCACCTAACCTCAATACTTCTGCTCATCTATTGTTGAAAAGAGAGAATATGCGTAAAGTGTGTTTTCTTTTTCTCTCTCCATTTTCTTCACAAGGATAAAAAAGAAAAAAAAAAAAAAACAAACCAAAAAACCACTAGAATTACGTTGAAGGCAATAAAATGGCATAGCGTGTGATAGCAATATGCCATTGTAATTGGTACAGTCATAGTATATAATTTTGTGTTTCAGTCATAACATTTGTATTCTGCAGGGTTGTTCTGAAAGTTTATGTGTTTTAAGCAAAATTTCAGTTTAATGTTTAAATAAACTTTTAATTATTGTTCTCTTAAAAAAAAAACGATACTGTGGAAAGAATCTGTTAGAGCAGAGAATATCAATGAAGAGCTGTTGTCCACTTATCTATGTTTTTTCAATCTTTGTGTTTACTTTCCTCAGCTGTAGGCCTTGCTGCCTGTCCAGAACCAGTAATTCCTAGCAATGGGATCAAATCAGGAGATAGATATATGGTGAATGATGTTTTGTCATTTCAGTGTGAGCCAGGATATACATTACAGGTATTTCTTTCTTTCTTCTTTCTTTGAATTATGCACTGTGGTATAATTGCAACAAAATGGCAATAGACCCACCCCACACCTGTTTTAATGAAGAGTGTGTAGTGTGTCCATAGAGGTGATTTAAGTAGAGCCTATGTGAATACTCCCACATTGTAAAGCTATCAATGTGCAGCATGTCTGGCCCTCAGTAAATCTGGGCTGGTAAAGCTTGCCTTAGGTAAACAAACCATCGAGCAGTAAAAACCATCAAAATGGACAAGGAAATAACATGGTTAAAATGCTTTCTCTAGAAAATTATTTTAGTACTATGCTTATTGAAACTGTACTATGTTTTTCCATTTTTCGAAGTGGTTCTTCTAGGTGAAATTTTAACCACAGTGGTAGAAATACATCATGGGATTTTGTATTCTGCTTAGAAATTGCAGAATTTCGTTTCTAAAGCACATTTTATTCATACTAAAGTAAGTCTTAAAAATCTTTCAAGGAAAGCAGCGTTTACAAATTAGATCACAGATTGGGGATGTTCACTGTTCTCACGCTGGTTTAGTTTCCCATGGTAGATATGTTATTGAGATACTGATTGTAAAAGTAAATCTAAGACTGGAAAGCGTTTTTCTTCCCTCGTTAGTTCCTCTAATTAATTTACATATATTCCTCCACTGGTGCGATACATTGATCTGAGTTCAGAATCTTTTGTGTGGTAATAGGCCCCACTCAAGACAATGTAAAAACATATCACTGTATCAGGGAAAGCAAAGTGTCACAACTTCTTGTCCAGAGAAGGATAAAGTCATGTCTCCCTATCTGATGTTTGCCAATTCAGTGCTCCCTCAGCATATATAGACTTATACTTTGGTCTCAATGTTCCTTACCATTCTTCTAAAATTCAGACAGAATTTAGACTGAACATCTTAGCTCTAGGTTGGCTGTGGGAACACCTGCACTTGAAAAGTCTCTCTGGGTAATCAGCAATATGCTTACCTTTTCATGTATTACAGATATAGAGTCAAGTCTTTAACCTAATCCGTGCTTTTTACATTTATAGCATGACTTGAAACAACCTCTGTCAGAAGCATCCCATATCCATAGCAAAAAAATTCTGTCATACAAGTATCCTACTTATTAGAAAAGATCCAAGACTTGTGCACAATAAAGCCTAGTCGACCCATCCTGAGTACTCACTGCTCATTTTTTGTTTTGAAGATTGCTTACAAGCCAGCTGATGGTTCATATATAAACTGCTTCTCTTTCCAGCAAAGGAAAAGTTAATATTAATTTGAAAATACCTACTGGTTTAAAACGTTTAGCTTTCAGACTTTATTAACTTTATTTTCTCTATTTCATCCTTCCCTTACAGTATCCTTTGTAGGCAGCAGTAATGTCAGCAAGAAAGTGAGAGATTTTATATCATATTTTTATTGTATGGTCCCTTCAAAAGGACTGTCTGTCATTGAAGCCTGACTCCCGAATAGATTCTGACTTCCATTTAAAGACTACTAATGAGCCATTAACCTTTTTCTGTTTCAAAGTAGCATTAAACTAAGTATATGATAAAATGCCATATTCTACAGATACATCTATATTGCTATAGCCAAGGCAAAGGTGCGGGAACGTCAGTGCTGTTCTTTTGTTAGAATGAGGTGCTGGCATGCTTTTGGCCTAGGTGAAGTATCACAGTTCAGTAACTATCACAAGCCAGAGACTATTCCTTGTAGGCTGTTTGCATCGTGATGCTTTGTTTTGGAGGTGAATTCAGAACAGTTAAGGAGGCAGATACGCAAAAGAATGTCCATTTGGCCTCAAGACTAGAAAACAAGCCCAAGCACTTCTGTTAGTACAGATGTAGCTTATATGTTCTTTTAGTCCTTTTTTGTATGCATTGAGCTAAATTTATTATTATGAATCCCTAGACTGAGGACATTCTATTTCAATGCCGAATCTATCTGGAAGTCAGCCTATAGTAAACTTGGTTACACAACAATAAATATAATCGTATTTTAGTAGTTGTTGGATTAAATCAGAAGTAATCTCTTTTTTGCTTCTCTGAGAAAGATTCCTATTTTGAATATTTGTAGAAAATATGTGTAGAATTCTTTATGTATTTTTATTCAGTTCCACCCTGTGGTGAAAGAATCAAGGTCTGATGGTGATGCTGATAGGGCTGTCATATAATTGGTGTTCATACAATTGCCCATAGGTGCTTAGCATCTCATTGCTGTGATCCCGGCCACCGCTTCTGATCATTAAGTCTCAAATATATATAGGCGAACATCTGATTGTTGGGCAAGCTTATAGCAGTGATCTGATAGAAAAAAGTGAAACATTTACCCTATACTAACTGTTTCCTCTGGAGATGGAATAGCATCTAATCCAGTTTATTCCATCTAAAAGCCAGTTATCTAATCTGAATCGGCTGCTTAGGCTCTCATTGTGACACTAGAAATAAACAGCCATGCACCTCCAAGGGGTGATTCATACGAAGGTTTTGTGTTAGAACAGGTACCTTACTCTGAAAGTATCATCTTTCTTCACTGATTAGGGTATCTAAAAGTTATCCGGGGTATCTAACTTTAAACTGCTTAGGTTCGGTGGGATGACTCCTATTTTTATTGCCCATCATATTACACACTCTTCTCTCCCTTCTTTTTCAACTATGAAACATCTGAATTTTGCATATGAAAAAAGGGGATGATTCCATTTTAATAACATGGATTGGAAACAGATAAACCCTCAAGATACAGCATCATTGAATTTTCTGTCCATACTCAAAATAGTACGGCTGAAATACTGAGGTGGAGTGATAACAGTAGAATATGAATACTTCAGAAGTATTTGGAATGAGTACAGGAAACCTTTTGAAGATACACATTGTTAGCCCTGCCTTGGTATTTTGGATCTATTTTTACTGAGGTAAAAATCAGAAATGTGAGTTCATAAATACAGTATTAGCGTAAAACAATCAGGTATTTGTGAGGAAGAGATCTGCACAAAAGAAATTGATCTGTGTTAATGCTAATTTTTAATACACTGTGTGTCTCACCATCACAAAACCACACAATGTCATTTGTCTGTATGCAGGTCTTTTCTGTAGTCTTTGAATATGACTAATTGCACTTTTGTTTTTATACTTATAGGGATTCCATAATAAAATACTCCCTTAAAATTTCATTGCATATTGTTCCTTAACTGTACTTCTTACCTCTAGTTCCACAGATACACAAATGTAATCCTAACTGTGGAATCTGAATTATATAAAAGCTAGTTTCATGATCTTGTCTAAAGTGTAAAACAAAAGATCTTCTGCATCCAAATTCAATAGAAAAGAGTTTGAATCTTTTCGAAATGTTAATGAGGATTTCTATGCTATATGGAGTCTGCTGTAAGAAAGTGCATACACATGTATGTATAGCACATGGGTCAGACAGGACAAGTAAAAATGGCTTCAAATTAAAAAGAAATAATAATGAAAATAAGGTTCTACGAGGCACAGTATGTTTGCTATTCAACAAGTATAGATCAGCATAACTTTGCAGATTTTTTTTTTTTTT
>VYZM01002852.1:57045-68484 GCA_013398915.1 Dromas ardeola
TAACTCTCGCTGTGAATTTACCCCCAGTCTTTAAAAAATATATTCACAGCTAGCAATAACAATCAGGTGCGGATTAGTTTATAATTGAGACTTAGCAGAAAAGTCATAGAACTCAAACTACTACCTGGAGATGCATAAGAAAGGTAATTGCTAGCTGTAGGATTAAGTGTCTCCCCCCAGGAGGGGACTTTAAAAGACTGAAATCAGAATGTGCTCTTGTTGGGAAGAGGCTTGAAGCCAGAGGAATCATTTCATTTTATTTTTCAAAAGATCTTTTATAGGCCATTTTACTTTTTTCCTGACTGTGGTAGTTAAATTATGGCTTCCCCCCTGACTCACATCAGAGACATGCAATCATAGAAGACTAGGAAGAGAGAATAAAATAAAACAGGGAATATTGCATTAAGTAAATTATTCAAAACCTCATCTATTTTGCAAGTAAATAAGATGACACATTAAGTGTCACATATTTTGCTTTTAAAATAAAAAGGTTGGGTTTTTTTAAAGCATTTTATTGAATTGCTATCAATTTGTAGTATTTTTATAAGAAAAAGACATTTAATTTTTCATAATTTTCATGAGAACTGATTTCCTTCCAAGCCATATTTTGGAAAGCTTCACTTTGTCTTTCAGAAGCTAATTGTCTAAATATACTTAACTAAATGATTAATTAAAGTAGTTTTATTCCATAGAGTTCCATACAATTGTATGTGAACTTTATTGAAGGTAGTGTGTGTAGGGGTTTTTTTGTAAACATACCAAATGACATGGAAGTAATTTAATCAAGTGAATTTTCCTTTACTGTAGTTTACTTATTCTATCTTTTTCTTATTTTTATGAGAATTTGATTGCTATGGACAACTAATATTTAAATAAGTCTTCATATTATATTGAAGAAATGTGCTGCCTCACTAATATTAGACTCTTAATAGACTTGATAAAAATAAACAAGAGATGACTTGCCTAAGTTTTTATATCTAAATGATTAAAACAGGAACTAAACCTTGCTCTCAATCCCATGTTTCAATCTTTATATCAGACTCTCTCACTCCTGCCAGTTTATTCAGCTTTCACATTCCAACAGCAGAATAAATACATAACGTGAGGTCCCTAGAGGACAGAACTGACAAAAAAAGGCTTTTGTTTGCACTACTGTTAAGTTTTCGGCTCGAACTGTTACCAATGCAAGCAAAGCTGGGAGCATTTTGCAGTTGCTCCTAGGCAGCCACCCTGAAGTATGTGAAAACAGGCTTTGCAGGTTACAGCCATATCATTTTTCACTTCCAGCTACCGCATGATTCTGCTTGGTTCTTGTGATGTGTCTTAATAGGGAGAGTAAATTAAATGTGACAGCTAAATAAAGAGGCCCTTGTACTTTTATAGCTATCTGCCAAGATGTTGCACGTATACAGTGGGTCATGTTGTGAGGCCATGTGAGAGTTCAAGGCCTGCTGGTAATCGTGGATGACTATCTTGGCATGGTCCACATATGTACCATCTGTAGCAAGCAGATGTGGAACAATTTCCTCTCTGTGTCTGTACTACCCACTCAGAGCAATGGTTGATTCACTCCCTATTGCAGCCTGAAAATGAACTAGTATGCTTACACTGTGGATGAGAACCCTGGAACTGAAATAGGGAATGAACCAATTTGACCATAAGAATGCACAGTCAGCTGCTTCTGTCATGTAACTAGCCTTATATTAAGTAAAAAATGTGAAGAGGTTTTCAAGTTATCAAAGGAAGAGTGTTTTAGAACACTTATCCAGTAGAAAAGTAAGAATATAGAACCTGAAGTATTTGAAAATAGAGTTCTACAAATTCATAGAAGTAATTATAATGCATTTGGTTGATATAAGAAAAGACATGGATAAGATGATTTGGCAGGTCCTCTTCAGCTCTGCCTTCCTGGAAAGTCCCATAATGAGTATCTGTAATGTAATATTTTTCCCTTTCCAAACAGGGCCGTTCTCATATTTCTTGCATGCCAGGAACAGTTCGACGCTGGAACTATCCGTCTCCTCTCTGCATTGGTATGGATACTTACTTGTTTTCAGTGTGTTCTGAACATCAGTCAGAAGAAACTTCTGGCTTTGTCATGCCTATTGTGGTGGGAGGTGTCCCTGCCCGTGGCAGGGGGGTTGGAACTAGATGATCTTCAAGGTCCCTTCTAACCCAAACCACTCTATGATTCTGTGATTCTGATTGCTACTTCGCTTAATTCTGTTTCATTCAAAACTTTCTTGAGTTTCCATTTGTGTCTATGAAATATGGAAAAAATTACAATAAAATTTTATTGTATTTATATGTATGTATACACATATATAGTGTATATGCTATTTAAAAAAAAATTGTGAGAGTGGGCAAAGTAGGAAACCCAGATGTTTATCGTTGTTTGGCTTGTCCTGAATACTCTGCTTTGAATCAGGCTCCATCTGTTCAGAAGGGAGAGGAAGTTAACACATTCCTTCTGCAGCATGCTCGGCTTGGAGAACCTTCTCAAGAAGGTTGCAGGTTATGCAGGGAGCCTAGGAGACTTCTCAAAGAAGCAGACACTTGGTCTGCAGTGGAGAGCAGCAATGAATCCAAGCCTTCAGGGATGGTGAAATGAAAGAGAGTTTTAGCGATCCATAAAAGGCTGTCTCTTTTCATCTGAGAAAGCTGTTAAACGATGCTGAGTTTAAACGCAAAGCTAAAAAGAATTTCCCTTTTAAGCACACAAAGACCTTGCCCAACAGATCTGAGTTTTCCCTGTGTAATTGTTCTATTGTATTGTTTCTTGACTAAACAAAGTTTAAGGGCATCAAGATTTTGGCATGATTATTTCAAGAAAAAGCAGGAATGAAGGTGAGAGAAGCATAGCTCCCTCATAACATTCTGTCACTTCAGCTTTGAAATACATTTTTCAGGGAATGCTTTTAACTTTAATATTCAGACTGCAAAAGCTGTTCCTTGTAGCTTCATATCTAAGAGGAATTTAAAAGATTGGGATGGTATCGAGCAATATTAACGTGAAATGGTTTTAAAGATTCCTTATCAAGTACGGGCTATATATTATTTTGTATTGTCAATTTCTATAGAAGCAGTTACTTCCAATTAATATGAAAGCACTGCAGTTCCTTCAAATCAATTTTAGAAATGGAAAATTTATTTAGGAAGGTGTATTTTGGGGTTTGGGTGGGCTTTTTTTCGTTCTAATCATATGTTTCACCCTGTATATTAAATATAGTTCCTATTTGCAAACAGTGTGCTCATTGATTTTTATTTTTTCTTCCTTTAGTTCATGGAGTTTTTCTGTCCTGGAAGCTAAAATACCCCCAAGAAAACAAACAAACCCTTAAAACATGACTCCCCCCAGCCTCCTGCCTCAAACCCTTGAAATGGTGACTTTTCTAGAAATGCAAACCAGACTCTTTTCTTTTCACTAAATAATGTATTTAACATTGCAGGGAGATAGAGATATTTAAGAAGTTTGAGACTGATTTCTCAGCTTTTCAGTGGATTTTTTCCTTTTTTGATTCAGTTTTTTGTGTGGTCTAACCATTAGTTTATTTTCATTTTTTCAGTACAATTATCACAACACACAGTATCACAGTATCACAATTCTGTTACCAGATCATACGTCACTGTAACAACTGGCATGAAGACTCACAGGCTTTAAAACAATGATTCTGCAAATAATAAATAAAGTTTAGCTGTATGTCATCCTAAATGATGCAAATGGCTTTTCAATCTCCGAACACATGAATATGCTAAAGGAAAGCATACAGATAGTAAGCAAAGAATATTTCTGTTGTGCATCTAGTCTGTCTTCTTCCTGAATTAAAGACAGAACTGTGGTGGGCTATTTTTTTGTTTTTGTTTTTGTTTTTTTTTAAACTCAAGTGTGGTTTTAGCTATATTAACTAGTAGATCTGCGACTGCATCATAGATCGGTGTCATAATTTAGTTCAATTACAGATTTGTTCCTCTGAATATGAAGCGTATCTCAACATAGCACCCGACGTTTTTAACCTTAATTGGCAAGCTGAGACAATGGGTTACCCAGGCTATATGAGCAACTACACATTTGCGGTAAAATCAAAGTGAACGTATTGCATGACCTAAAAATTTTGCTCTAACTTGTTTTTATTTTTCTCCTTCATGAGGAATGTTTTGACTGTGATAAATTTCAGTGCTTGGGGAACATGGCGATAAAATGGAAAATCCATTTTTGAATTTATCATGTGCCAAATATTAAGAAATAATATTATTAAAAGATACAGTGACTTTCTTTTTATTTTTAATAGCTAAATGTGGTGGAACACTGACAAACATGGGCGGTGTGATCCTGAGCCCAGGTTTTCCTGGAAATTACCCTAGTAACTTAGACTGTACATGGAAAATTTTATTGCCAATTGGATATGGTAAGTAAACTTAGTTTTGAAGAGCAATTATTTGTAATCATCAGATTTAAATATATATAAGAATATTCTGATTTCCAGTTTGAAATAGATTTTATCCAGTGAATGTATTGTGAACCCCTTACATAATTCTGTGCTATCTTTTGCATTGAAAATGACTGACAGTTTAAAAACATATCTTTGTCTAAGCAATTAGTTATTTGTAAAACTCAGCCTGTGTCAGAAACTGATTTCAGAGCAAATGAAATCCGCTGCATGAAGATATATCAGATGAAATAGATAATGTGACTTCTAAATTAATTTGTGGTCTTCTTTTTAATATTCTTTCATTGTCCCCTAAATGACTTTTTCACAGTATTTCTTATGTTCTATGAAAATGGACAAAACCTCATTTCTAGCACTATGAATTTGGTAAAAACATTCTAAAACTATATTCCAAATATCGGGTAACCGTTGCCAACTTAGAAACTTTCTAGGTTTGCTTTAAATCTATTCTCATACAGAAAATATCTTCACAGATAAATAATGATTAGATAGAGAAGGTAATCACAGGTAATAAGGGATCTATAAGTGCATGTATAAAACACAATCTTCTATCATTATCAGAAATGAAAGAGGAATAAGTTTTCTTTCTGTGAAACATTATGCCCCATTCTGTGAATTCAGTACTAGTGCTCAAATAAGAAAATTTAGTTTAAAAGCTTATTATTAAATTCACTATACCCATCTCTGGAAATGAATATATTTGCTTTGCTTTCCATTGCATTCATGAGAGGGATTTTTGTAGTAAGATGAACTACTTACATGGAGTGTATTACACCAAGTTAATTTGTAGCAATACTGTGCTACTATTTAGAATAGCGCCCTCTATCAGTGCCTGCCTGGTAAAACTGATTCATCACGGTTACAGATAGCCTTAGTTGCCTTAGATACCCTTAGAGCCTTAGGATGACCGTAAACAGGACATCTTTGTCTTATTTTGGCATTCTAAAGCTACGTTTGCAGAAAATACAAATGATAAGCAACTGTTCTGGAGAGATGTCATCCTAATTAGGCTACTATAATACTGCCTTTTGAAAACAGTCCTTCATATTTCTCAGAGTTGCTGTTTTTCTTTAAGCTTTTCCATGTAGATAATGTTCCATGGATTAACTATGCAAGAGTGTCTTGTATCCTGTTATTATCCCTCTCACTTCTCAGAAAGTCTCCAGTAGTGGTAATCCTATAAATAGGAAAAAATATGATTTTGTTTGGCAAGGGATTTGGCAGGTGTAAGATGGTCATACCATTGATCTATCATTGCTTTCAAAATGCTAGAAGGGGACATTTTTTGCCATAAAATTGCTACAGGGGTCTTTTTCACAAAGTCTCTGTCAGATAATGCACAGATAACATCTTTATACCAGCTTTAAACATTGTGATTGATGTGATGTTTCACAGACAACTTCCACTGCAAAATCATGGATACTATTTTACTATTTATAAACAATTTTTTATTGTTTATAAATAAAGTAATTTTTTTTATTCACTAAGATCTGTTTGTCTACGTTCATTCTATTATATGAAAATAAATACATGAAATCACTGAAACATAGAAAACATTTCCAAAATTGAATAATACTCCAGGACTTTTTTTTTTTTAAATTATTTTAATGTGGTACTGATTAGATTGAGTTAGAATTTAGCACTGTGAAAAAAAACTGATCAAGAGGACACTCATGACCATGTAATGATTGATTCAAATTCCACTGAAATAATTAACCTCACAGTGATTTCATCTCTCAGTAAGTATTCCTTTTTTCCATCCATTTATTCAAACTTTGTAGCTGAAAAAAGCCCATGATATTATTGGCTTCATGCAAGCACACAGGTGTGCTTAAACAAAGTCCAAAAATAAAATTGTGGCAGCTAAATGTGTCCCAAAGTATAGTGCTTTCTCCGTTACATGAAAATATACTGATCGTGTAAAAGACGACACTACTAAAATCCAAAGATTTTAAACAGATGGAAAGTATATCTTTTCAAGTAATTTGCAGTGATTTTGAAATTATTTCAGGTAGCTGTTAATTGATTAACATTTGTAAAAAAAGATTAGCTCAGCTTGGAATTCTCATTATTTAGAGTCTATTCGAGTGAGAGAGGAAATCCTGTTGAGACTGGAGCAGGAAGTAGTATAATTATGGTCTGACCAGATAATGATTTATTTTCTGTAGCAGTTTTATTCCATATAATTTTCTGTAAGAAATGATTTAGTGTAGAAAACTTTTTCTTTGACATATCAAATTGACAATTGTAACTTGTATAAACTTAGAGTTAAGGCTTGAGTGACACATATAGTGTGTCCTCTAATTGAAATTAACATCTTTGAGAAAATCTTTAGGGGAAAAAAAAAAGTGTACGTTTGTGTTTAAAATATGTCTATTTTAGGCAGTTTAAATTTTTAAAAGTTAATGATAAATCTAGCTTTTACTTTTAAGATACAAAGCTTTTCTTTACTGAATATTTACAAATATCCATATAAATTTCATCTCACTAATTAAATTAGAATGATTCAATTTCAAAGGTACACTCTGGCTTATCAGAGACTATTTCAGAACAGCAGACTACTTTTATTTAAATACCTAAACACTGATTTTGACTACATACATATGTCTAATTGAATTATCTGCTTGTCACCTCAGCAACTTAAGTATAGTGTTAAGTGGCTACTCAGTTCTTTAGAATTTCCATGCTGCTGTCATCCAGTCTCTGGTGGGAATCACTGAATGCTGATCGTGAAGACAAGATGTTTCCGAGCTGCTTGGTGTCTTACTTCATTTTAAATGCCAAGTGCATTGTAAAATTAGTGACTTCGCTCAAGTCAGACTAACCGTATCAGACAGTATACGAGAGATGGCTGATACTGAGTCTTTGATATGTTCTGTATGTGTCTCGCTATTGATAGCATCAGAGTAAGTTTTCTTATTCAGCAGCTGAAATACTTGTTTTCATATCTCCCACTCTGCATAGGTCAGAGAAGGTACTAGAGCTAAATAACCCATATTCTTACAAGTTCTCTATAATAATCAGTTTATTTGGTAGTTTATTTAGGTTCAATTAGGTATCAAACCACAGAGGCAAAGAAAGGAGCTATAGAGCAAGAAGAAGTGAATGACTTACCCTAGTGATTAATCTATAAGGTACTCTCCTGGAATTAACACTGTGTCTCTGCTGCTATTTAAGAATATCAGGCAGAGAGTTAAGGCATTGAATATTTCACATTGCTTTGTTGGCTTATTTGGTAATTCTGGTTTATTCCATTTTGGCTAGTTCTTCATAGTCTACTGGAGCAAGGTTAGACCCACGCAGTGCGGTTGCAAGTTAAAAACAGTTTTTCCCATGAGATTATGCTTAAACTTCAACTGTTCAGCATTTTGGGAGTCATCTCTCCCTTTCATTTTGTGAGAAAGGCCTGTTTCAAGCACCTAACTTACGGAGAGAGTTTGTGGTAAATGATCCTGACTAAGTACCTGTCACCAGTCTGGAGTTCAGTGCATTTTAGAGTGCTGTATACAGAGAAGAATGGCTCTAAAGACACACTGGCCCAAGCTGGAGGGAAGAGGAGGCATATATAGGTGACTTGGGTCAGGAAAACCAAGGTAGAGTAGACAGGTGGAAGTAGGTAGTTAAACTTATGCCTCTGAAAGGTCACTCTGTTAGTAACCTTCACGGGTGCTGAGCTCATGCTGGGCCTCTATGAGAGGCCTGGCCCAGCTAGAGCAAAGCTCTTTCGGCAAAGTCCTGACCATGCTGTGACAGAGCAGGATTTGTGATGTGACCCTCCTTTGAGGGGGTCTGTTGGCTGGTTTAGGAACCTGACAAGTATCTGGTTGTTGACTTTGTGACTTCATTGGTCTCTTTATGTGTGGTTATGATATTTATTGGGAACTCAAAAATTAGAAGCTCCAATTCCTGCAATACTTAGCAGCTATTTCCTTAATGTAAGCATCTCACTTTGAATGGTAACTAAAATATAAATGTAGTGCCTATAACAATTATTATGACATCTTTTTTTGTATTTGCATGCTGTAACATTAAGCAACATGAGTTATAAAAACTATTCTTAAATTTTCTTTCTCTCTTAATGCTCAGGTGCACACATACAGTTTCTGAATTTCTCCACTGAAGCAAATCATGATTTCCTTGAAATTCAGAATGGGCCTTACCACACCAGCTCTATGATCGGCCAGTTTAGTGGAATGGAACTCCCGTCACCCTTGCTAAGTACTACTCATGAAACACTTGTCCATTTTTACAGTGATCATTCAGAAAACAGGCAAGGATTTAAGTTGACCTATCGAGGTAAGCAGGAACTAGCACAATGAACTTTATGTGAAAATTAAGAGGAAATGAAAAGACACCAGATAACACACATTCTGTATTTTGAAATATATATATTCAGTATTTGAACACATGAACTTTTTGTGGTCTTCTACTGCTGGCCTTTTTTCTTCACCTTCATTGTTTGTTAGGTTTTTTCCCCATTAGTGACAATAAAATATCATTAATTCGTGCATATTTCTGAAATATTAGAATAGCCTTACTGAAAACTTTTGAGCCCCATTGCAGGTTCTGAACAGTTTAACAAAATGGAACGGCTGGTTGAATTCTCATCTAACTGCAGTGAGGGAGATTCATGCCACCTTATTCTAGGCTCTTAATTTAGATAACTTGGTTAGGTTTTCATATATATGTATGTAAGCCTATATGTTTGTGTAAACATGTTTGTGTTGTGAGTTAATCCTGGTGGGCAGTTAAGGACCATGCAGCTGCTCACTAACTTCCCTCCCACCCTGCAATGGGATGGAGGGAAGAAGAAAGGAATAGTAAAAGCAAGAAAACTTGGGGGACAAGCTAAAAAAAATAAATCCTTAATAACTGAAGGATAAGGGGAAGAAGAGAGAAAGAAAACAAAACAAAACAAGTGATGCAAAGGCAATCACTCACCACCTCCCACAGGCAGACCAATGCCCAGCCAGTTCCAAAGCAAAAGATGGCTAACGTCCTTAAACCCCCTTTTTTGCCTTTTATTGCTGAGCATGATTTTATATGGTACGGAATATCTCTTTGGTTAGTTCAGGTTATCTGCCTGGTTGTGTCCCCTCCCAACCTATTGTGCACTCCCAGTCTATTCACTGGTGGGGCATAGTGCGAAACAGAGATAGCCTTAATGCTGTGTGAGCACTGTTCAGCAAAAATCAGAGCTTTAGTGTGTTATCAGTATTGTTTTGGTCACAAATCTAAAACACAGAATCATATGAGCTGCTGTGAAGAAAACTAACTCTATTGTAGCCAGGCCCAGTACAGTATTTATTTGCATACACACATATACACAGTTATAGTTAGATAATACTATGGAGTCAATGGATAGAGAGGAAAAATCTTCCAGCAAATAATTCTGAGCACCTGAATTAGGCTAATGCTCATAAAACATGGCCATAAAGAAGTGACATATCTATATTGCCTGTGGAGTTTTCTTCTGTCACATATTCTTAGAAGTAGGGAATACTCTCACAACATCACACCCACCTAGTGTGATTTTTATTCTGAGAAGTCAAGGGCAATTGTGATTAGACAGATGACTCTTTTTAGAATTTTCTGGAAGGACGGAAAACTTGCAAGTTGCAGAAATGCCAAGTAAGTAAAATACAAAGCTATATGGTATGTTTTCTGTATATTCTCTAGTGCTCTTTGTTCTGATTCTAATTAGTGTGTTTTTCCTTACTAGAGCAAGACCTTCCTTAATGCTATTGAGTCTATAAGCTTATCTACATGTGATTAACTCCTGACTAACAGCATTTTCTGTCATGAAATTGACAGTTAAATCTTAAGTTGTTTGTAGGCTGTATAATACGTTCTTCTAGAGGCAATGTTCCAGCTTGCTCAGCAAGGTTTTCTGTTCCCTTTAAAGGAAAACATGCATTCATATTTTAATGATCTATGACGGTTTCAGCAGGGGGACAAGGAAACAGGTTCAGTTTGCTTTTTAATCATCATAATACTTAGCTTTTTGTATCTTTAACTCTTCTTGTGCATCAGGATCAAAACATATTTATTGTACGTGGTATTCTATGGTTTTGGCAAGGACAGTGATGTTTGTTGATGTTTAAGGAAATGATAGTCCAGATCAAAGTAAAAGATGGCATAGATTTGGAAAAAAAAAATATATATATTTTGATTGGTTCGTGACGTAATGCCATTGATATACATCTGCTTCAGACTCGTGCAATCATTGGTCAGTGCTTTGGTCTGTTTTCACTTACAGCCCAGTGCCTAAACCCAGTGACACATTTGCTACTGCAAGACTACTGTGACATCAGATGTGACGCAAATTACCTGTGGTTATCAATTAAATTTTTCCTTTAAAGTAGCAAGAGATTCTTCAGATTGGGAGTCACAATGTTTTCATAAAACTGAGGATAGAGTTCTATATCTCTATCTATCTATATTGACAATGTATGCTTGCAGCCCAGAAAGCCAACCGTATCCTGGGCTGCTTCAAAAGAAGTGTGGCCAGCAGGTCGAGGGAGGTGATTCTGTCCCTCTACTCCACTCTGGCGGGACCCCCCCTGGAGTACTGCAACCAGCTCTGGAGCACTCAGCATAGGAAAGACATGGACTTGTTGGAGCGGGTCCAGAGGAGGGCCGTAAAAATGATCAGAGGGCTGGAGCACCTCTCCTATGAGGACAGGCTGAGAGAGTTGGGGTTGTTCAGCCTGGGGAAGAGAAGGCTCCAGGGAGACCTTACTGTGGCCATTCAGTACTTAAAGGGGGCTTAGAGATGGAGACAAACTTTTTAGCAGGGCCTGTTGCGACAGGACAAGTGGTAATGGTTTTACACTAAAAGAGGGGAGATTCAGACTAGATATAAAAAAGAAATTTTTTTGTGGTGAGGGTGGTGAAACACTGGCACAGGTTGCTCAGAGAGGTGGTAGATGCCCCATCCCTGGCAACATTCCAAGTCAGGTTGGAGAGGTCTCTGAGCAACCTGGTCTAG
>VYZM01002853.1:0-28731 GCA_013398915.1 Dromas ardeola
AACACTGACCACTGCATCAGCTTAAAGAAATTGTGCAACCAGTTACTCAATATCGGCTGAACCTGGAATGCAGCGAAAGTATTTATCAAAGAACACTGGCAACTTTCTGTCCAAAAGCTGTTAACAAACAACCAAGTTACCACAAGAAAGGAAAATAAAGTCAACACCCAAAACTTCTGAAAAGCTTTTGATTCTGAGCACACCCTCTCAAATTCAGAGGGGAAAAAAAAAGTGCCAGAGACCTAACGGAGTTTACCTGAAACTTTTCTATGAATCTATGAATATTACTTTATGTTAGTTGTTCAGATACTACAGTGATGAATGAAAATAAAACCGTTAGCGAGATGCTTTGAAGAGTAACAACTGCAGTCATTATTAAGACATGTCATATATCTCTTTGTAAAAGCAAAATGAAATAAAGCATGAAGCTATTTTTTGGAGGATTACTTAATGTGCATAGAAACAGAAGTGCACTTCAGCTGACGCGTCTTTCCATACCTACTTTTATCTCTAGGTCCTAGAACCCCTCTACCTACGACAGCCTGAGAATTCTTACATGAAATTCTTTGCAAAAGGGATCCTAAACTTTCCTGCAAATTTCTATCTCCAAAGAATGTTATGTTTCCTTCTTATTCCGGTTTTTCTGTGGAACCTTCCTACCTGGAAAGATACTCAAATCAAATCTGGGTGTGTTGTTTCATCACTAATGTGACTGAATATTCTACTGTGAAAGTTGCTATGTAATAATGGGTAAATGTTTATAAAAAAAGTCTCGCAATGCTCCAGAGTTGAAGAGCATGTTTTGTTCACAGAAGGAGAAGCAGTTCTTGAAATGGTAGTCAAAGACTATGGATGTTGTCTACCTGGACAACGCCTTTGACACCGTTTCCCACAGCATTCTTTTTTTGCTGGGTAAAAAACTGGCTGAAGGGCCAGGCCCAAAGAGTTGTGATGAATGGAGTTAAATCCAGTTGGTGGCCGCTCACAAATGGTGTTCCCCAGGGCTCAGTACTGGGGACGGTTCTGTTTAATATCTTTATCAACGAGCTGGACAAGGGGATCGAGTGCACCCTCAGTAAATTAGCAGACAACACCAAGTTGGGTGGGAGTGTTGATCTGCCCGAGGGTAGGAAGGCTCTACAGAGGGACCTGGACAGGCTGGATCAATGGGCCGAGCCCAATGGCATGAGGTCCAACAAGGCCAAGCGCCGGGTCCTGCACTTGCGTCACAACAACCCCATGCAGTGCTACAGGCTGGGGGAAGAGTGGCTGGAGAGCTGCCTGGCAGAAAAGGACCTGGGGGTATTGGTTAACAGCCGGCTGAATGTGAGCCATCAGTGTGCCCAGGTGGCCAACAGCATCTTGGCTTGTGTCAGAAATAGTGTGGCCAGCAGGACTATGGAAGTGATCGCCCCCTGCACTCAGCACCGGTGAGGCCGCGCGTAAAATACTGTGTTCCGTTTTGGGCCCCTCACTACAAGAAAGACATTGAGGTGCTGGAATGTGTCCAGAGAAGAGCAACGAAGCTGGTGAAGGGTCTAGAGCACAAGTCTTATGAGGAACAGCTGAGGGAACTGGGACTGTTTAGCCTGGAGAAAAGGAGGCTGAGGGGAGACCTGATGGCTCTCTACAACTAGCTGAAAGGAGGTTGTAGTGAGATGGGTGTCAGTCTCTTCTCCCAAGTAGAAGGGATAGGACAAGAGGAAACAGCCTCAAGTTGCGCAAGGGATTGGATATTAGGAGCAATTTCTTCAAAGAAAGTGTTGTCAAGCATTGGAACAGGCTGCCCAGGGAAGTGGTTCATTCACCATCCCTGGAGGTATTTAAAAGGCATGTAGATGTGGTGCTGAGGGACATGGTTTAGTGGTGGGCTTGGCAATGTTAGGTTAATGGTTGGACTTGATGATCTTAAAGGTCTTTTCCAACCTAGACGATTCTATGATTAAGTGTTTCAGTGTCCACACTTGTGCTTTTATTAAGTCAAACAGTACAGCCATTTCTGCACTGATGAAGCTGCCAAAGGAGCAGATGATGCACCCACATTGGTCAACATCAGAGGAAGGCATCTTAATAAATACTAGGGAGAAGGAAGGGAAGTCATACTCCTGGAAAAAGAATGAAAATCTACTTCTGAGGGAAGCAGAGCGAGTGGCTCTGTAAGTACTGTCACCTCTCACCCTGTTCTTTAGCCACATTTTAGAAGCAAAAATAGCTCTACTTGCTTCTAGGAAAAGTTTCTGAGCAGATCAAGAGAACACGCAGCTACCAGGGGCTTGATTGCTCTATTTTGACAGCCAGTTTAAGGGATCAAGCTTTAGAAAACTGTTGTGACAGTCAACTGACTCAGATCATCACACAGTAGACCACACCTTTCATTAGAAGTATCCATTTTCTTTGTATTAAGCTTAATGGCAGAATTTTGGCACAAGTCAGCCTTGGTAATGCAGGAAATTCAGAGTCATGCTCTAGTTTGAAGCTCTTATGTGCCACCGTGCTTGTGACGGGCTATTTGAGAAGCAAACAGTCCATCAAAGCACCTCACTCCGCCCTGTTTTCAACAACACGAGGCTGCGCACTCGAAGTCAGGTTATTCTCACTGATGTTGGAAGCTGCCTTTGTGGCCTCCGGCCTCTGTCCAATGAGGAGGAGGAATTTCAGCTCCTAAATGCACTCAAGAACACCAGAGGTCAAACCCAATGCCTAAGTAGCCAAGTTTCTTTGAAACCCCACAGATAATCGCATGCACACAGCCATCTATATAACAGTAAACTCTTCAATAACACCTCTGATGGTAAGTAGGTCAGAAAGCAGAGATACCTTTACACTACATGGCTGATCTGTAACAGTCTTCTTTCATGACCCAGTAAGATACCACTCTTTTTTGACAGACTGTGCTCACTTCTTTGCATACAGCAAGAAGCTTTTGAATGAGAAAGATAAGACCTCAAGGACTTACCTCCCAAACCAGATCATCCAATAGAGATTTTAGTGACTTCTAAAATGAAAAGTTTTTTTGCTTTTGTTTCTAAATGCAGATTCACATTATTTAGCTGGGAAAGTTCCCATCCAAGTCCCACTACTGAAGCAGTAATTGAAAAAGGGTCTTGAATTTCTAGGGAGAACATTCCCTAGAAATCTAATTAGAGAGAGTGCAGTTTTGCCATAATTCTTGAATTTATTTACAAGTTTAAATGTTTTATACACTTCAATTTACATAGTAGGGAACTTGGTATTACATTTTATAACAATTTACAGTGAATAAAAAGAAAACCAATATGCGTAATTAAAATTAACGTTTATTACTGCAAAACAGATGCCAAATATGCAGTATATTTCTGTTTCTGTTGGCATATTTCTAAAATACACGTACAACTGTAACTAGTCAGCCTAAACATTTGGTACACTGTTTTACAACATTTGGAAGGTCTCCCACACTGCACTGGGATGTCACTATAGTAAGCTGACAAAAATAGGCAAATAGAAAGTTATCTTGGTTTCGAAATAAAAAAAAAATGCATGTGCTTTTACTGAAAAACTAGGTTATAATCAAGCATTACACTCAGAAAAATCTAAAATACTGTGTTACTTTCTAGTTTTAAGTGTAGCTACCACTTTCCATTCACATTTATTGGCACCAGCCCAACTATTTTAATGTCCAAGTATGGTAACCTTCAACATTAATATGCTAATAAAGGCCCTCTCTGCAACAGAAGTTTATAGTCCCAATAGTCTAAATTAACAATGCAGAAAGATTATAATCAAGATGTGCTATTCCTAAAAACCAGTTCCATGAGATCACAATACTGGCATATAATTGCTAGCAATCACTTCCATTTGACTGGAAACTGCTTTTGTTTTCAAAAACTTATTCTCTTAGAATTTCCGAGGTTTCTTTAAGGGCTGAAAGGTTTTATTTCCCTACTTCTACTGTAGAAAAGAACTGGGAATGTTCTTTGAAACAACACATGCTTTAAACATTTTTCTGAACTACTCTTTAGTGAGCAATATTGCCCTCTTTTTGAAGAAATTATCTGTTGGATTATCAAACGCCCATACATAGTATTAGTAGAAACTATTCTGTAGAATCTCCAGCAGTGTAAAAGCACTGTCAAAGCACTGTCATCCATCTACTGCAGTAATAAAAAAAATTAATCTAAGAATCTTGTCAGCAGCACATCAGAGGTCACAGGTATTTCTCTTATCCCTGCCACATTTCTGCCCAAAACATGGTCCAAAGAGGCTTAGATGTGTTTAGCCTGTTGTTTTTGCATTAGAATTTCTCTCTGAGCCATACATCCGTGTATTTTAACCCCAAGAGCGCTGAAAAAACAATCACTGATGGGTTTTTTTCCTAACATGGAGCTCACAGGATTCCCTTTAATAAAGATGCGCTGTGTGGCTGCTTCATTCTTAGAGATGTTTTGTGACATTTCTAAATAAGAAGTCTTCTTTAAAAGGGATCTCTAGCCTCAAACAGAGTATGAGCGTGAGTTAGACTACATACTACTGTTTTACAAATCAATCTGTCACTATCCATGAACTACTCCACAGCACATGTTGTGGGGTATCACTTCAAACGCACATGCAGCAGGATGACCCAGGAAGCTATGCCAAAACACACCAGGATATCTGCATGTTTTTCTTCACAGCTTCAACACATTTGACTAAACCAAAATGCTGGATTCAACCCTGAGATTTATCCTTCTGAGTAAGTTCTTGTGGGAAGAGTATAGGGAGCAGAGGATGAGGAACTTGCTTTATTTTGTGTGTCTTATTCTGATTAGACACAACAAATAGATGAGTAACAGAAGCTCACAAGAGACAAGATAATATTAAAGTATCACTAATGCCATACACACATCAGGAAGGGAAAAAAGGCTATGCTGCGTAAGACTACTGCATTGCTAGATGTACATTCTTCAAATTATCAGTTGCTGTATCCCAGAAGTTATCATCTTACTTCCAGTTTTTTTCCCTCCAGAACAATTTGGATTTCTTTGGCATCCAAAGTCTCGTATTTCAATAAAGCTTCTGCTAAATTCTTGTGTTCTTTTGCATGAGTCTTCAGGATGTTCTTTGCTCGCTCATATGAGTCCTAACATTAAAAAAAGGTGGAAGGAGATTTTAAGACTTCAGAACAAAACAGCAGCAAGATTCCACTTTAAAAATCGTTTCCAGGTAAATACAGCTTGAAACACACATTTAAAGTTGTGCCTTACATTTCATAGCTAGCACAGCTCCTGTCTCACAAAGGTTTAAAATCTAGCTGGCATAATTGATTAAAAAAAAAAACCAAAACACCAAACAACCAAACTTTATACCACCTGTGCATTTTGCAGAAGTAGGACTAAAAATAAAATCCTGAGACAAACCTCAGTATTTTTTACATATGACTTAGAAAAGACTTACGGAGTTGAAAAGTTGCCGATTAAATTAGTATTTGATTTTACATTATAAGCATTCAAGGAATGTTCCTCAAAGACTCATCTTTTTAAAAGCTTATCAAACTCGAAGTACTACGTACTTTTAGGAAGCTGAAAGCTACCCAACAAGTCCCAGTTGCTGCAAGCAGATGCACATTGCCAGCATTACCAGCTTCAACTTTAACTTCTAGTTCTACATAGATAGTTCTCACATGACCAAGTCAGTTCAAAACAGCTACAGCAAAAGTGTTAATCGTTTAGATGTTATGATATAAATAATTCTCCTGCCTGTACCAAACAAATTCAGGTTGCCACAACAGTGATTTGGAAGTTCTGTGATTATCAAACGTTACGAGTTTCCTTAAGCATCTGATACTGATCACTGTGAGAAAGAGGATACCGAAAAGGCAACTCTGAATTGATAGGGCCATTCCTGTGATTCTATACAAAATGATTTAGCTGCAAGTTATGAAATGTGGGAGTAACATAAAAGATTCACTTTTGTTCTAAAACAAGTAATAGCCATACTTTTTTTTTTTCCTATTGAGTGTATTTAAAAACCTAACACCACCAACTTGTTTCTCACTACTTGAGCAAGACAATCACCAAAAAGTTTTGATATGCAGAGATTCAGAGTTGCACCTACATTAAATACTTGGAAATACTTCCATCCACCTGCATCTTTTCACCAGTATACATCACCAAACTGAATAATCAAGTAAGCTGATGCTCAACTCATCTCAAAATAAATGTATCAGAGCAGAGGAGGAGAGAGAATCTTACCCGTAGAAGTGTTCTTACTTCCTGTTCAATTGCAGACTGAGTTTCAGGGCTAACCTTCCCCGTATCAGTATATGTCATAACACCGAGCTAAACAACAACAAAAAAAATCTTTATCTTGCCACTTTTGCAGCAATACACATAAAACACAGTAACAGCGTTATCACCTATTGCTTCTACATGCAAAAAAATAAAAACGTTAATCAAATGCTTGCTGAAGTGCTTGTGACAGAAACAAGCAAAGAAGCCCATTCATCAACTACCTAGTCACTGCAGACTTTATTTCAACAGGTCACAGTACAGATCCCGATTAAGCATTTTCTTATTTAAAAAATCTCAAATCCCTAGACTACCAACACTTAATGGGTAACAAAGGTGACTGAAGAAGTTTCTTCAGAAGCCTAGAAAACTCAGTGTTGTCGCCCCTCCCCAACCCCAAGATAATCCTCAATTGTAAAATGTTTGGTTTTATTAAAAACCTTTTCTGCAGACATCAGTAACTTTCAAGGTAATTTTGAGGTGAAGATCTTGCAAGTTAATTTTTAAACTGTCAGATTACAGGCTTTTAAGTTGAGTTCTCTGTAGCGGGGCCAGTCATAAGGCTTACTTTCTTTTTTGCCAGAACTACTTAGGCTCTGTGATCACTGACAGCCAAATAGGCAGTTAGTTAAAGAACAGAATGTTTCTTTGTGCATATAAATATTTAGGGATTGATGATACTACCTTCTCACTCATTCCGAATCTAGTCACCATCAGTTTTGCAATTTTAGTAGCATTGTCAAAATCACTGGAAGCACCTAGATAGCAAACAGATTTAAATCAGTTATCGAAACCAAGGTAAACATGCCAGTCCACAAGCTCTGATCAAAAATTCTTTTAACCACCAGTCAGCTGACCTGTTGTGATGTGATCACTTCCAAATATGAGCTCTTCCGCTACTCTTCCTCCCATACAGACATCCATCTGTGCAAGCAACTGGGATCTGGTTTCACTCCATCTGTCATTTTCTGGGAGCAAAGATACCTGTAAGATACAGAACTGTGGTCAGGTTACAACGAACAGAAGAAATACTGGAATAATCTGAAAAATATTCTTGTTTATATCCAAAGCAGATATAAAAACTTCTACGCAACAATTTGAATGCTGTGGGCCTCCTCGTCTACACACTCATCAGGTTTGCTTGGAGGTGCTTAGTCTACCAGCTGAAATTGCCTCCTACAGGCCATGAGCAGCACATAAAATTAAGCCACTTAAGCCTACCACCAGAAGAAACAGAACAATCTATTCTATCAATTTCTTGTTATTCACTAAACCTGTACTGAGCCCAAATCAACTTGCCTGGATTCAGGCCAATTTTTCTTTAACTGAACACATTAACTTGGATAAAGTTCAACAGAAACAGACATAATAGAAATATTTTTCTGTTCAAAAGCTTGGCAGCTAAAGGCAGAGTAGAAAAAATTAGGGATGTCTATGCTAGAAACACGGTAGATAACCAATTAGGTTTAGAAAGAGCCACACAGGACAAGGAACAACTTGATAAAGGATGCTTCTGTTAGACATTCTTCAAAGTTTTGCTGTTGGGTCTTAGTCTAACTGCAGCAGAATCATACTTACTTTTCTTTCCTTGTTTATGTGAACTATTATACTAGCATATGCTGTTTTATTTCAAAATGAAGGAAGACAGCTTTCTATCACACAGAAAAGACAACCAGTGAGTTTTCCAAGAGATTGCTCATAACCGAGTATTTTAACATATTACAATATGCACTAACATAATTACAACAAATAGAATTGTTGGCAAATTCCTCAACAGCACTAAAGCAACGTAAAATTCTAGAAATACTCACATGTCCAAGTGTTGTTCCTCGTGTCATGATTGTAGCCTTGTTGATGGGCATTGCATCCTTAGTATAATATGCGATGATAGCATGTCCAGATTCATGGTAAGCGGTGATGGTTTTGTTTTTCTCATCAATTTCTACACTTCTACGTTCAGGACCTTAAATGGAGGAACATTAAATAAACTTTTGTACAGACGACTACCACAATCCACACGTTACATTTATTCAAACAGCACAAAGTAGCTGAGGAAAAGCATGTAAGCAAAATTAACTAACACTCATTAAGTGCAAAATGTTTACGAGTAAGGATTTTAATGTCTACTGTGGACCTCAATATACTCCACAGACAAGTTGCTTTTAAAGGAATAGATTCAAAATGCAGTCTGAGTATCTGAGACAATTCCATTTCTTCTCTCAAGTATAAGCAGACCAGATTTTTTAGTATATACGTCTCAGATGTTTAAGTTTTGTGTTATCACATGACAAGTTAGTTTCACAGAAGTTACAGGTTTCTAGTCATTTATTCTCTCCTTTCCTTTAGGAATAAGTAGGGAAAAGGTAAGAAATCAAGCAAGCCTGTGTCTTCCTCTAGGGTCAAAACCAACATGCAGCGTTTCTGATAAAAAAGTACCAAGCCTTAAAGAATGTATCCCATTCTAAATTTTACATACTACTCTCTGGTCTCAAAAGGTTCTATTCAGAATAAACTAGCAGAGGACTTACTTGTTTAAAAAAAAACAAAAAGAAAACCAAAAAACAACAGCATAAAAACTTCTCTTTCTCTGTAGAAGTCTTAATTATGAAAAAAATCAAGAAATCTTAATCAAGAAAACCCCTGTGTACTGTAACATCTATGTATGTATTTAGTATCAATTCCTACCCATTAGAATTTTGTCCTTGGAGAACTCTAGCTCTTTCATGGTAACCATATCTTTTCCATCAACAGCTGCCTTTAAGGCAGCTTGATTTACAAGATTCTCAAGCTCTGCTCCAGAAAATCCTACTGTGCCTCGTGCAATTATTTCCGGATCAACAGCTGTGGGGAAAAACAAACAAACTTGTCATTAGGGTACATACTGCTCCTGAAAAAGCTTGTATCATGAATAAATACCAAGAAATTATAAAATTATAAGCAAGAATCATGTTCTATTAAAAATAATGTGTTAAACAAAACATTTTCATCTGTAGAAGAAATAAAGCCTAATTCTTAAGGCACTATGAACTGCTGGGAACTAGAAAGAAACACTGCCCTCAGAAAACTGCTGTAACACTATGTACTAGACAATTTTTGTGTTCTGAGACACATGGTAAAGCCACAATTGCTGATGGAATAAAGGACTATTACATGAGTGGGCTGATCCAGTATAAAAACTGTTACATAAAAAGATATTACAGTAAAGTAGTTACTTACATGGATCATACTTTATTTTATTAAGGTACCACTTCAGAATTTCTGTACGACCTCTTACATCAGGCTTCGGAACAGTAACTTGCATATCAAAGCGACCAGGACGTATTAAAGCACTAAAGACAATTTAATACATTAACTTAAAAATGCTGCAGTAAACTGTTTCTAACGTATGTAAGGAACAAAAATCCATCTGATATTTCTAAAGACATCTACATAGACTATGTCTGGTGTGCAGATGCAAATACATTTTTCTTATCCATTTGGAAAAAGATAGAGGAAAGATGTTTTTTGCATTTGAAAAAATTGCATTGTAAACAAGGAATGCAACTAGTCAATTTAAGTAGAGAAACTTCCAGAAATTTTAGATGCTTAGAGGCATGTTACTTATTTCTCCATATTTAACTCAACAACCTTTTAAATGCCAAAAACTGGTCAATAAACATCCTTTTTAAGAAGGAAAAACCCCAGCTATAACACTTAATACGTGAAGATTATCACAAGCAACTTTGTTGTTGTTGTGGGGTTTTTTTGTTTGTTTTTAATACATGCTCTGTAGAAATGATCAATACATTATACTCACTTATCTAATGCTTCAGGGAAGTTTGTTGCACCAATAATAACAACACCTTCATTAGGTTTAAACCTGCATAGAAAAAAAAGAAGGGTGAGAATGTTGGAGGGGGGGCATTTTTAAAGACAGAATTTACGCTTTTTTTTTGTCAATAACTACTACTGCTTCTTATTTTGGATGAGCTCAACTGGCCAGTCAAAAAACACACTGTCAAACCACAACATGTGATCCAAGAATGAACACATTAAACCCAGCAACTGGTTAAAAACATGCCCTGATCTCAGAGTTGAACTTCTACCTTTAGATATATAGCCAGCCTAAAAAAATGGAGAAATTATTTAAAATAATTGCAGCTATTGTATTACTGCAACTCAGAAGATTCTATATTCGTTACAGCGAGGCCATTAATGCTACTGTTGGCAGTACCAGAAAGTGGTCATAAGAACATCTTAAATTTGTATCCTTAAAAGCATTAAAAAAAAATACAAAAAACAAAGCTGTCAAGGAAGAAAAATTCACCCAAATATTCAAAATACCAGTCAGTCAAGCGCCTTCTATGCCCTCAGAATCCATATATTTACCCATCCATTTCAGCAAGAAGTTGATTAATGGTCTGTCTTGAATAGGGATGCATTGGAGATTCAATTCTCTTCCCACCAACAGAGTCCAACTCATCAATAAATATAACGCACGGTGCATTTGCTTTTGCTTCCCCTGACAGAAGAAAAATAGCAAAAGGACATTTCAACTACACAAAAGAACAAACAGTGTATCATGTAATTTAGGATTCTGCCATTTCTATTACTCTTGGATTATAAAGTGTCCTATTAGGCATCACCAGAATTGTCTTGATTTTAGCCTAAAAAATGAAATATATTTTTGAAATTAAGCGATACAAAGAGAAGCAAGGTTCTTCATCTCCACATCAGTCTATTCTTATCATGCTACAAAAAATTATTAGTAAAACAGATTAAGAAATTCATTGTATTTTGTATAAACTCCCTACAACACTTTGTTTCATAGGCTTGGATAGAGAAGGTTGATCTATTAAATAAAAATAATATGAAATGTGATGGGTCTAATAATGAACTTATTTTAATAGAACCTGCTTGTTATGTAACAGTGAAGACCTCATCCTCAAGTTTACAGGTATTAAAAAACACAAAATAAAAATGCAGTAATAAATTTTAAGACCATTGACTGGTGCATACATACCAGGATGCAATTCATCTCACCCAGCTAGACATATCTGTGACATTGGTAGTAATGTACAAGTCAGTCACCTAAACTTCTATAATAGGTCAACAGAAAGAAATGCACAATGCACATTTTAAGGTACAACACATGTTACATTTTGCATCCCTTTCATGTGAAGCAATCACAGTTCTTCTACAAATGCAAACTCTCATTCTTCCATTTAAGAGACAAGGTGGATTCCCCCCTTCCTGATAATATTTATTTGCATACCTAAAACAGAAAGCCTCTTCTGTGAAAGTTATCAATCTAAATATTAATTTTTAAAGTTTCATTATAATGCTCTTTATTCTGGGCCTGTTATGGCCAAAAGAAAGGAAGTCTCAGCTTTGTGAGATTTCATCTTACGGGATCACTGTGATCCCATAAAGCTGTAATTCAGAGAAAGAAAAAAGACAATATAAAAATATGAGGGAAGTAATTGAGAAGGCTAATACCATTTTTTATCTTAAGTTTAGAATTAAACTCAAATTTACAGTAATTTACACATGACAGTAAGCAAATTACAATTTAAAATATTCTATTTCGTTTATAGAACATTACATTTCTAATTAAATTACTTCTGTTCTCTCTGGGAGCATTGTAAGATCAGTTATAATTTTTGCTACAATTTCGTCTGACAGCTAACAAGACTCTACCGTTAATGGATACTCCCAGGATTCTGAGATTTACCTACACAATTAAAGTCTTATTTATTAGCCTCATCCACTACTACTTTCCAGTAACCAGAACTGTACCTAATCAGACCTTGTGAACAACACTGAATACTTAATCTCACATGTTAAAAGATTTCAAAACCACAAATATTTAACTTACTGAATAGGCTTCGGATGCGACTAGCTCCTACACCAACAAACATCTCATCAAACTCGGATCCAGATGCATAATAAAATGGAACATCAGCTTCACCAGCTACAGCCCGTGCAAGAAGAGTTTTACCAGTACCAGGGGGTCCAACCAACAGAATACCTAAAAAGATTAAAAAAAAAAACCAAAAAAAAACCCAAACAAACAAACAAAAAACCACACAAAAAAAACCAAACAACAAAACCACGAAACCCATGCAAGTCTTATTGTACAAGTATTGTTTCTTCCATGCATAAGAAGAAATACTTTACACTTGGCTTCAAAAAGCCGTTAACATTCCATTTCAGGTACTGCTCATTACTTGCAGCCTGAGGAAGCTTCCTGTAACAGATCGAGATACACCCTGATCCGTGTTGAAACAACAACAAAGATTTGTAGGACTATCAAATAAAAACAGAAGCCTGAAGTATTCTACAAAGTTACTTCTGAGTTTAGCATCTGAATCCCTAACAGTGTCTTCTTCAAACTGACATTTTCTTAGCCATTTCCGAAAGTAGAATTTTATTTATTTATTTATTTATTAAATTATTCTAAGTCACTGACTTTAAACAGTGTAGAGCACTAGCAGGAACAGACTTATCAGGTTTACATATTTTAGATTCACTTGGCCTTCTACTATGATTAAATTTAATCATCCTTTTAAATGAAAACACCTGTTTCTGAAGTGTCTAAAGCAGTTAGCAAGCACTAAAGGTGCTGAAAGCTGTACAGAAGAAATAAAAGGCCTTTTAAGAGTTCAGTTACATAAAAACCCCCTGCCTTTCAAGATAAAGGACTAAGGCATAGTAAGTTTTGTCTAACTCCAACATATTAATTTGGACAATACAGGTTCTTTTGGGGACATTTTTGCATTATCATAGAATCACAGAATAGTTTGGGTTGGAAGGGGCCTTTAAAGGTTATCAAGTCGAACCTCCCTGCCATAAGCAGGGAGATCTCCAACTAGATCAGGTTGATCAGAGCCCCGTCCAACCTGACCTTGAATGTTTCCAGGGATGGGGCATCTATCACCTCTCTGGGCAGCCTGGGACAGTGTTTCACCACCCTCAGCGTAAAAAAAATACTTCCTTATATCTTATCTAAATCTTCCCTCTTTTAGTTTAAAGCCATTACCCTTTGTCCTATCACTGCAGGCCCTACTAAAAAGTCTGTCCCCATCTCGCTTATAAGCCCCCTTTAAGTACAGAAAGGCTGCAATAAGGTCTAAACTTCTGTTACGGATCTTTCTCAGATGAGAAAAGATGTAACAGAATTAAGAATTTTTGTAACAGGAAGCTATTAACTTTAAAAAAAAAAAAAGATATCCTTATAGAGACAGTTAAAGGAGGGGTGAAAAAAAATAACAGACTTAAAAACCTCTGGGCTACATAAAGTTCTACTCTAAAAGGCGTTAACACCAATTATGCATAACTTTATCAGTAATTTTTTATTATATACTATGTTACGTTCAGTGACAAAGTAGAAGAATTTTTGTAGTTCAGTACATCATCTCTAAAAGGTTCACTTGGGACTTCAAAGAAATACCGATTCTTAACCCTGCAAAGAAGGCTGCTAACAATGATAAACACAGGTTTGGTTTTTGAAAGGCTTTTTGCCTGGAATCTACAGTCCACTGCTTTGCACTGTCATAGCTTATTACCCCTAACGTTTCTATCGAACTTCTACTACATGTAAGATGTATCCAGGCATCTTTGCTTCTTCTATCTGAGTATCTCAGATACCTCAAATTCTCTACGGGGGCAGGCAGTAATGACTAATTTTTACATATGGGGGACTGAAGGTATGGAAGCATGCAATGTAACTACCTTCACCTCCACTCCCGCAACCCCAAGTACTTCATTTAAGAGTATCCTTTAATAAAGAAGCTTTCACAACTCTCTTTGAAGATTTGTTTGTGCCTCAAATATTTTAAACAAACAGGGAAATCCACTACCTATGTATAACATTATTTCACGATTTTTCCCGGATACAAACTAAATACAACAGTAGTATTTAGCCCCATTTTGGTTATATACTTTTTTGATTCCTTAACTTAAGGAAAAAACATTCAGAAGCTAGCCTGTAAATTAGTCATTCAGTAGAGAACAAAGCTACAAAGACAGCCTGGCTACATACGATTTTCACTTCCGCTGAGCGATGATTCTTACCTTTTGGAAGTTTGCCTCCTAGTACAGTAAATTTATGTGGATTTTTCAGGAATTCCACAACTTCTTGTAATTCCTGCTTAGCTTCTTCAACCTACACATTAAAAACATGCCACAAAAATATAACTAAGCATGTATAAAGTTTTGCATCTTTTTTCTAAGTGAGTTTTGTATTAGAGACTTAGACAAGTTTAAGTCTCCAATTGCGTATTATTCAAAAATACACAACAGAAAGAGAATTTGTATGGATACCGAGTGTCCATGAGTTCAATTCAACCTATTTCCTAGAACTGTTCACAGGAATCAGTAAACACTAAAGTTAATAATACTGAAGGAATAACCAAACAGGTCAAAACCAGATCTGACCAACAAGATAAATACAGAATCAAAAATTCTACATCAAGATAGTAGTCTAATTAGCTAAAAAGAGGTTAATCCTAACTATTTGTCCAAGGGGAAGGAGAACCACTAACAGACAAAGAACAGCTGAATAGAAAAAATAAAGCTATCCCATCAGCAGTGACATGTCCAGTTCTTTCTGGGAATCTCTGTATCTTCTGTCCTAATATCAGCCGTCCGAAAGAGACAGTACTAAGAGAGAAATGATCAAACGGCATTACCATCTTCTTGTATTGGTCAACTTCTGCGAAAAACAGATTCACATGGTACTTATGGCCTGCCTTTTGCTATTCTAGCCTTTAAAAATGTGATTCAACAAGTCGAGGGTGCACCTTTTATAAGGTATTAAATGCCACAAAGATGTAAAATAGAACAAGAGTGGTTAAAACCCTCCTTGATCTTGGACTGGTGAATATATATAAGGCTTCAGTTCATACAAAGAAATTTCTTCAACAGAGTAAGACATTCTTCAGGCTCACAATGATTAGTTAAGCAAGAACTCACACACACTTTACTTTTGAACTTACCCCTTTTACATGCTCAAAGGTGACATTTTTCAACTGGATTGGATCAACTGCTGCATCAAAGATACTCGATGTTCGAAAGCGTACTAATAGCAAACAGCAGATGATGAACAACAAATTTACATATGAAGTCATTTCATTCCAAGACTGAACTTTGCCCCTGAATGCATACCATTAAGCCACTAACTTTACATACGCCCTTTTAAAAGGGGCATGTTTCCATTGACAAGTGGCCAGCAAAATTTATTAAAAAAAAAAAAAATCTTTAAAATATTTGCAGTTAATTCAGTGATGTATGTGCTTTTTAGACATCTGTGGTACAGAAAGCCCTGCATCCAAAAGCGGATACACAAAGCCAGAAGCTGTTCTTCAGAGTTTCTGCACATACCCTAACTTTTTGAGACCCAGACAACAACTTCGCATGAAATTTAAATTCTCCATTTACATTAGCTCAGCCTTTGATCATTCTGCTATTTCCAACAGATCTCTCAAGATGACAAGTTGGCCAAGCAAGTACCTAGTTGCTATAAACTAGGCTGTGATTACAATAAAAAAATCAAACCATTTTGCCTACTGCTGACCTGGAAAATGCATCACCTAAATTCAAAGACAAATACATAACTGGTGAACAGTCTGACTTCTCTGCTTGGTTCCATGTAATTTTGTCACCAGAAGCATTAAAATAATTATACTAACAGACAACTTTTTTGTCTCTATAATCATTTTGTCACACTATTGTCTGAAAAGCAGTAAATAACTCTTCTCTTTCATTAGTATGTTGAATTGTTATCCTAAAATAATGATAATGTCAAAACACATTTAATTTGTGCTAAACTTGCAGGAAGAAACAACACAAGTGAAACAGAGGGGGAAAAAAAAGTTAACTAACCAGCATCAGAAAAAGAGCCTTTCCCAGGTAAAAATGACGAATATATGGCAAGATAAAAACAAAGAACGAAGAGAAAGAAAGAAAGCAAACGTGATCTTCTTAAGGAATCTGTAAAAGAAAACAGAAAGAGTCTTAAAATGGGCTGAAATAAATTACTTTCTGAATGCAAAGACAAGATACATGAATTAAAACAACTTACCCAGTGTTTTTTGCAGGAATACCTGTGCTTTCAAAAAGCCTTCTGCAAAACCAGTTTTAAAAGCATCCTGGTGTGCCTCTGGGATGTTTTTTGTTTTCATTAGCGTATCTAAGTTTTCAACATCAATTCTTCGCTTTCTCAGGATAAAGCCCTGAAATATTTGCCACAGCAGCATTAGTATACACTAAGTTTTGATACACAGTTAACTTACTACCTGGCTAGCACGGGGGGGGTGTGTGTGTGGATGTTAAAAAAGCACATAATTCAGATGCTATGGGGTTAGTTAGACGACACAGGGCAGTAGCTTGAGCGTGGAATCACACTGGTTCCAAGAAGGGGCACCCTGATTTTTGCCAAACAGATCAGGTTCAGAGCCCTCCTGAACCCCAGTTCCAAACAGAAAATGCAGCATAAGGCAGATTTGTACAGCTAGCTTTGTACACTGGATTCAGTGGGTGTTATTAGCTTAAGCTTTTTCCTTCATGTAATCAACTTAAATTATTTCCAAATGTGAAATATCTTCCTAAGTGTAGTTTTGATAGAGATTGAGCAAAGGCATCTCATACACCCTACCAAATTCAAGAGCTGCACCGCATGGAGCTAGCTCTGGTTTATCTTCATCCATGGTATACTTAGTCCACAGATAAAATAAACCACATATGCCTAGAAGGAGGGGAGAGTTCAAAGCTAATTTACACACACAATAAGATCAAATGCTTTAATTAGCCTGACTTCTGTAAAACCAATTAGAAGCAAAGAGTACCTAGGTTAATTTGTTAAGTGCTTGGCTACCCCGAGCCTGGATAATTATCTGCTGAATTAAAAGTATATATGTGAGTTTGTAACCCATAAAAACACCAAGTTTAAAAGTTTTGTATCTTAAAAATATCCTAGCCGCAAGTAAATCCCTTTTTAGAGCATCAATCACAGGCTGAACTGCTTAAAAAAATATACATTCTTGTATGTTAAACTAGCTGTATTTCTGTTTAAAACAAATACTTCATTTGACTCCAAGCTATTTTTAACAAAGCCACAAAAACAGAATACGAAAAGAATTTTATTTCTGGAGTTTGAAACTACTATCCTAAAAAATTCAAGTAATCTTTATATTTATGATACATGAAGCAAATCTGTGTATTAGTAAGAAAAACAGTATGTTGTCATTAGCTCAAATTTTGAATTAAGAAATTTTTTCACACTAGTGAAACAAAACACCCTTGGTAAATTGTTACGGTTCCAAGAGAAAGAGATGGTCTGAATATGCCCAAAACAACTTCATAACGCTACTCACATTTACCTTCAAAAGTGAAGAAAGTGAATTTTTTGTTTCTGTGAATTGTTCAGATGTTGACTGCAGACGTCTTGCTCTTGATCTCAAAGTCTTAAAGGACCGTGACTGTATGTAAACTTAAAATAGTAATAATAAAAAAAGTTAAAAACTATCCATCACTCCAACTACAAAAAAAAGCCTAAGAGATTTCAGAAATTATTATATTAAAAAGACTATTGTGATTGAACTGAATATAATTTCCCAAAATATCCACAGTAGAAAGTTTAGAGAAGCGCAAACAGCAATCTGTTTAAGATGCCTGACCAAAAAAGAAAAAAAAAAAACCACAAAACTGTATGAAAGACACTTCTGGATCTAACAGTAATAAACTGGATAAATAAACCAATAGATTTTAGTACTGTAAATGGATAGTTAGGTGATCTAACTTGTAATTTAAACTTGCAAGCACAATGCTTACTGTTTCACAATATATTTTCCCCATAAAACTTTTTGTTAAAATAATCAGGACTTGATGTTGTGAATTATAGATAAACCCTATCACCCTCTCAGGGAACAGAAGAGACATACAGCTGAATTAAATCCAGGCAGGCTAGCAAAAATGAAACATTCAGAAGCTAATCCAGAAGGATGGGAATGAAGGTTCCTTCTCTAAGTTAAGCTTTGTCTAAAAGCTCATCTGGTAAGATGCCCTGAAGAGAACTGGAATGGCTTACGTGTGCTATTAACTTAGAAACTGATAGAAGAAATGAGACCATTTATATACTTTATATATACATATATATAAAATTATATATAATAATATACGTTATTATATATTATTATAGCACTATGTCATATTCTATCACATCAGAAACCTGCAATAGAGATTTTATCACATAAATCGCAAAAGTCAATAATATTTATCTTCTTTCACTACTATGTTTTCATATAATCACCAGTATCAGTCAATATATAGTTTTAACTAAGCCTTCTGTTATCACAGAATAGCACCAGATAAAAGGAACTTCTGGAGGCGATCTAGTCAAACCCCTGCTCAAAAAAGGTGTAACTTCAGCATCAGATCAGGTAGTTCTGGACCTCGTCCAGCTCAGTTTTGAAAGTCTCCAAGTTTCAAACTGGAAGAGGGTAGATTTAGATTAGATATTAAGAAAAAATTTTTCACTATGAGGGGGGTGGGGCACTGGAACAGGTTGCCCAGAAAAGCTGTGGATGCCCCATCCCTGGAGGTGTTCAAGGCCTGGCTGGATGAGGCTTTGAGCAACCTGGTCTAGTGGGAGGTGTCCCTGCCCATGGCAGGGGGTTGGAGCTGGATGATCTTTATGGTCCCTTCCAACCTAAACCATTCTATAATTCTATGATTAAGATAACACAACCTCTCCAGGCAATCTGTCTCAGAACTTAGCCATTCTCATTGTGAAAATTTTCCAACAGGAATTTCCTTTGCTTTTATTTGTTAATTGTTGCCTCTTCTTTAAGGTGTACAAGAGAAGGGTAACTAATATGACTCCAATAATAATTAGATCACTCCTTGCCTTCAATTCTGCTATTTTTAAAACCTCAGATCCTTCATCTTTCCCCATACATTAAATGCTTGAAAATCTGGACCCTGTCTTGTGGCCCATCACTGGGCTATCTCTATTTTGTCAGCATCTCTCTCTCAACTATGCGACACAAAAGCACACAAAGTATCCCAATGTAGCATCAGAAGAACTGAAAAGAGGACAATACCTGAACTCCCCGAGTTCCTCATTATGTTCTTGCTAATGCAGCCCTGTTGTTACCCATCATACATCCAAGACTAGTTTAAACCAGTCACCAAACACCTTAGAAAGTTCATCTGGATGAATACCAGATTCAACATATTTACTGATTCAAAAGCAGTCAGCTCATCTATCATCTTTTAAGAACACACTCCACAAATACTGACATCTTTGAACAAGACTCTATAGTTATACCATGTTTACTAACTTAATTCTGGAAACATACTACTCAAATGCAAAAATAACTTCATGATTTAAAGTGTTAGTATCAATGTAAAGTTCCTCCTGGAAGTTTACCAGCATTCCCTGCGTGACACCTCTATGACAAAAGCAAAAATACTCTCCCAGAATAAAAAGATACTATAGAGATTAAAAATAGTGTAGTTTATTGTTTTATACCTGGCCAACACCGAACATCTGAACAGAAATTTTGGAGGGGATTAGGATGCTGTCTGTACAAACAAGATGAGCGTAAAACACTGAAGACATCAACAAAGCCTGTAAAAAGACACAGCAAAGTGTAAATACACCCTATATTAAATGGCAACTAAATATTCACTTCTTACATAGCTTGTTTTTTCTTTCTTAAATATTCATTCTATTTTACTACAGTCCTTCAGGCATCTGTAATTAAACAAATTAACCATTACCAGTACATAGATAGTTAACTTACGTCAGGCACTTTGCATAACACCAGAATTTTTTCTAATTAGGATTTCCAAAAAATATTAATACCCAGAATCTTGAATTTGAAGCTGTATACGGGAGGGAAAACTCTGCACATCTGTACAGAGCTGAATAAATTTATCTAGACTGGACTAGTCCAAAGACTTTCCACAGCCTTATCCAAAGACTTTCATAAAACTCAAGGACCAGCATTTAACCAATCATTCAGTTTCAAAGGCTTTAAAAAACAGATTGCTCATGGGCATTTTAAAACAGACTGTATAACACATGAAAACATTTTAAACTATACTAAGTCTACATAATTATACAGTCCTTATGCAATGTAGAAACAAGAAGAAATAAATAAATAAATAAGTGAGCATCACAGTGAAAAAATGATTAGCAGATACCATTTCAAGCACACTATAGACTGCAAGACAAGCGGACGGTCATTTATCTGTTGTTTAGTTACCAACAGGTCAAAGAACTCATCCTCATTTAGCAGGTAAGAATTACTTAAGAAACATCAGAGACCTGCAGCAGGAGGGGGGAAAAAAAACTGAGGCCATGCCTACATATGCTCTCTTACATAATAATTCAGAAGTTAATGTAATCACAAAAAAGGTGTGGTTTTTTGTTTATTTTACACATTCTGAGAAAGTTACTACATCAGTTAGATACATTTAGGAAAGCAAAAAAGAACCCTGAATGTTCCTACTGAATTTTTTGAAGTTACACAATTGTAATAACAGCTGACAAGCTAACAACTGAAATACTGAGGAACTATGGGAAGGAGGAAAAAAAAGATTAGCTACTAATTCTACAATGCTGTATATTCCACAATCTTCTACAATACTGAATATTGGATAATCAATACAACATAATTACGAACACATTAGTTTAAAAAAAAAAAATACAAACACTCTTCTCACTTTATGCACACCATATACATATCAATAGTAAGAGTCATCGATAGCATGCAGTGTCACCTACACCAAAAGTACGTTCTTGAAGATTTAGGATCCACCTTGCCTGTGGCAGTTTTTCATCTATAACCCTGTCTTTTCAACTGTGAATGAAACAACCAGTCCGGTGAGCTTTCACCTTCACCTATGAAAGCTTTGAAGCATTTGCAACTTTTCTCTTCACATTTAGGAAACTGCGGCTGCACTGATAAATAAACCACTCTTGGTTTATTTCAGCAATTAAATACTTTACATGGACCGTTAACAGTTTGCCACCCTGAATTCCTTTCTAATTCAGGCAAGTCTAATAGCATACAACTCCAAATCCGAATTTGAAGAAACAATTCCAAAATCTGGGTTGAATTTTCTAACACTCTCAAGATTCAAAAGCACCACTCCAGAGGCAACTTGTATACAACAAAAAAAAAAAATTAATATTCTTTTTATTAAAGATTTTTTTAAACTATGAGTTATCTACAGCACAAGAGATTAGACTAAAGAATAACCCTGTTCACCTTTATACTCTAAGTCTTACCAATTCTCATAAGCACTTTACTCTGAAACATACCATGCTTATTTTCAAAGAAGGACTCAGCAGAGATGTACGATGTATGCCACTGCGAAGAGACCTTGTTTTCTGCACAGTAGCCAGGAAGCAACCTGTTCACCAGTTCTTTGAAGTGGTTAGCTTTCAAATCAGACAGTCCCAGATCTCTTAAATTAAGTACAGACTGCAAAATAGAAATAAGTGTTCAAAATTTACTTAAGATTACCTTAAGGGAAAAAAAATAAGAATTTTGGCTCAATACAGCACCTGTTATTTCACAGTTCAGACATTAAGTTGAAAGTGAAAACAAATCCCCTCCTCATTTGCAAACTACTACTGAGACAAGGACTAGCTTTTTTTCTTATTAATGAAATACTGCATTTTCATAAAATCCTTACTGCCAAAGCACCGACTGACTGAAGTTGTGTCAAAAAGTTACATTCTATGTGTTAACATTCTGTTTCATTTCGTCACATTACATTATTTTATAAAACAAGTCAAATATTAAGTTCACTTAAACTGATATTATTTGGGTTTATTTCAGTTAAAAGCAAACTACCACTGTTTCCAAAGGGTTTTAGTACCTCACTCTTCTGAGGATCATGCTCTGGGGAGGCGTCCCTCTGGACAGGCTGTACAGATGCTGTGCTGGCGGCAGTAGTGGAGCTTTTTGGTGAATGAAAGGCATTGATAAGGTGACTCAGAGGAACAGTAGCCTGGAAAAATAAAAATCAGGTAATGATTTAAGCTTGTTTAAGCTATATAAACATACCTCCATTCCAAACCCTGACTTATAATTGCATATCTTGTACACTGCCTTTTAACTGAGGACTTCATAATAAACCACATGAACACCACAGGGTTAACTGATAGCTATTTAAAGAAAAAAGAAATTTAAGTATGCATGACACATTAGAAGCTCACAAAGCCTGGACGGGGCGGGGGAAGGCTGCATTTCCTGCTTTTCAAACATAAGCATGGTTTAAAGAAAATAATCACCAGATTTGCAAATACAAAAGTAGGTACAGATCATCAACACAGGAGATGCAGAGACTGCCCTCAATTTGCACTTAGGACAATGTTTAATTACAAAAAAAAATAATAGACAACTTTTTATACATTGTTCTCAGCTGAAACATCAGAGGAAAAAATTGCTACTACACTTAACACTTCCTTCAGAATATTTTTTTTCCTTTTTTTTTAATGTATGACTTGTTTTCTGTTAGATGTGTGCTGTTGCAACCAGATTACAGAACAATAAGGATTGTTGCTGTCTTCTGACAAATACTACAAACTTAACAATCACTTCATGCAAATAAAATATAAAACTGTGCAAAACAATGTTTTTTCCTCTGTAGTCACAAGCCCCCCATCGCAATCAATCAGCTTAATTCCAAATAGGTGTTTTTCCCCACATAGCAATACAAGACAAAAAATGAAACACAAGTAACATGGGGAGAAAGAGGAAAAACTATAACAAACGACTTCAACACTGAAAAGCGTACAAGATGACACCATCTTTAAATCTTTAAAACCTGTTTATAGTTATTCTTATTCAGGAACTTTCTCTTCTTTGGAAGAAGCATTCACTTAAAATAATCCTGAGCCTGTCTTGATGTTTGTCAAGGCAAATCTAAAATCACCAGTCTGATAAGACTTCAGAACACAGCCACAGAAGAGAAGTAATGTTCTTTAAACAACATAAAGAGAGAAAGAATGGTAGATGAGGTACTTCATCTATTTAGCGGTAGGCTGAATTTCAGACTTTAACATGAAATATTATAACGTAGTAAATTCTAGATTATCACTGGACAGTTATCCAAGAAACAGATCTCATCAAGTTGTTTTCCCCTGTAACCAACTTGAACAGAAAGCTCAGTGGCTGCTTTTGAACAGCATTGAATCATAAGGATTTATCAACATCTTACTAATTCAGAGATCACCATTCTTAAGTACTACTGACTCCTGTATTATTTTCCAAACAACACTATTTTCATATGTAAAGTAATGCTTTTATAACTTGAAATAGCTATATTTTTTTCCTGCATTATACAAATTATTCTCAAAAGTTTCCTTTATGTTTTCTTCCTTGCGATCCCACTTTAGCAACACACCTAAGTATCAAACTAACCTAAGCAAAGCATATACGTATATCACAGTCAAATCTGCAGTTCAGCAGCGCTTAAGTCAGCTTAGTTACACCACCTCATGAATCAGTACAGAAGCCCGGGCGCACCATATATCACGGCTCCTCCTCTATCACATAACTATGTCTATTGTGACTATATGGCACAAATAATTCCAAAACTTCCAAAATGCCTCAGTCTCATTACACATCACTAGGGAAGAGAGCTGGGGTGCAACTCTTGCTGCTGGAACAATACCTGACTAAGCCTCTGCCTATGAATATCCTTCTGTAAGACTTCCACCTCTGTGTTGACTAGACAGAGGATCAAGAGAGATAATGCTGTGAGACATAAAAACTGCCTCCGAACTAACTGCCCAAAGTTATAATTAAACTCTGGGAGTTTGTGGTAAAACCATAAAGCCTCCAGAGGTCAAAGCCAGCATTCCAACCACTAACCAAGCTCTCCTCCTTCATTTCCCACTATGAAAAGGTGGGATGACACGTTCCTAAAAATATCACAGGTTCTGTCATTTCACTATACTAACAAAAGCAATTAACACATTTTCCACATCTGGAAAGAACAATCAAATCCCACTGTGGGATAAAACTATCACATGCTAATCCCCCTAACACAAAACATAAAAATAAAACCACTGGTTCACATCAAAGCCCATAAAACCCACTAGTCCCATCCTACTCACCATCTAATAAAAGATGCCTTCCTGATTGCATCCAGACTGTTCTATATAACAAATAATTGACGGACTTTCCCTCCACTAACCCTTAGAAATTATAAGCAATTTCTTTTCGGTTTTCACAACAACCCGTGACAATTAACAGCACAGTTTAACTTTAGCTGTTACACCACCACCCTGCCTCCTTGCTTCTACTTTAAAAACAGATACTAAAAAGCGCCATCTCCAGGTTAACTTTTTCATTTCCGATTTTACAAGCTTTTATTATACCTTCCCCTCCGTTTACATGCTTTTTCCCCAGACAGGACCCCAGGCCGCTGCAGGCCCGACCCGCTCCTCTCCCCCAGGACCCCCGGTGCCGCCCCCGCCTTGTGCCCCCCGCACCTCCACCGCTCACGCCCGCCCGACACTCGCCAAGGCCCTAGAAACGTGGCAGCCGGGATCTCGGCTCCTCCCGCCGAGGCCCGCAACCCCGGGGCCTCCCTGCTGCCTCCGCCCGGCCCCGCTGCCTCCACCCGCACACGGAGCGGGCCCCCAACCACAGCCCGCTAGAGAGGGGACCCCGAGTGTGGCCAACCGCCCACCGCGACGGGCCAGGGCCGGTGCGCCCAGCGCCCCCCCCTCACCTGAGGCTGCACGGTGGAGAAGGAAAACATCCTCCCGGCGGGGACGACGGCGGCGGCGACCACAGGCGCCTCTTCCGCTTGCCCGCCCAGACGCAGAAGCCGTGCCCGCCTGTCAGCCTGAGCCGCTGGGTCACTGTGGCAGCCGCCGTCGCCCGCGGGAGCGCCCCACGGCTCCGCTCCTGGGGAAGATGGCCGCGCCCCACGGCCGGCAGTGACCGGGCCGGAAGCTGTCCCGGAAGCGGCTGGAGATGGTAGAGCTTCCGGGTCGCCTCTCCCTCCTGGCTCCCCTCCCGCGCCCCAGCGCGCAGCCGCCGCCCGACAACCTGGTCGCTTTGCAACTCCTGTTTTCCCGCCGTCTTCGGCCACGCCGCGCGCGGGATCAAACCATCGGTGACCGGGGGAGAGGGGAGGCGAGGGGCAAACCACCCCCCGGGGCGGGGCGGGCAGGGAGGAGGGGCGCTTGGAGATCTAGGGCTTCCTCAAAACCGGGACCCCGGTGCCGGGTGTCTCCAGGAAGGAATTCCCGGGGGGAAGAGAGGTGTGGGGGTGGGAAACGGGGCGGCCGCACCATCCCCAGGGCGAGACGTGCCCGGTCACGCACTGTGCAGCGCAGCTGTCCGCCCCGCCGGGTGGCCGTGGGCAGCAGGATCCCCATCAGCGTAGCCACGGCACCTGGGACAAGCTGCTGGAATAGCAACAGAAGACGGACGTGGACCTGCTGGAGCAGGGCCAGAAGAGGCCACGGAGATGGTCAGGGGGCTGGAGCACCTCTCCTATGAGGACAGGCTGAGAGAGTTGGGGTTGTTCAGCCTGGAGAAGAGAAGGCTCCAGGGAGACCTTATAGCAGCCTTCCAGTACCTGAAGGGGGCCTGCAGGAGAGATGGGGAGGGACTCTTTGTCAGGGAGTGTAACGACAGGACGAGGAGTAACAGTTTTAAACTGAAAGAGGGTAGATTTAGATTAGATATTAGGAAGAAATTTTTCACTCTGAGGGGCGGTGAGATACTGGAACAGGTTGCCCAGGGAAGCTGTGGATGCCCCATCCCTGGAGGTGTTCAAGGCCAGGCTGGATGGGGCTTTGAGCAGCCTGGTCTAGTGGGAGGTGTCCCTGCCCATGGCAGGGGGGTTGGAACTAGATGATCTTTAAGGTCCCTTCCAACCCAAACCATTCTTGTGATTCTATGAATGTGTGTCATTTAGGTCACATCCCTTACAATCACTACTCAAGGTGCCTTCCTGAAGTACTGAAAATATTTTGCAGGGATTTAGAGTATACTGCATGTAAAAAGAAACTTTTACAAATTGAACTATGCATCAATAACCTAAATACTGTTACTCAGTTAAAATGTAATCTAAATGAAGACATTATGGGCATGTGCTTCTACATATGGCAGAATTTCATCTTTGATAGTCATCCCTTTTCATTCAGCCCTCGTGCTATTTTTCCATGTGGTCTCCAATTATATTGGGGTTTTATTATAGTTTTTTTCTTTTACCTGACCACTGTTCTTCCTTTCCTCTCTGAAGGTGCTTAGTGACATGGTTTAGTAATGGTTTTTGTCAGTGTTGATAGTTGGACTCGATCTGAAATGTCCCTTCCAACCTAGATAATTTTATGTTTCTATGAAGTGCCACCCCACACCAGCTTCCACGGATTTGGGTCAGCAGAGCCACAGTGCTGCCTGCCCCCACGCTCTCATGATCACAGTCATGTGTCTCAGATAGCTGATTTAGCAGAAACCTCACACAACAACAACAAAAAAACCCCAAACCCTAAAAGGTGATGAACATTTACCTGGATCCATCCCATGAAGCAGTTTTCCACGCAGTCGTACCAGGGCTTGTATTGCCTGGAGGGAAGGGAGGAAACGCGTGAGTCCTCTCTTGGCTGGGCTCAGGCTGCGGTGGAACACAGGCTGCTCCACGGTGGAGTTTCACAACTGGCATAACCTGATGTCGGTGTGTGATGCCACCAGAAGGAGCCATCCCTCCTGCTCTCAGCTGAAATCGCCACCGCCGAGACACAGCTAAACTAATGCTCTAGAGTTAAATCGCAAATACAGCCAGGGATAAGTTTTATTTAATACCATTATAGAAAGCTAATTTAAAACATTATGTTTCCTACATTTGCTCATTAAAACGCATCTATTGCTGGGATCCGTGGGACAGCAGCACTCCTTCACAAGCACAAGCAAGCCCTCAAGCCCTCCCTGTGCAGTATCGAATGGGAAGTGATGTATCTTAAAGCAAAACAAGGGCCTGATGAGACTAATCCACTGTGTTAATAGAGACCCATAGTTCTACACTGACCTCTATAGAGCTAGCTCTTTGCCGATGTAGAGACTGCAACAGAACAATTAAGATTAGTGATAATGAATTATGAACAGCAATGTATATGTGAAAGCAACATAAAAGTAGTAAGGCACGGGTTAAAAGAATGACCAAAGAGCACAACTGGGAGCGGTAAAACTGGTAAACACAGAGGATGGTACTGTGTAAACTGAGAGCAGAAGGCCTGCACTCTGATAAGGCTGTCACTCATGATTTTTCAGAAGGTCTGCAATCTGGGAACAGGACAGTGGCAACAAGGTCATAGCACGCTGTAAATGCCATCCCTCTTCCTGCTGTCACACGGAGATAATCCAAAATGAGGAAACAAAGGAAATACAGAGCCACCCTGCCCAGGATTCACAGAGGCTGAAGTAATCAAGAATTGGAGGGAAGCAACAGATCACATTATTCTAACTCCTGATCATAAAAGACCTGCCCAGAAAGCAGTTTGTCATCGCCAATCCCAAGGACACCAAGAGACAGTAAGGACTGGAGAGGCAGTGTACTCCTGCACATAAGCCATCCCAGCTATGCCATGTGAACACACAACTCTTGGAGCTTGCGAGTATGCCAAGTGTGAGAATATGTGAGTGAAGCACATGAGAAAACGAGTATGTGGGACCGAAATCAGTTGTTTCTTTCTAAATAAATATTACCTTCCAGTTTCTTGATTTCTCACACTGAGTTCTGTTGAATTCCTATGCCTTCAAGCATCCCACGGAAATGAGAGGACAGTCTACCTGCTCATAGCAAGTAACAACGTACTGCCCAATTAGAGACCTAGATGACAACTTCAGTAGTTACTAGTTGGATCAAAGCATTGACAGTTTGTCATAATTGTTCTAAAAAAAAAAAAACCAACAATAAAACAAAACCCCCCATAGAATGAATGCTGTAGGGTTCTTTTAATTGCTATATACAATAAAGAGAATGAGGACATTTTTAAGGAGTCTGGTGAAGCCAGGAAGGCTGCAATGAGGCAACGTGGTTTAGCCAGAGATAGCGACAAGAGCCTATCAGAAACACTGGCACTAGAGCAATGCTCACAAACCTCGACGGTAAGATCGCCACCAACGTCATTCAGATTGTGTCAATAATACACATTTAACTCCTCCCGGCTGTGAGCAGAACTGCGCACAGCGCTCACCAAACACCACCGGGGTGAGACCGCAGGGCGAGCACCAGCGCCACAACACCCGCCGCCACACAAGAGGCCTGCGCGGTGATGGCGTCTCTAACGGCGACAGTCGCCTTCCAGAGCGGGCTCATGAAGCGCCACAGAGCTGCTCGGCAGCGAGCGGGAGGGACAGCGGGAGGGAGGGAGCTGCCCGCAGCCGGCCCTGCCGCCCGGCAAGGCGGGGCTCCGAGGGGCCGCTCACCGCCTCAGCGCTCCGGCCGCCATGATGGGCGGGGTCTC
>VYZM01002853.1:28744-41210 GCA_013398915.1 Dromas ardeola
GCCCGTTGGCCGGTGACGCGGCGGCGCGGGGCGCGCGCCGCTTTGAACCGAGCGCGGGGCGGCGGGGCCAGGGCGCGAGATGGGGACGGTGGAGCCGGCGGCTGAGGGGCGGCCGGTAGAGGACGAGGGGGGTACGGCCGCCGCGCCTGCCGGCCCCCGGCGCATCGAGGTTCCCCGGCCCCCCTCCATCGAGGAGTTCACCATCGTGAAGCCTATCAGCCGCGGCGCCTTCGGGAAGGTATACCTGGGCCGCAAGGCGGGCCGGCTCTACGCCGTGAAGGTGAGGGGCCGCGCGGGGTGGGGGCCGCGGCCCTCGGGGCCTCCTCCCTGCCGGGTGTCGCGGCCCTGCCGCCCTCCGCGTTGCTTTAACCCTATGTGGGAAAGGGAGGTCCCCCGCGGAGGGCGGGCCCGCGGGTTGCACTTGGGGCTTTGTGGGGGCTGCCGCCCTCCTGTCAGGAGCCTGTTGTCCGCACGGCTGTGTTTAGCTTCCCCCTCGCCTTCCTGTTCGCCTGGAGGCTTTGGTGAGGAGGCATCGGATAGCGACAACTGCTTTTAGAAGTGCCGTAAATGTTGAGGAAACTGTGCCAAAAGCCTTCCAAAGCGTCCGTGTGCAATTGGCTTCATGCCTGTAAATACTTGTTATAATTGAATAACTTCAGCTGTCAAGCCACTGGGAGGGCGTTCTCGCATCATTTGTGCGTGAATGAATAGCCTGCCTCTGAGATATATAAAGGGAGCGAACTATAAGAAGGATTTTTATCGTTTTGCCGAGTATACTTTAAAAAAAAAAACCTGCACTTCCTATGTTGGTACACCAAGACTAAAAACTAGGCTTGTCAGTAGTAAAAACTTTACTGATGGTTTGTGTAAGCTTGACTTTGCAATTAAAAATATTATAATCAGTTGCATAGTACACAAAGAAAATGAAATGTAAAAAGAGTCGTGCAAAATAGATGTTGCTGCTCAGAGCTATATGCATCTACTTACACGGTTTTATTATAAGTGTTTTGAGGTAAAAGCTTTTGTGTAAATCCTTTATCGCTATTGCAGTGAAGTTTATGGATTGTTCCCAGCTATAACATTTCAAATGTGCTAAATATTTGTGCAGTAAAGGTCAATACTTATTAAAAGTGTTCTAAACATTCTGTGTATGTCTTGGAATTTTTTTTGTATCAACTTTGATAATAGTAATGGAGACTAATTTTCTACAGTTTAGGTGCTGCATATCAAGTGGTTCAATTGCGTTGCTTTAGTATCTTACACAAATTTATTGAAAGTATTGTAACCTAGAAGCTTTTGTGTAAATCCTTTATCCCTAGTGCAGCGAGTCTTATGGATTATTCAGGCTATTGAATTTAACATATGCTAAATATTTTTACAGTTAAAGTTGACACTTACATAGAAGGTATCAAATTACACTTCATCTGTCTTGCTATTTTCATATGTTATCAAATTCTGTTATTGAATGGTGGTGGTAGCTGTAGATTCAACTTTTTACCATTGTGTTGCATAAAGAATGGATAAATTAAACTTGATTTTAATATCACTGTACATACTGGACAAAAAGGTATTGAAGGTGGGCAAACTTCCAATGCGTATGCAATGCTTATCTAAATAGCTGTCATCTGTGCTACTGTGCATCTTCTGTTTAAGGTTAATATTGAGTGGGCATCAACATATAGTAGAGTAATTCAATACAGGAACTGGAGCCTAATTCACAGTTAAGCTTGTTATTTCTTCTTGCGAGTTGCATGCCTTTGAGGCTTCTTCCCAAGAAAACCAATATTTGTCATGTGACTCGATTGTAAATCTTAAGTTTAGCAAAAATTCACTTGCTTTCTCTGCAGAGTTAAGAATTAGAGGCTGGAATATTTGCGGTCTTGCACCTGAGGATACCAAGATGGGATGGCTTACTGCTGTACTCTGTTTTCAATCCTCAGGCCATATATCTCAGCCTCTGAAGAGATGGAAAGACTTGCTCAGCAAATGTCTATCTAAGCATTGAACACGCGTTCTTGGTTCTGAATTGTGTATATGGATAAAAGGATTAACTCAGGGCAGCTTAATTTCAGATACAGCCTAAATACTCATTTTCCAGTGTGTGCAATTGCATTGAATATTGCTAGTGTGATTTCCATTCAGGACTGAATTAGGAGGAGAGCAATGAAAAGGATTCTCTAATAACCTGTGGTTTAAAATTCTGTGTGTATAGGAAGTTACAACTCTGTTTTATGTGTGTATATGTGTGTAAGTTTGAAGTATAGAGGTTAATGAATTGACTAAAGAAGTGTGGGTTGAGCCAAGAAAATAACGTTTATCTACTTGATTTTGTTTTGTTTTTTCAGGTGATGAAAAAAGCAGACATGATCAACAAAAACATGGTTCACCAGGTCCAGGCAGAGAGGGATGCGTTGGCTCTCAGTAAAAGTCCTTTCATTGTGCACTTATACTACTCACTTCAGTCAGCTAACAACGTCTATTTAGTGAGTAAATAAACGTCTGTGGTGTTTTATGATAGTGTTGGAAATGGAGTGCAGAACTATATTTGTGTCTGAAAACATATTTTTATGGTAGTGAGTGGGTATTTCTCAGTCACTTTTACTTTCTCCTTTCTCAGAATGGTTGAACAAGTGAAATGGTTGAACTCTTCCCCTGGTACCTTTGAAATCTTTTGTATTCTCTTTTATTGCAGGAGAATCTTTTTTAAGATCTAGTCTGTTCTAGGAATATGTAGAAATTTTAGGGAAAACAAAACAAGAAACCATTCTGTTCAAGCATAATCCAAATACCCTGTGGCTTACTTAAAAGGAAATCTGTTTTGCTTGTTACCTGTGCTCGAAATTCATTATGGTAGTTGGCCTAGATGGCGAGGATAACTGACCAGCAAAACTAAGTGCTAGTCCATGTGGAGTACAGTAAGACTTGAATATGGTTTTATATACTGTCTCCACGTAAAAGTAAAATGGATTAAGACTATCTAGAAAGGGTCTAGTGTAATTTGTTTTGTTTGCTGTAAGCACACACAGTGAGCAGCTTGATTAAATTCTGAGGTGAGGTTGCTATGCACTCCTACAATGCATTTTGTGTGTAAATGAAGGCTTCTTTTCCTGGAATCTAACTGCTGTTTGGAGTAGAGGAGTTCAGGGTGAAGGATTTGTAAAGGAGATGCTAGTCATATGTATGGAATAGTATTGTATATTGGAATCTAAGTACTAGTGAGATTTCTTGACCAAAATCCCTTAAATTCATTCTTGTCACTGAAGAGTGAGTTTCTGAAACTCTGCTGACTTTTCATTTTTTCTTGAATATGACATGGGCCATGATAATGTGTGGGTTTGCATGATTTTTTTAGATGTATGTGTTTTTTTTTTTTTTAAACGCTCTTTTTCATGTCTTAAGTGCATAGTATGTCTCATTGTATACATTTCTGGAAACTTGCACTCATTTCACAAGGTTCGGGTGTGAATTTAATATTGTGTAAAACTCTTGCAAAATAAAATCATTGAGATACCACTTCTGTACTAATCAAAATGTCAGTGGTTTTTAGTTTGAGGCCTTGAATTTCACAGAAACGCTTTGCAATTTATTTTCTATAATATAGAAATCTTTCAGAAGTTAGCTTAAAAAGCTGACTACAGTAGTTATTTGAGAGCTGATGATAGAAAGTAGGCTAGGCAAGTAAATCGTCTATTAAAATAAAATGTTTCATGTCCTCTGTCATCTGAAGCTTTAATAATTTTATCCAAGTGAAGAGTATTGTGTGGAAAATGAAGTTCACACAAGGAAGCTTCTATCAGCTTCCACTCTTGGAAATGATTGTTTCCTCGGGGTGAAAGCTATTTTATATTTTATTTGCAAATTTGAAATGTGTTTTAAAATGTTAAATTTAAACCACTTGAATGGCAGGTGATGGAGTACCTTATTGGTGGAGATGTCAAATCTCTTCTTCATATTTATGGATATTTTGATGAAGAAATGGCTGTTAAATACATTTCTGAAGCAGCGTTGGCTCTTGACTACCTTCATAGGCATGGGATAATCCACAGGTAAAACCTGCTCTTCTTTTTTTTTTTTTTCTTACAAATAACTATTTGGTAGTTTAGGTTTTTAATTTTTAATTCAAACATATAACTATTCATTTCGTAGTAACAGCTACTGGATGCTCTTTTTGCATGTATACACTGCAGCAATGTCATGAAGCAACACCTAAAATAGAATCTGTCCATACATATTAAACGGACAAATAGACACTGCTTTCCCCTGCCTGCTCTCACCCAGTACAGTGGTGTATTAGCAGCTATGCTGCCCTCTAGGTCCCCTCTCCTTGTGGCTTTTAAATAATGACTGTTACTTTGTGAACTCTCTGGATACTGCAAGCCTGTAACTGTAGGACAAAGGGACATCGACTACTCTGATGCTCCCCCTGTAGTGAGAGTTCTTTGCTGCATTCAGTAGTGCTATAGAGAACAAACAAGAGAACTTGTACTGGAGGTTTGCTTGTCGTGTACTGTTGTGAGTAGGAGCTACATATCAGTAAATGTGATGGTAGTGCTTATCAAGAGCACTTGTTAAACCTGCTGAAACACAACACATGCAATTCTTGTGACATGCATGGTGGTTTTACAAGGCCCGAGACGTTTTACAATATGAGATATGTTTAATTGTTTTGGTGTATTCCTCCAATTGGCATCTTCTGCTGACTAAGAGGTGTTACTGAGAAACAGCTATAATCAATGTTTTATACTGAATGTTTCTGGACAGGTAACTTTCTTAATATTCCTCAGTTGTCTTTTTGCTGACTTCAACTGTATTTATGTCTTCAGGGATCTGAAGCCTGACAACATGCTCATTTCTAATCAGGGTCATATAAAGTTGACAGACTTTGGGCTTTCCAGAGTTACTCTGAACAGAGGTAAGAGTTGTCTGTATCTTTTTGGTTGTATTAGAATATATTTTTGTGTCACCTTCCCATATTCTTGAGTGCTCTACAACCCTGTAGAGGGCAGCTTTCAATCAAATAAGCCCAAATGCTGCCCTAATACCTGTTTTCTAATAGGTAAATACTGAAATGGTACATGTTGGTAAAGGGCCTGCTCTATGCATTGCATGTCAGAAGCTGAAATATTTATTCTTTGGGACTAGGGTATATGAAATACAATCTAGAGCCATTTTCTTGAGGGGTATGAATTTCAAAGTTTTCTATGAAGTCCACTAAGGAGAATTCAAGGGTGAATAAATGATTCTGGCTCTTTTCTTGGTATACCTCTGGCTAGTTCTGTCCTTCAGTTCATGTTTCTCTGTCCTTACAGATATTAATTTCCAATCTGAATTGGAACTCTCCAGACATTAATATGAGGGATAGGGGAGGTGGCGAGTCCCTAACAGAAGATTATAAATCAGTGCTTTGGCATACGAACATGCTGTTTTCAAGTAGCAGAAAATATAGCTGAATAGTCAAACAACTGTCTGGCACAGGCAATAGGCAGAAGGTCTTAAGGTGAATAGCCAGTTCCTGAACTAGTTTGCACCTCCAACCCCTTAATCATATCAGCCAAATTAATGCTGTGCGCATCAGTTTAGTTTTTTTGAGACAGCTGCTAGTGGGTATTTTCTTTTTCTGTAGTTAAAGGAACGTAGAAATTCAGAGCTGTCTATGGAGTTTGATTCATGGTTTTAAGAGTATAGAGGAAAATCCTAAGTATGCTGTATTTTCTATAATATACTGCTTTAATTGATAAGTTTTGGTGGGACAGATTATTGTGTCTAGTTGAACATGATATGTAAGCTATAAGCCTGCTTGCCTCTAGTGAGCAAAAGATGGCACCTAAGGTTAAATTATCAGCTATGAAAAATTTGTCTGTAGCTTTTTTCAAGATGTCTTTGGGAGAGAAGACAGGCTTTGAATCAAACTTACCATCTTAGCCCACAGGCTATAGGCTGGAATTCCTACCTAAAAATCAAAGCTGGTATCAAGTTAGGAAATGTAACACTTCCAGCATAGTGTGTTGGAAAAGAAAATGGACTCTTACAGTTTCTGTATTTATAAACTGTAATTTTATGATGGATGTACACAAAAAAAGAGTTTGTGTTGAATAAGAATGTATGGGTATGTCTTCACTTGGGTTCGGTATCTTCTTTTGTATCTTTTGTCAGTATGTGACTAAATTCCATTCCCCCCCCCCTCCTCCCCCCAAAACTTAAGTTCTATTTAACTTTAAGTTTACTTAAGCCTGTAATCTTGCTTATTCAATAGCAACAGGAAAACCTGATCCGCTTCATATTTTTGTCTGTTTATAGAGATAAATATGATAGATATCCTTACTACACCATCAATGGCAAAGCCAAAACAAGACTACTCACGTACTCCAGGACAATTGTTGTCCCTCATCAGTTCACTGGGTTTTGTAAGTAATTTTCGCTATCTTTGAAGTATTTCATTCTTTTAATTTACTTATAACTCCTACTATTACATTTAGGATAGTAAGGCTATTATTGCACCTCTTCAGGCAGCTGGTAGAATGACTTATGTGTTTCCAGTACCTTGAAGTTCTGAAGTGATTACCTTGGATTATATTTCAAATGGCTGACTATCAGTTGTGCTTCAAAAAACTTGGTAAATGGGAATGGCTAAAGTCCAATGCAAATGTAGTAAAGAATATGTGAAGTCACGCTCTCTATCCTGGATGTTTTGTTTAGGCTCTATTAACTTTTAACTATGCTTCGTCCTGCTTGGTAGTATACTCCTGTTGGAACGAAGATGCCAGAGCGCAATTCAAGTCAATCATCTGACAGTCTGCATGGACTGGCTTCTCCCTTACCTATGGTCCAAAAGGAAAATACCCCTCTTTCAAGTAAATTATTCAAAACACGTGAGTATATCAAGCCTTGTACTGACCAATAAGGTCTGGCTGTAAGGTTGTGGTCTTTTAATTTTTATGTGAATAGCTTGGACCCAATAGAAGGTATGCTTCCATCAGTGTCTTGCTGTGTACTGTTCCTCCAGTACTTAAGGTCTGACACTTTTTCGCCTACACTACTTGTGTCATCTTTTAATTTTTTTTTCAAATGTGCAACCACTGAATTCAAGATGATCCTTTAAGATTTGACAGAAACAATGTCAGTTCTTGGCATACTTTCACTGAAAACGATTTAATATAGCAACATGTGCTTTCATTTACATTGTCTTACCTTGCTGCTTTCTTATTTCTAAGCTGGAATGAGAAAGAAGGTTATTATGGTGCTAATGTTCATATTGCTTTTAAATCCTTGTCAAGTCCCTACTTCAAAAAAAAGAGTGAATTGACTATACAGGAAAGATAACAAGAAAAATTATGATGTCGTGCATAGCTTTCCATAACTTTCTTCAATGTGAAAGCTTGACATAGTGTGAAGCTGGTTAATATATATTACCTATATGTATCAACATTTGATTATTTTATTTTTTTTTCACCTCAAGATCTTGATACTTCTCAATTAACTCCTGTGATGCCAGTGAGAAGTTTAACTTCTACTCTACTTCAGTCAAGAAAAAGGTTTGGTACCTCCAGTGTCAGTAGTCAGTCACACACATACTTGTCCAGTATGGAATCAGAATGCTGCAGCAGCCCCAGGTGGGAGAAAGATGTAGAGGTCAGGACTGTTTCATTTTAACACTGTAAATTAAAATTGACTTGTACTTGTACATGCACTGTTTTAGATCCTCTGCTTACTTCCCCCAGTTATTTCACGTGTGGAGAAGTCTTCCTACAGGAGAAGGAACAGGGGTTGTAATCCTTGCTGAATAGGAGTTTTGGATCAAACTAGTATTATTTTTTTTCTTCAAACAAATAGTAGTCCTGTGCAACATAGCAGGAAAAGCAAATGCCATGTAACCTGCAGCAAAGGGGTGAAAGAGAAGGCCTGTACTGAACAACACTGGTTTAGCCCTGTTCTTCACAAGGTGGGAATGCTGGGAGCACTGGATTTTTGAAAGGTGACCTTGTCCCTATAGTTTTATTAGCTCAGCATGCAGACAAAAGAATTCCTTTAAAAGACGGAACTTGGGGAGAAATAATAAACAAAATACACTTCAAACTTCTAGTAGCTATTAAAAACGGCAAATATTTAAGGTTTATGTTACTGAAGGATTTTGTATCAACTAACCTAACACCGGTAATTATAGCTGATACAACATACTTTCTCGTGTTTTAAACTGTTAATGAAATTCTGTACAAATACAAACCTAAAAGAAAATGCTGCTGTGCTATTTAGTCCCTTGCTCTGATTCCTATTTAATCTCACAGAAAACCTTCTGTTTAAAATAATTTATAATTCTTTGTTTTATCTGTTCATTTCCCAAGGTCTTGTTTTTAGTATTGTGTTACCAAAATAGTAGTAATATCAGATTTTCCTTTTGGCACCTCTGAAGTATAATATGCCACAAGGTTGTGTGATGGGGTTCTTTGGTTTGGAGTTTCTTGGAAACTGAGAACTTCTGTAGCTTAACTTCTTAACAAAATCACAAATACAACTTTAATTGCTATACTTCTTCATCCGTAAGCATTTAAAAATATTGCGTTATCTGTTGTATTCTAGCAAGCTTATTTTATGTTCTTAAAGTCAAATCAAATTATCCCTAATTTAGTTTTATCTAGTGTGTTATGTCAGGTTTGTCACTACTAGTGGTTATAAAGATTAAGTAATGTTTGCCAATTTGCAGTCTTTTATGGAAGTGGAAGCAAGATAATTCAAAGGACATGTTTCTATAATGCTGTAATCCTATTTTTCTTGATACTCAAATCTTAATGTGCTCATTTGCAGCAAAGTGAAGATGAACTATGTTCTACAATAGTCAAACCAAGTAACAGTGGGTCAGCTCTCCTTTCGAATGTAGAATTGCTGAATAGCAAAGGTATTGAAGTTTTAAAGAAAAAAGAACTGGAGTCTGCCACTTCTCCCATCAGCAGCAATGATTCTGGCAGTAGGCAGAAGCTGGGAAGTGAACATCCTGATATAACAGATACTCCTGTGACCACACTGGATGTGAAAGGCCTAGTCAGAAAATGTCTTTCGGGAAATAAGATTTGGGAAGAGAAATTCTTCATAAATAGAAGAGATATGATTAATGAAACAGCAGAGACTTCCAATCAACAACAGTCACCTTCAAGGCAGAATGAGCCTCTCAAGCCTGTCAAAGAAGAGGAAATTTTTGAAAAGCCAGGTGTGAAAAGAAGCTTTGAATTAGTTGATACCAGTCCTTGTCAGGAACTTAACTATGTTAAAAAAAGCAATGCTGAATATAAACGTGGCTGTCAGATCTCAGAATTTCCAGCAAATAAAAGGACAGGTTTGACAACAGAAATTGAATCCTTAATGCTTTGTGATGATGGATGCCTACGTGACACCTGCAAAAGCAAGGAAGAAGTTGAGAGTTTTATTGGTAACCAGCAAACAATAGAAAAATCACTTACTCCAATTATAGCCAAAAATCTTATGTGTGATCTGGATGCAGACTATGAAAAGGGTGATAAAAAGGAGTATATGAACTCAAGTTTTCTAGGCACTGGCGATGAAAAACCTTCAGGAATCCTCAGTGCAGATTCTGACTTATCACTTCCTGAAGTGTCTATTACAGAAAGCCATTTAGAAAAGCAGCTTTTAGATTTGGACAAAAGTGTTAAAGACCTGTCCTTTGAGGAGCCAAAAACAGAAGGCATACTAACAACATCACCAGAGTCCCAAGATGCCTCACAAAATGGAGGGGAAGCACATACTGTCCAGGACTGTAAGCCATTACATCATGAAAAGGATAATGACCAAAAGCACATGAAAGAAACTTACCTTGACACAGTTTCTTCTCCTTCAGAAAAGATGATGGAAGCGCTGAATATATTTAAAAAAAATGCTGTTGTTTTTCGAAGTTATAATAGTCCAATTAATATATCCAATACATCTGAGCCATGTAGCATGGCTTCCTTAGATATAACGGATCTTTCACCTGCTTGTAGTGGCTCTTACCCAACAGCTATTACTCCATTACAGAAAGGAAGACCTTACAGAGTCTATCAGGTACGTAAGGACACATGTAGAAACTTTGTGCATGCGTTAGACATTAGTGATCTGAAATTATTTCAGTTGTTAATTTAAGGAATATTGAAGTAGTTTGAGGTAATCCGTCAAAATGACCTTTGCTGACAGGCTTTCACTTACTGTGCTTGTGTGGCTGAAATTATAATTTCTGTAAGAGCTTAGCAATAACTGTATGTCCACTGGTTTGCCTCTGGCTTAACATGCATTGCCTGTCACCTCTCTGAAATTCTTAGCTCTTACAGTGAACTGGTAAAGAAAGTCTGTGGTATTTAGTCTCATCCTACTTTTAGTGCAATGTGGTACTTTCTGTGATTAATTATACATTTCCTGATGTAGCGGGAAGTCTTTAATTACTTCAACTTTTTTTTTTATCCCACGTTCCTCCCAAGACAGTATGCAAATGCTATTCATCTGCTAGTAACTGCTATTGTGCCTGCTATTTTCTTTTTTTATCCTGGTAAAAGTGTAATGTGTACTTTCAAGTGCCAATTACAAGCCTATTACAGAGACCGATGTATTTTAAATAGTAATAGTTGCTTGCAGGTTATGAAGTTTTTGCCTTGACCTTTTTAAAATTCTGATAGTAAGTGAAAATCTTATTGTCCTAAAGTAAATTAGAGCTTTGATGTGGGAAAAGTGAAAGTATACTTCTCAATGAGTGTATCCTGTTTTGTTTTGGCATAGCTTTACAAGACCTTCATCCAGCTACTTAGGTTCTAGTTGTAGGATTTAAAGTTTTCTGACAGAACTGGCAGTGTGTTGTTGAATGATTTGGTGTACCAAAAGGTGACATTTAAAAATGTAATTTTTTGGGAAACCCATTTTTTCTGATGTCTTTGTCTGAACTGCTAGCTTCTGTTTCATCTGCACAAAAATTGACTACCAAACATAGCTTGCAATCAGCTGAAATGGAGTCAGAGTAGTATGCACTTCATCTCCTGAGAAATAAATTACTGATAGCATTATATGTTTTCATAACTTAGATTTGAACAGGAGGATACCTTTTTCATATACTTTTGTATTTCTCTTTAAACTCACGTGATTGCAACCTGATTACCTGTTCTCTATTTTAATAGTGTATTCTCTAGCCTTTATGGCATAGTGATAACAAATTGATCTCTGCTGCACTGAAGATGAAGTTGGAAACAAAATTATACAAGATATATGGGAATTAAGGGTATATTGAAAAATGAAGAACGAGAGTGTCTCCAAGACAATGTAGTAGTATCTCCAGGTCATAACAGAAAATCTTCCATTGCTGTCAGCCTTTGGCTATGAGAATTTATTGATCTCTTTGCAAGCCTGCATATTGTATCTTCAAATAATGTCCCAAATTACTTTCAGAAGGTTTGTGTAGCTGTAAACAGTCACTAAGTCTAACTTGAGCAGGACTTTATCTGCAAGCGTTATGCAACCCATAGGATACAGGTTAAACAATGGGCTCATTTAATATATTTTTTTAGTACCTCTGGTATGCAATATGTGAGAAAAATCAAGATTCTCCTTCTTATTTTACAGGTATTTGACATATATGCTTGCTTTTTCATTGGCTAATATTAAGAACTAACTGCTAAAATGGAAGGCTGTTTTGACACTATTTAGTAGGTTATGTTCACATTTGAATTTGAAAGAGGAGTTTAAGATTGGTTGGGTTGGTTATTTTTGGAGATATTACTTGTGGATTTGACGCTGGAGGAAGAACTTAGGGAAAGGTGTCTTAAAGAGTAGACATAGATTAACTTTTTATGGTTCAAGATGGTTGAGATAAAGAAATGGAAGTACATTTCACACGTAATTTTTCAGGAATGTGCATTTTGTGACATATTCTTGACTTGAACCTAAATATCAACTGTTACACCCATTACTAAAACTGGAGATGGGAATTTCTCTGCTAGTTTTGTTTGACATCGGAAATCCTTGTTACATCTTTTAAGACACCTCATCAGGGAGATGCTGGCACACCATATAGGACTCCAAAGAGCGTAAGAAGAGGAGCTGCCCCAGTAGAAGGTGAACGCATCCTAGGAACCCCAGACTACCTGGCACCTGAGCTGCTTTTGACAAAGCCTCATGGTAAGACAAACCAACCATGGAGGTTGTAAATACTTGAAAGGTGACATATTTGCACTTCAAAAAGGTTCCAGAGCTCTAAACCCTCTAAAGTAATACAATAGTGAATTCTTTAAAAATACCTGGTGCTTAGCTTTTGCCAGCATGGATGGCTGTGTTTGCTTCAGCTGCTCCTTCTGTTTACTTTTTTTTCTGGTGACCAAAGGTTTTGACTATCTCGCATAGTCTTCCCTGCTGCTAATCTAATGCTTTGGAAGCTGTGCTTAGGCAGCCTGAGATTTGTGTGCGCCTTAGGAATCATAACTTGGTCATCCTGAGTATCCTTAAA
>VYZM01002853.1:41259-74691 GCA_013398915.1 Dromas ardeola
GGGGGGGGGGAGGGGGTATGCAATGACACAGACACACAATTTAGTGAAATTTAGTGTGAAAGGATTAAGCCTCCAATTATTCTTAGAATGTATTCCATGTTTATTGATATTAAAGTGTTACGTGCATCCAGACAAGTTCATGAAGCTGCATTAAGATCAGTTATTGAGTTCACTGACCTTATGAACCACTTAAGATTTCTGGCAGGATCTTCCATATAAGTGGGCAGTAGTAGCCATCAAATTTATCTTTTTTTTTTGCAATATACTGTAAGAAAATAGCACAACTTTGAAGTGCATAAGTTTCTTTGGCTCAAATCCTGAGTGCCACGGAGATCAACAAAAAATCTGAAATATTTTCCTGCTAACTTGCAAGAACCAGTAACAAAAAGTAAGTGCAACATATCCCTGATACGTTTGTTGTATCTTATTTCCATCTCAAAAGCATATTTTTCTTTTGTAGAGCTAATGGTCTTAGGAAATTATGAGATCTTCATTGAGAAATAGTGATTACTGATCTGTGGCACAGTGAAATTCTGCTGTGTGCTGCCAATATACATGAACTAAAACTGCATAAAGAGATCTAACAAGTTAACTGTGACAACTAAAATTACTAAACATACATAGCTGTTGTTTTGCACTTCCATTTGGGAATCCTGGTTAACTGGCAGGCATTAAAACTGGATAATAGTTTGGAAATATAATCAATGCTACAATGTGATACTAGGTTGCGAGGTGACTTTATGCAATTATTTTCAGGACTTCAGTGATAACTTGCGAAGAGTCTGGGTTTTATTTCCCTCAAGAAATAGTTCTGTTGTTGTTGACTCGCTTGTAAATGTTGTTGTAATCCTAAACTATAATCATGTTACAAAACTATTTCTGTTTCTAACTTAGATTTAACATTGCCATCTTTCTTTATTGTTGAGTTACTACCTTAAGAAAAAAATCTGCATTCCTCTGCCTTCAGAGAAATGTACTTATTCTTTGTTTATATGTTTATATTTGTTAGGGTTTTCTGCAATAATTATAATGTTCTTGCTTCATTGTCTTTTCATATGCAGGGACTCTGATCTCTGGTGAGTTTGCTATATACTGTGCAGAAATGGAGTGTTCGGCATAACTGTAAACAGTCGAAGTATAACTAGATCACAACTTCAAAGAAAACTGTTTGGGTGAACAATGTTTCTATATGAAAGATAGGTCCAATATGCAGTCCACAAAAGCATGCGTGATGCTTCCACAAAAGATTCAGGAAACATCAGTATCACTATGACTAGGCTATCAGAAATCACACACATATGCCTATACTTCAGGAGAAAAGTCAGCATTCCTAAAGACGTTGTATAAGGGGAAATAAACCAGAGACACTTTTTCATTGCTTCCTTTCACTTTACATGATCAGTCTGAACTACTTTATGTATGGGTGAAGAAGGCTCAGATGCTCAAGACCTGGTATTTCTGTTTCTTGCTTCAAACACCAATAGGCATGATTTATCAGGGGTATGATAGGAGTTAATCTAATCTTTAGTTAAACTTTGGGTGTGAAAAATTGCTGCTGAAACCTGGGTTACTGCATTCTTCAGAGCTGTGATCTTATTAGACTTTGGCTGAAGCTGGTAACATTTTAGCTGAACATCCAAGTACCTCTAACAACAGTGGATGTGATCTCACTGCTATGATACGCTTAGCTTGGTGGGGCACTCTTACTGCTGTTAAAAGTTGCTAAAAGTGCATTAGATTACTAGTTATACGTTTCAGTTTTGAGGACTTCTAAACTAAGTCAATAGTCTTGAAATGGCTCAAAACACTTGTTTTCTTAACTTGGAGGTGTTTTTAATTTTTTTATGTGCCAAAAAAGTCAAGAAAAATTACACTTAATTCTCTTCGAATTTTTTTTTTTTTTAGCAAGTGTGTTATCTATTCTTTATACAGTGGAGTGGGCATGGCTTAAAGATGCAGAAAGCTTAGAATGCATGCAGTGGTTTGCCTGTTTGTTTTTAAGTGGGTTAATAAGATGGGTTTGGCAAAGAAAAAAACAAGCAAAACCTGGAATGTGGAAAACCAAAATTATTTAATAACAAAGGAGAGATAGCTAGTAATTACACATTGCCCTAATCAACTTTAGTGTAATGGAAAGTAATTCCAGCTTCTTGCATGCTGGCTTATCTCTGCAAGCTGTCTTTCAATATTTTGACTTAAATTTAGGCAAATGAAAACCAAGTTCAATAGTTTGAATTCTTGGAGTCTTCACAAAGAACCGAGAGAAGGATATGGGTTACAACATGGAGCGCTCATCCAGGCTCTAGAGCAGTTGTTAAAGACAACTGTTTCTTATCACAAAAAATCTTTTAGCAAACTTGGCTCCTGGATTCTCTATGATAAGAGTTGATAACTAGATTGTTCTTAAGAGCCCCTTTGCTTTTATACCCCAGTATTATCTATAATGAATTAATGAGCAGACTGGCTTTAAAAAAGCCTTTTAATATATTTTTAATCTTCTGCATGATTATGAAGTGCAACTTATTTTGTCTCTTCCTTCAATTCCATGAAATTTTTCAGGATTTAAACAACTTCAATTTCTGCCATGGCTAATCTTCAAATCTTTGCAAATATCACTAAACCTTTGTTAGTGTAACAACTTGGATTTCTCTTATCAGGTTCTGCTGTAGACTGGTGGGCCCTTGGAGTTTGTCTGTTTGAGTTTCTAACTGGAATTCCACCTTTTAATGATGAAACACCAGCACAAGTCTTCCAAAATATTTTGAAAAGAGGTAATCTGTTTCAGTCATCAGGCAAAGTACATATTTCCAACACTTGTTTTATGGTTTGAGTTTCTGACTCACCTGCGTCTTTGTCTGTAGATATTCCCTGGCCTGAGGGTGAAGAAAAGCTGTCTGATAATGCCCAAAATGCAATAGATATTCTTCTAACAATTGACAGTACTAAGAGAGCTGGACTGAAGGGTTAGTATTAAAATTCTCTTTTGTTCTTTGCAACTAATTAAATATTTCAAAGTGGTGATGTCCTCCTCCTGAAACTTAGACTAATAAACTTTAATGTCTATTTAGGTTCCATGTATAGTGCCTGAACACTTAACAAGTTGTGGTATTTTCCGTATTTCTTGTGGGATTTTGCCCTTTTGAATTAGGAAATTTTGAGAGGTGGAATGGTTTGAGTTTTTTGAATTGAACTTTTGTTTTAATGCAGTTTTGCTGTGGGTGTTAAGTGTTTGACATCTGATATACCAGATGTTTGGGGTTTTTTGACCTGACTGATTTTACGAACCTTGATTAAAAGCCTATAGCTTAGGAGAGAAGCTTCCTACAAAAGTTATTTCAAAGGAGCTTTTTCTTAGGAATCTGTCTGTCTTTACTGAATGTATAGGGGAACACAGAGTTAGACAGTATATACTAGACAAAGTCTATATAATTTTTTTCCCTTGTAGGACTTAAACATTTGCTATTGTAACAGTGACTATAATTTATTAAAAAAAAAATAAAAATTGATAACATGAAGGAAGCTTAGAGTGAGCTGTTTTGGAAAAAGAAGGAGAAATCTTGAGAAAACTGCCCAAGAAATCAATAGTTTTCTAGGGGAAGGGAAATTATTATGGAAATTCTTACTTGTAAAGAGACTAAAAGCTAGAAGCTGAAACCAGGCCAAATCAAATTAGAGCGGGCACATGCTTGTAAATGAAGATCATGATGTCAGTGGGGAATTCTGTGGCTCTTTAACGTCTCTCTAAAAGCATCTAATGTCTTAATTTGAAGATGTTCTAGTTAAACATAAGTTATTGTCTTTGTTCCTGGATATTAGGGTGAAATCTAGTTGCCTGTCATGCATAGGAATTTAAACTAGATGACATAAAGGCTTCTTCCAATCTGAAGCTCTTGGAAATTCATTCTTTGCCAGGACCTTTGATTGTATCCGATCTCTTTATCCAGTTTATATGCCACTGAAGTGAAGTTGGATGAGTAGCTTTCAGGACAACCATTAAGTTTTCCTTGTTGTAATTGAGTTTTCATCGTGGTCGGTTATCTTCTCCCCCCTCCCCAACACACATGCTCTCCTTCTCTCTATTTGTCCAGCGTGAAGCCTGACTTACTGAGAAATCCCAGTTACGTCATGTCCTAGTGCTGTGCTTCTGAGTTCACTCTTTCCTGATAAGAGAAGCTTTAAAGCAGCATTTGGCAGGGAACAATGGTGTCCAAAGTTTTTGGGTTTGTTTTTTACTCCCCTCTTCAGAGAATTGGGCAGAAGGTGACTGCCAGCTGTGGTACACATTAATATTTCTTTGGAAAAGACAATGAAGTCTGCTCACCTTTTCAGCTGAAAACAACTTTCAATATGTGAGAACCTTAAGAGCAGAACTACATACAGTTCTGAGATAATGGATCTGTGCACTGTCCTGCTGCATGTATGGTTGCTGAAGCTATTAGAAAACTGATTTATTGCCTTTTGTCTAAAATAAACTTTAATATCGTGTTATTTGATCAGGAAATGTAGAAATAATAAACAAGTGTTAATGTCTTACTGTCTTATCAGCTAAAGAAAGCCTGTGGTATGTGCTTAGAATTGAAATTTGTAGTGAATGTTTGTTTTGATCAAACTTCCACCTCCTTCTAAATGTGACTTTTTTTTTTAACTTGTCCTATTATTTTTTACTATTTGTTTTTGATTATTTTTTTTCATGGTACAAGTGATAAAAACACGGGTTTGTATCCCACTCAGCTGAAAAGGTGCTTTCTTGGATTGAATCAAAGTAGCAAAGCCACTTTCATCAGGGAGTGGTGTTTCCGGGTTATCCAAAAGACACACCAGATCCTGTGTGCCGGGAGGTCACCTTCTGGTCAGGACAAGGCAGGGGAGCTCTTGAGTCAAAGTCTTGCAGCTTGGTTAGTTATCCCACCTTCAGGCTGGGAAAGAGGAATCCGGTGGTCTGTGGTAACTTCACCATGATGGTGTTTAGACTTCTGTGTCTGGTGGTGGGGCCCCAGGAGACTGTAGAAAGCAGAGGAGGGTTCCTCCATGAGCTGGCAAAAGGCAGATGGCCTGGAATGGAGGAGGGTGGGAGTGACTCCCACATGTCTACTCAGCGCAGAACTTTGGCAAAACTAGAAACAGACTCTGGTGCTTAAAGCTGCGGTGCACTGTTGAGAAATGGCCCTAGGGCATCTCTGATCCACTGTGTTACTGTGTAGAATAGGTTCTCCAGCTGGGGGAAGACAGTTAGTTGGCATGACAAGAGTTTGATCCCACTAAGGTTGGGGGTAACCAAAACCCAATTGCAATTTCCACTTTTGAGAATTTCCGAAACAGCAAAATAGAGCAAATTACTGACAGTGGTGCATCAAGGGAACAAAATGACTATGGGGCCTAGACAAAAGGAAGTTTATAATGCTTATATGAGCTTCTGTTTCAGAACTGAAACATCACCACCTCTTTCATGGTGTGGACTGGGATAATCTACAGAACCAAACCATGCCGTTTATACCTCAGCCGGATGATGAAACTGATACCTCTTACTTTGAAGCAAGGAATAACGCTCAGCACCTGGCTGTGTCTGGTTTTAGCTTATAGCATCAAGATAAGTGAACTTTTTCCATGTTTGTGCACACTTACAGGTTGCTCTATAACACTAGCTTGGTCTTAACTAAGCTTCCTTGCCAAATTTAGTGTTTTAAGTTATCAGCCTGTTTTTATTATTGTATCCTTTATTCTAAAGTGAAACTACTGTACGAAACTTCACTGGTGTCAAGTGCCTTCATGCTACTTTTTATCTCACTTACTGCACCTTACTAAGAGGCCAGAGCGTTGTATTTCTTGGAACTAATAACACTTGGCAGTGATGGGGCTTTTTTAATAGCAATGAATTAATCTCATTAGGATGTGTGAAGTTATTTCCCAGTTAAACTTAATAGGGAAAGAACAGAAATGCATGCTACTTGTATCTAACTATAACTTACCAGTTGGTGGTTCAGAGTAATGTCAGTCTTGTTTGGGAGTCGTCCTTTCTGACCAGCTCGAATATATATCCCCTGTGCAAAGCTGATGTTTTCATTCAAGGTGGAAAATTGAAATCTTAATGCAGTATTGAAACATCTCTCTTCTGTTTGTCTTATCCCAAAAAGGGTTGAAAGGGACAGTGCTGTTCAAAGCTGACTCGGCTGGATGCGGCATGTGAGATCAACAGCGGTTTCACTTTAAATTGTTGCATTGTAACCACTTACACTGTAGGAAGATGGACTGTACAGTGTACATTTCAGTAATTTTTTTAAACAGAAAATGCCTAATATTTGTGTTTGTGCTCACTCAAGTCAGATGACAGAAAACAAAAAAAATCACCTGAGTACTAGCTAACAAGTGAAGTATTATTCATACTGAAGCTGCTATATATTAAAGAATATAATGCATTGCAAATTAGCAGACTGTTCTGTAAACTCACAACTAGATCTTCGATTTTACTAGAACTTAAGTTACAAGTATTATAAATTCTAATTAGGGGGAAGTATATATAAATCTATTTTCAAATGCAACACAAAACTTGCATCTGCTCAGTTTTAGGGGTTTATTTGTAGGTAGTTATCTTCAATGTTTTTCTTGCATAGATACCTTCTTCAGCTAGCTGACTGAAGATTTTTAGTTTTCAGGTTCATACTTGCTAGATAAAGATCACTTGTGCTAGATGTGGCCATGTGCTAGAAGCCAAGCATTTTGCTAGTGATTTTTGCCAAGTGGCTTTAAAGTCTATGAACTGACCCTTCTCGCAGGGGGAGTGAGTTGTCTCTTCATTGCCCTGCTTCCTGGAAGACAAGATTTATTGGTGGAATTCTGAGCAAATAAGTGTCTGCTGGGTTTCCTGCTGTCCCCTCAGGTAGCTAGGAAAGGAATGGGAATGGTGGAGAAAAAGGAAGTTTTCCTAGAGGGACCAAGAGAGAGCTAATTCTCAACAGCTCAGAGTGACAAATCCTAACTCTAGGTGCAATAACTCAAACATAGCGAAACAGAATCTTGGCAAGTTGCAAAACATAGCGATGCTCACTCTCACTCCCTTTGCTGAGGAACTTCAGTTTCAGAAAACTTCTAAATTGTTGAATCTGAATGAAATTAATGTTACAAGGAAAAAGGTGTAAGCAATCAAATGTAATACACTACTGAAACAGTATCTATAGATAACATTCTCCGAAAATGATAAGTTCATTACCATTTTTCCTGTGTATAGTTAGAATATATAAAATGGGGGAGGAGAATACTAGAAATGGAAGAATAAATAGTATAAAATATCAGTGATTACTTAAATTAAGGTAATCTGGCTTAAGAAAACTAGTTTTACAAGAATGAATCTCAGTTTCATACTGAGGAAAATACTCTAAAAATATTGGGAAATAATGTAAATTGAACACCACAACAGCTCTTTGTCTTCAGTGCTTTACAGATGGTTACAACCTGTCCTGCTTTGCAGCATCACACATTCCCTTCAAGGCAGAAAAAAATCAGTTACAGCGGTATGACATCGTAAGGAGAACCTCTAACCCCTTGAAATAATTCTTAATCGGCTGCAATGGTCAAGTAAGCTTTTATCATCTAAATTATTTCTTTACCAATCACAATGAACTACAGAACTGCTTAAAAGTCTTTTAGGTTATCTAATGCTAGTGTATATAGAGCTAGAGATGATAGTACACCAAAATATTAGGCATAAAGAATCTCGTTAAGTTACTGTTTTGTTCTTATAAAAAACCTCAAACCTTCTTATAAAAACCTTACTCTAAAAGAAAATTATGGTTCTTCTACTATAGTTTTATAAGGCAGTACAAAACCATAAATTCTGTAGAACAATAAATAGGCCAATTGTCAAATCAGAATGTTTAATGTAAACAGTTGTCACTACGCTGCTGTCTAGAACTGTTAGATTCTGCACAGTTAACACTGAAGACTTGCAATACCCTGTTCTCTTCAGTATCTTGCATTTATCCCGATCATAGCGAACACGGAGTTCAACTTAACAAGGTGACTGTTGGGGGTTGTGGTTGGTTTTGTTTGTTGGGTTTTTTTTTTTGCTCTTGCTAAAATGGTGAATCCCAGCTTTATTCTTCAACATGGAGTTTCTTGTCAACTCTTAATCCCCTTGGTTTTGCCGCACTTATTGCTAGACTTGAAATACTACAGAGAAACATACAAAAAGCTATAATGTAGTAGCTGAAAGAGACTTAAAGTTTCTTCTCCTTAGTGATCAACTACAAATATTTGTGTAAACTGGCAAAAGTCCTTAGAAGCTGTGGAATGCCACTTGGCAAGCGCTCTAGCTGTTACATGGTGTTTCTTGAAGGCCTAAACTTTCTTTATTTGCATAATGTACATAAACTCTCTCCCAAGATAATCTGGGAGCTAGGGAGTTTCTATCTGCTATTACAGTTCTTAGCATACTTCTGTCCAGATTTGCTTATAGAGAAAGAGCAGTCATGGACAGCTATTACTACTGTACACTGCCCAGTGTTTGGAGCCAAGATACTGAAATGCTGCCACGTGTTCTTGAGCTGCTGGGTTCCAGTTCCAGCATGATCAGGTTTCACCTATGGTTACTCTTACAGTAAAACGTATTTTTTTTTCCTCTCTACTACCTTCTCAAAAAACTTACTTTGCACACTTATGTAAATATATAAAATAAAATACTGCAGTCCTGCTGTTGCTTGCTTCTGCACTTTATTGCCTTTAAACTGTCTTAACTTTTGATCCTGCTGGGGGAGGGGGAGGAGGATTTTTACACAAAGAAACACTGACTGTTTCCCTCTACCCCAGCAAAGACAGTGATTGTAAGTAGGGAAATGCCTAATCCAGGTCTGTATGCCCTTCAGTTCATGACTTGCTAACGCCTTCCTGCAATCCTTATTGCAAGCTACATGTGTGTTTTAGTGGCAGGAGAACAAAGAGTCCTTAGGTGGTCTGTAACTTCTACTGGGAGTCTGCTCCTCTGTGGTAACTAGAAAGAGTCAAAGACAGCAGCTCCATCTCCACCAGCACCTGCTGTGCTGCCACAGGACCAGAGGAGGAGACACAGGAGACCAGAGAGACACAGGGACCTGAGGACAGAACATCTCCACCCCCTCCCCGCCATATTTATACCTGTCTCTGTTCTGGTTTCCCCAGCTGAACACCTATTAGTAGGTGGAATGTCTTCCATCTGGTGTCAGCCAGAGCACACCTATGCTTTTTGGAGGAAGTTTGATTAACTGCAGGAAGCCAGCTGGACATTTGCTTCAGAAGTGCAATTTTGAGCTGGGTCAAGATGCTTCCAGTGCTATGCAGAACTGTTCTAACTGCTAGCCCTCCGGAGGAGAGCACCAGCTAGAACAGCATGTCCTACTTCTGAGCACCAATGAATTGTTTATGCCACTTTCTCCAAGTTAAAGCTGTGTATCTTTGTATTTGGGCAAGTTATAAAAACTAATCATTTGTCCTTACCTTTAAGATGGAATACCAGCTAACTAGAAAACTGTCCAAACTACAGTGAGTTTGAGATACCCCTGGCAGCTGAGGCCCAGTTATGAATCGCAGGTAAATGGTTATGAAAGTGTTCTATATTACAACTTTAAGATTGAGACTGTGTCTTCATAATGTAGCCAGCAGCCAAAGCATCTGACGTACAGCATTTACTAAACACTAAAAAAGTTCAAGATAAAATACAAAATATTAAGGGACTGATTTATTGAAACATGAATAAATAACAAGGATGGCACATGCCTACATCTCTTTCAGTGGGAAGTTAACAGTTAAGTACCTTTTAAGAATGTCTGTACCATCTCTAAAAGCGAGACACCTACATCTAACATGGTTATGAACTGGGGAGGAGGCACTCCAGCATGCTTCGTCCCGTCAGAAGAAGTGCTGCTTCAGGAGGTTTTTGTTTTTTAAAGTGACCTTCAAGCTAGAGTATCCTTCCCCTACCATCATTTCTATCCTTTTATGATAAGAAGTCAATCACTCGAGGAACTTCAAGCTACAGGCACAATGGCTTCAGGTCACAGCAGAAATTCCCTGCCAGTGTAAGCTTTGTTCAGACCCGAGGTTTCGGTACATCTCATGCCAAAACTCACCATCTGAGTGTTACAGCAGTCTTCAAACAGGTTCTTATCGTTTTATTTTTTTTAATTCAGCTTTACAATAAGAAAATCAGAAGAGGGGAAAAGTAACTTTAAAAAAAAAAAAATGCACTTAACTAAATACAAGATTAAAATTGCTCTGGTAAAACAAACATTAAGTTCTGTGATTACATTTTTATACAGCATAGCTTGTATGAAAAATGTTTTCCAAACTATAAAAGATTTTCAGGAAGGACAAAAAATAACTTTCCTCAAGAATTATTTGTAACATGTAGTCCAGGTAGAGAATGAAAGCACATCTATAATATTGTGAAATTTCTGAAGATTCAGATCTTAAACACAGATTATGTTATGATGTAATTTTTTATAGCAAATTAATGTCTTAGTTTCCTGTCAAATCTCATTTTAGTGCATTTCCATTTTCCAGAGATTTAGACAACTTATATATTAATTTATTTTGAAATTAAGTGTAAAGCATGCTTTAATCAAGCAAACTTCACAAGGTTGTAACTCTATCTGTATATTGGTTAATAAATAGTCCATGGAAAAAAAAATCAGCACCAAAACTAGATGAAAAGTTTTGTTTTGAAAGGAAGTAGAAGGATAAGAGAGAAAGAAATACCAGAACTTATATTTTTCCTAATGTGAGTTGGGCAAAGTCCACAACAGATTAGGGCTAGATTAAATCTTATTTTAATTTGACAAAAATTGACAACAAAAAACTTACAGTGCACTGAGCTTTTTAAAATCTTAGAGCTACACTTACAGAGCTAGCTTTCATCTCATTTTAAAGCACCTTGTGCCTAAACTATGTATTTCAGTTACACAAGCTGTTGTCAACAAGAACACAATTATCCAAGTTAAAAATATACGGTGCAGCCTCTTTGGATGGATCCCTTGTACCACACACAGTTTCCAAACTTATATTTGACAGTCCCTCTGTTATTAACGGCTCTAACTTGAAGACATCTATCAATTCCCAAATCTCCTTTACAATCTTAAAGGATAAGTGAAGGATTCAACTTCATTTCTGACCAATTTACATGGAAATTTGCCCCACACCAGTTTAGCAGCAAAAATAACCAGTTGAATTCCTCAAAACTATACTGTATTTTCCCAACAGCTTACAATGTATTGAATTCATAATTTATTAGTGCTTTCATCTGATAATGTGTAACCCTGTGGAAAAACAGGCAGGAACGTTGACTGTAAAATTATTTCTCTGTTAAAGTGACAGTTTTAAATATTATCACTTACTCTTTTGCTAAGATGATATTCTCTTCATCATCTGACATCTTCAGTAATTACTGAAGGCCCATCCAAGCACATTCCAAAATAATTAATGTTCATATGGGTTTGAGGATGGAATTATTAAATTTATTTTATTTGTAACCTAGGAGCTGTGAATCATTCAAGTTTCAATAATGTTAGTCCTTAAACGTTGAGCTCAAAGGTAGTACAAAATATTACTATAACAGAAGGAACGTCATCCCAGATCCTGAGATTCTATGAGAATTCAGAATTCCTTCGCTTTCCAGGGCCATCTTCGAGCAGTCTTTAAGCAAAGTCGTGAATTCTCAGTTCAGTTTTCTAGAAGAGGAACCAAATAAATTAGTTTAATGTACCTTCACATATGAGATGATTTTTTATTTCTCTAAATAAACAAATCAATTAAGGTTACACCTGAATGATTTCCAATCCATTAAAATACAAAACTGCTTCAAGATACCTGGAAATTTGCCCTCTTAACTTAAAAAACAATCTGCAAGTTTACAGAACTTGCACCGAGGAATACAAAATATCTCTAAGAATTCTGAACCGCAGATGAAATTCCTCAGAACAGTCCCTGACCACGTCAGCCAGTGGTTTGCAGGCTCACAGCAGAGCTACGCTTATGAGCTGGTTTTCCAATGACTCCAGAAAACGCGCAATCAGAATGTTCTAAAATCATGAGCTGAATCTAAACAACTCTCAGTTACTAAAAACGTATTTCTATCTGTCATCTGGTTTTAGAACGCTTAGGAATCAGATTTTCAAGCTTTTTCCAGTGAAGGCTCCAATACGAACACACAGATTTTCAGCATTAAGTTCCCTATAAAGGAATAAGAGAGGTTAAGAGGCTCAGAAGAAGACCTAAACCAGCCAGAACGCCATACACCGAAGGGTGCTAAGAGTGAGCTGAGCTACCCCTTCCCAGGGACATGAGCTAAACACAAGGCTGTTGGCTACAGAAGCCCTTCTCTCCACCACTTCCATGGAATTTGCTCCACTGAGCAAACACGTTCAGGAGTCGTGGCTCCACAGCTTCACGATGAGAAAACTTCACATGGCAGCAGAGTCCTGGTTTCTGCTCCAGGACAGTTTATGTATTTTAAAACCAAAAGTATATCGATATGGTCAATATATGCACTGTGTACAGCTACTGCCTAAAAGCCTACACACCTTAACAGCACAAACTGAAACTGTCAGTGGGACAACAGAGAAGGACTCTTGTTTTGCAATTCCATTCTCTCTCTGAGTGTACTTCATCAGCTTCTTACCCATTGCTAAAGGAGATGGAACTCCAGATGGAAAGGTGATGCAGAAGCAGATAGTCCTTAAATTCTGGCTATAGGTAGATTTCTTTAGAAACAAAGAGGAAAGCTGAAGAACACAGAAATGTCTTTAGTTGTCTCTGTTCTCATATCATAATGCAATCCATGAATGAGTAAACAAAACAAGGACTACTGAGGGCTATGCTATCTCTGTGTCTCAAAGACACTGGCATTACTGTTATTAGACAAATCTTGGTGTCTAGAACTGAAAAAGAATGTTGATAAACTGTGGAAGATTCGTGAAAGAGCCACCAGAACCATCCCAAGATTGGAAAGTAACTTTAAAAAGAGATTCCAGTTGCTCCATCGGTTTTATTTAAGCAAAAGATTAAGAGATGACCTGGTGATAGCAATGAAGTACCCATGGAAAACACATCACGGGCTCTTTATCAAGTAGGTAAAGATCTAGGAAAATCCAATGGATGAAGGCTGAAGCTAGACAAATCCAAACTAAAAATAATGTGCCATTTGTTTTCTCATTTAAAGCTCTGAATCATTAGAACAATATATTAGAAAAATTGCTGGAAAGGGTGCTTTTCTAAAATCTGATTTCTGACTGAACCTGTGAATTGATCGAGGGTGCTACAGGTGTCAGAACAGATGATCAAAAAAGGTTTACAAGAACAGCATACTGTTCAGAGAGAGAGAGAGAACATGGCCCTTTGAGAGCTATTAGCTAAAGAATACTGAAGTTCACAGGAGCTTCACATAAGATACTAAAAAAATGGTATTGATTTTAAAAAACGTTGTCCTTGCTGATGAAATGGAAATCTCCATTTACTAGTGCAGAAAATGAGGAAAATGTGTGTAACTGCCTAAAAAGCCTTAGTAGTGAAATCTCTGGTTTCGTCAGACCATGCAAGTAACACCAGTGCTGCTAATGACAGCTCTGAGACGGGCAACTCCCCGGCAGGCCGGAAGCCTTTGTGGGCACTGCATTGTTTACAGCACCGTGGGCTGGGCCCAGAGGGTGGGGATCAGGGACAGAAGTCTAATTGGAGATTGGCAGTTAGCGGTGTATGCCAGGCGTCAGTCCTGGGTCCAGTCCTGTTTAACATCTTTATTAATAACCCAGATGATGGGGCAGAGCGCGGCCTCAGCAAGTTTGCAGATTACACAAAACCAAGAGGAGTGGGTGACACGCCAGAGGGTGGTGCTGCCATCCAGAGGGATCTCAACAGGATGGACAAATGGGCTGACAGGAACTGCATGAAGTACAACAAGGGGAAGTGCCAAGTCCAGCCCCTGGGGAGGAACAACCCCAGACACCAGCACACGCTGGGGCCTGCCCAGCTGGGAAGCAGAAAAGGACCTGGGGTCCGGGTAGACACCATAAGCCAGCACCGCGGCGTTGCAGCAAAGAAGGCCAATGGTATTGTGGGCTGCGTTATCCCTCCCAGCAGGTCGAGGGAGGTGATCCTTCACCTCTACTCCGCACTGGAGAGGCCACAGCTGGAGTGCTGTGTCCAGTTCTGGGTAAAAGAGAGTCATGGACATACCAGAGAGAGTCCAACAAAGGGCCACGAAGATGATTAAGGGACTGGATCATCTGTCCTATGAGGAGAGATGAGCACTGGCACAGGTTGCCCAGAGAGGTTGTGGAGCCTCCCTCTTTGGCGATATTCAAAAGTCGTCTGGACACAGTCCTGGGCAACCAGCTCTAGGTGTCCCTGCTTGAGCTGTGAGCTCAGACCAGATGACTTCCAGAGCTGCCTTCCAGCCTCAGCCATTCTGTGTTTCTCTGCTTTACCATATGAGAGAAAACTATACCATGAAAACTGTCCAACATTAAAAAGCTAGAGCAATTACAGCTAATCCTAGTAAGATCTACACACATGCAGACACTCTGCAGACTGACAGAGAGGAAAAAAATCAAAAAGTAAGAGCACACTAAGCTGACAAAGTCAGGTGTGAGGCTGAATTAAGTACACAGCAACTAGAGAAACATTCACTTGATCTTCTGATTCTTAGAGAGTTGAGAAAAGGTAAGATGAGAGTACAACTGTCCTTTAGCTGAAGGAAGTCAAAGTAGACGTTACAAAAATATTGTAGTAAGGTGCTAGTAAATGTTAAATAAGAAACAGGTGACAGATGGGACTCTCCAAAGGAACTGATAGGAAAAAATTTTCTTCAGGCACAAGGGGACTAGGGAGTCTAGAAGCAGTGAAAAAGGCTCAAGAGGATATTGAGAGCAAGAGGGTCAAAGAATGTTGTGGAGACACTTCCAAGCTATCCAGCTTCACCCACCTGTGTACGCTCACTGAAATGACTTATCCTGCATCACATTTCATGGATTTAACCTAAATTGCCACATATAAAGCATACCACATATAAAGTCAAATTAACCGACGCTTTCTTATGCTGAGAAACTTCCAAGGCAAAGAAAACTATACATGTCTCTTCCCAGAATTCCCAGCTGATGGGAAGCAGCACTCCTACTAGCTTCCAGAATTTCTTGTTGCGCATTTGGCCTGAGTTCTTGGGACTGAAACACGCACCTTCCTGTCATAACCATACCAAGGACTCTATGTACAATCTGATTTAGCCTGGTATCTTCAGAGCTGTGAGCCACCGACACGTGCAATGAACATTAAGTGAGATGTCTTGAAACAAAGAACCCAAGGAAACAGGATTTATCAAAGCAATTATTATCAAGTTCCCTGATACCGACCTGATGTTTCAGACACACTGTCAAAGCCTTACCAAGAGCATACCCTTGTGTTCTTCTTATGCACGAAGGCAGTATTTTATGTCTTAAATAACACAATACACTATATATTGGTTTAAACAGATGAAATGCAGTATATATGCCCTATTGAATGCACGTCTTTACCTTCGCTTCCTTTGAAGATACACGTGTACCAACCACTGGGCAATAAACGGCCATACAATAGCAAAAGCTAAAATACCAGGAGAAATTTCAAAGGGCCACCATGATGGTTTCTAAGGAAAACAGAAAAAAAACATAGTCAGCAATCTGTGTGCACACATTGAATACCACATGTATACTTCTCAGTCACTTCAATGCTACAGTATCAAAGTAGAAAAGACTAGTAAGACCAGAAAAAAAGATTAATCTATCAAATAACTTCTTCAGACAGAGATTTTTTTTATCTCCCAGCCAAGTGAGGGATGATACGAAAAACACATACTAAAAGCTAGATATAAAATATTCATCTCATCTTTTTTCACCAATCACACTGCTTTTTACAAATAGAAAAGAAACATATTTTACCTTGTCAGAGCAGGCAGGTTGATAATTTGACTGTAGTGTTGCAGATTTTGCCTTTAAATACAAAAAAAAGCTAGTAAGTATAAAAAAAGGTAACTGCAATTAAAATTTTTCTGCTTCACAAAATAAGAATATGAAGTTTTTCATCTTGTGAAGGCTTTGCAATCTGTATATATGAAATTTAAGGAACAGAATATCCCCCATGCAACCCTCTTTCACCACTTAGTTTCCAACTTACCTCTCACATTTCCATTACACTTTATAGAATTTTTATCACATCTACGTGTATTAAAAAAATGAATCAGTGTCACTTACTGGACTTCTTTACAAGGCCCCCCCTGCCCAACTCGTCATCGGAACTTCCTCAACACTGGTCAAGTCCTAGCAGTTGTAACCCAGAGTAGAAATCCCAGCAGCTTAATTTGCATGATTACATGTTTCAACACTAGTCTATACAAAGGCAAAAAGCACTGTTTTAGTCTGCCCTGAGCCGTAGCTACAGGCATGTCTAACAGCATAAAGGAAAGAGAATACTCTGTTCCAAATCCTCCAGGCTATCCAGAAAATGAGAAGTACCAGAAACTTTTCAAGACTATTCCCACACGCCGTTGTGGTGCTTCCACAAAAACAAAGCAGTCCATTTTCTACGTCTTTCTTAATTTATGTAAGAGTGAAACAGAAGCTTCTGTTTCTCTTCAGCTAAGGGTAGCAAGCACAGCATGAACTGCCGGGGAAAAACCTTTTACTATTTCTTCATATATTGCCCAGGCAAAAAAAAGAAAATCAATCTGTACCCAAACATCAGATTCTTGAGTAGCTGTGACAGAGCGAAATCATGGTCTTAATAAATCCTTCTCCCTGGCTGCCTTAGATTTGGTGTATGTGCATCCCATAGGATACTACTTGTACAGTTCTTTCACTCTCAGGTAGATCAAAATACATCAGCAACTCAAAAAAAACCCAAACATTTTTAGCTTTGCTGGTTCAAGGATATTCACAGCATATTCTATTCTTCCAAATATACGGTATTTCCATTGAAACAGAAGGAAAAAGGAACACTACATCAATAAATATCTACACTTTCTTAAGACTTCTTCTGCCTATCTTGTATACATGATGTGAAAATCCAAGAAAGCTGGATTACTTAGTGGGGAAAGAATGGTATGAAGAATCAGTCTTCTGCTAACTGAAAAATGGAATCAGAAGTTCTGTCTGCAAACATTTACCAGTCTGGAAGACTGAGATAATTCCTCACTTCCTTTGAAAATCCTTTGAGATCTACTGATGAAGAAATTATCTGTGATCGTGTATTACTAACATTAACTATGGAATCTCCATATAGCGACTGTGTAATATGTATCAATAATGATGGCTAAGATTAGTCTGATCACAAATCAGCAAGATAACATGTGGTTAATTTTTAGGTCAAAATGCACGTTTTTTCTCACATGTACAAGAGTCCTGAATTGTGTTTCTGAGAGTAGGTACCAAGAAGAAATTTTAAGTTGGAATAAATTACAGAATATAAATGAAATGTCTTGACAGTTTAAGAAAATATTGTCTGATTTTTTAATCTGAAAAAACATATAAATATCCAAGGAAATTTTAAAAAGGTAATCAGATAAATTGAATGAAAAATACCTGTGATGCTGTAACTGCCTCCAGCATATGCAACCTCTGAAGGACATTCTGCATGTCTTCTTGCAACCGCATCAGCACTACCGCAATCTGTTCGTTGAGGCTACCCCTGGGTCCTCTATCTGATCCCCAGCGCTCTCCGTCCCCTCCACTACCCATCTGTCCGCCTTGGGAACCATCTCCTAGAGGCTGAAGTCTATGCCCTATGTTGAGGGAGAAGAAATAGATACATAAAACACCGAACGGGCTACCAACTCTATTGAAAATGACTGATTTTAACTGTTCGGTTCTCTCCCTCCCAAACTGAGTGTGGTACTCCTAACCACAGGCTATATTCAGACAGCTCAAAAGCACTGGGAGGTTACTGCAACATCTGATCACATATAGGTGCCATACAAAAAGGCATGCTATATATAAATAAGATACTTACTGACTTTTTTTTTTTAGTACAAGAAAAATAAACTTTATCCTTTACAGATCATACCACTGGAATATAGTGCTGCTCCTAGGTGACAGTATTAGAAGCATTATGGAGTTAAAAAGAGCAGAGGTCCAACACAAATTGAACATCTGGACTAACATGTGATTAAGAATCATTAAGTTTTAAGAATCGCAATAGATAGCATCAGGATCACTCAAAGGTGTGGCTAACACTCCAATTATATAGAAAACAATACGTCATTGATACCTTTCCAAGATGTTCCATGGTTTCAAATAGGACATTACAGAGGTATAAATGCACATGCTTTTAAAAATAAATATGTAACTTGTAAGGAAACTCTTCTCATGCATATATAGGTTTTGAAGATTACGTTTCTAAAAAGACAGGTGCCATAAACAGCAGCTGGATTTTAAGGTAAGCCAAAACAGAAGACGCCAATATGCTTATACAAGACCTCTGTAGCACAAGAAAATGCTTTTGTAATACTTATTATGAATGAAATAAACACTCTGAAGACAAAACTGATAGCTACCCACTGTAATTAGGATATTGTTATCTATTTGTATAGTGAAGAGCTACATGGCATGACTATCTTACTGGACAATATTGACAAGCGCTTCTCAGGCACCAGTAACTTATGGCAGTCAGGAGAATGGGGAAAACAAAAGCAGCATGCACAGTACCTCTCCCTCTTCTGACATTGTAGAAATCTGCCTTTTCTCCACCTTTCTTCTCCTTGTGAGGGCCCCCATTACTGGCCTTGCCATCTTCTCCTCCACACTTGACTTCGCCTTGTTCTTGAGCTGCTCCCTCTACAGTATTTCCAGGTTGGAGATTCCTATAAGTCATGCAAGTGTTCCTTGGAAAATCCGTATTTTCTAACAGAAGACTGTGATCTACATCCAAGAAATGGGATGAATGCTTTAAAGATCCTTTAGCTGATGTGATGATCTCCAAGGGCTACAAATTAACATTAGCAAGTAATTAAATTCTGTAAAATGTGACAGTTAACCGATAAAAAGGAAGAAGCATCATCTCTACTTTCACTTTAAGAAAATAGTTCACCCAGAATTAAGACTTTTTGTTTTAACTGGAGAAGCTGTTTTCCTGTAGGCTTTTCAGATTGAAAAGGCATTTGAGGCAAATATTCTCAAAACAGCTATACCACTTGGAATTACTTTAGACATTTCCAACATACGGTAATACTCAGTGATCTCTAAAATAGAACATTAAGATCTGAAAACGTTCAGTTTTCCCTTATAAAATTGGCTTTGCTTCCTAGTGGTATCCTAACTGTGATATCACCACAGTGAAGTAGTATCCTAACTTGGATTCGTGAGCCACACTGTCGAAAGTCACATGCTGGTAGCAACCTGGAGTAGGCAGTGTTTACACTCATGGGAAAGAGGTCACCTTGTTTATTATCAACCTGTTCAAAACAGCTTGGCTGCACCCTGTACCTCTCACCAAACAAAAGAAGGGCACAGTATTCTATCAACTTCTCACTCAAAATCGGTGGTACTGTAGGAAGATGTTAAAAAGATGTTAAAAATGGATGAAACGCACGTTGATCAGGTCACAATTACATCTTCTGCAAGAGGATTGTCTTAAGGTGGTTCAAGCAACCCTTTGTTCAGTGCAAGGACAAGCACTTGCACAAGAATATGCTGAAGCAGACTGGGGACCTCAGCTAGCTGAAAAATAACTCCATGAAAAAGCCAAAATAACCAAAAGAAGGGGCAAAGAAATGGAAACTGCTGCCAAAATGCCGTTCGTCAAATACCAGTCCATAAACCTGTATCATCAGAACTGAAGACAGAGTGTTTGCTATATCTTTTCCAATAAAAAGCTGTATTTAATTCTTGAAATGATCCTCTTCTAGTTTGAATTGATCCAGCTGTAGTTCTACTTGTGTATTTATTTACATATACCCGGACGTTTGTTATTTTCTTAAAAACTAGAACTTTTCTCGTGCAGGTTGTGAAATTCTGACAAATTATCCACCCACTTCAAATAAAGAATCTCAAACAAGCTCGAACGATACACAAGATGATTGGGAAATCACCTAGATAGAAGAGCTTCAGCACTTCTACCAAATCACCTTTCTCAAAATGCTTCATTACTGGGTAAAAGTTTGATTTGCCAAAAGGAATTCTCTAGATCCTCAAGAAACAGCTGTACGAGAGAATGATGCAATATTAAGAGTGCTTACTGGTCTTTCTGATCCCATGCATCATTCATATATTCCTCCCCAGAATCAGGAAACTGGGTGTTTGAGTACAATCTACAAAGTCCATACCTAAATGGATCTCTGAAGGAGGTCCAAGCCAGTAAGTCAACTAAGACTACAGTTAATACAATGAGCAGGAGCACAAATTCGGTCAAAACTAAGCCAGCACAGTTCGTGCCCACTTTTCATATGAAAGTCAGAGATGTATATTACAGCTGAAGAGAGTACAAGAGAAGCCAGAAATCATTGCTGTCTCTCACTTCTTTAGACCTAGGCCACTTTCAGGCATTGGGCGCCTACAGGCCACCTGCTAAGGCTTACTTTTTATTTATTCTAAGAAACAAATGCAGGATTCATCAGTCCAGAAAAAGAGCACCCAAAAATCTCATTGTTACAAAGACACCCTCTGCTTCTTAGAGATAGCTGGATTCTGGTCCCTACATATGTTACGAGACCCTAAATTAATTTGTGGACACAGCCCTTAGTTTCTTTGTACTGTTGTTTTTGACAGTTGTTTCTTTGTGATGCTGTTTTTGATACCTTCCCCTCACATAAATTCTCTGGGGCCTTTTAGATCAGTAGTAACCAAGTTGTAAAAGACCGACAACAAAAAGAACAAAAGAACGATAGTCCAAACAGCAGAAAGGTATGCATGAGTTACTTCATTCACCTCTGCATGTCCAGGTTCACCTGACAGATAGGAACCTATTTAAAAATAAACATACCAGTTTCAAAATACACCTAGGAATACTAAGCCTCTACCTCTTCTAGTCCAAGTTGCTCCATAGAGTCACAATAGACTTCACTGTCTGAATCACTGGTTAAGTGCTGAGTTGCTGAGAACTCTTCAGTATTCTCTTCATTTACACCTGTATGGAAAGGAGATACACACACATGTTTTGTAAACATGAGCCAATCCTGGCAAAGAGTAAAGCAATGAGTTAAAATGCCTAGGTGAGCTTCAACTCATGCCCCTTTTATCTACAACTGTCATCTTAAAATTTGATTCTAAATAAAGAGGTTATATTAATATTGGAATTATATAAAACTTTTACTAAGGGAAAACTATACATCATATTGGCATTTCTGCATTATAAGTTGATAATTTTAATTTTACCTTGTTCATTCCACTCTCCTATCTAAGCTCAGTATAAAGCGGTTTTGCCTAAAGTTATCTGTTAGTTTTAAAATGATATATTTAGACATCACTTTCAACAAACTGGCATTTATAGTACGTTCAGCCTTTGAGAATGACAAATAAGACATTAGTGATTTTCATTTCACTACGAATTAGCTTTCAAAGGCAAACAGTATTTGCATAGGTAGTATAATGATTTTAAAAGAAAACAATTATATTTCTGTGGTTTCGGGCCCCTCTGACTCTGAATTGATCTCTCTTTCTGTAGGAGATCCTAAAAGAAAGGCTTATTCTGAACTGGTATTAAATTTGATTTTTTTTTAGTATTCTTTCTTCATGTTTCTATAACTGAAAGACACCATTGCTAGTCTCTGAATCCCAGGATTAAGCTTTCAAGAAAAGAAATATTTTCCATTAAAAACATGTGCAAATGAAAACATGGTCTTGCAAGGACAATACCTTGGTGAGCATTGTTATTAGCTATTTCTATGCTTGGCTCTGTTTTCTTTATTTCTTCCTCTGGGTTCAAGCCATTCAGGGCAGATTTGGTCTGGAGGCCATTCTGCATATCTGGGATAAAGCTCTCCGTGTAACCGCCATTAGTAACAATACTTTCTAAATCCTTAGCAGCTGCTGATTCTGGTTTCACATTCTTATAGTCTATAAAAGAACAAGAAAACTTTGCAAATAGAAAGCTAAGCACCTAATAGCTCAAAACATATTTCTTCAAGTAGCTAACTTTCTAATAGACTATGTGCAGAACAACATATATAAATGCTCCTAGATTCACATTCGCAGGCATTGCTCTGTTCTTGTAAAAAGTGTAAATATAAAATGTAATTTGCATAAAGAGCAGATGATATTTAAAACATAAGTAAGCAAATCCAAAGTAGGTCTCTCTGATAAGTTAAATAATTATCCTAATGTCCTTAGAGGAAAAAATCTGTATAGAATTCTAAATATGTAATTTCATTTGGTTTTCTCTTGATGCTGCTATTTCTCAAAACTCTTTATAGACCCCCTAAACGAATCTCACTGAAAGTTCTGTTTCATTTTCTCTGAAGAGAAAAAAGTAATTTTCAATTCTACTGTTACATGTAGCCATTCACAGCTTTTACAAACAGCACTGGCAACAACTAACCTACCGACAGAACTTTCTAGCCAAGTCAAAAATTGTATGGCATAGCTCACAGATTTGTACTAGTTATAAATATTATAACCCAGGTTGAGAAACTGCCATTTTTAACACATGCACCCACATGTATTTGCATCTAATTTTCCTGAAGAAGTACAGCATTCATGATCCTTTGGGACTTTCTGCCACTTAGATGGTTAAGAATAACTTTGGAAGAGACAATGGTCCAAGCGCAGAAAACATACCCTTTCCATTTAACTGCAGTTCTTTTTCCTCCTCTTCACGAAGCCCTTCTTCTTCCGATTCTGCTCCACTATCACTACTTTCAGCTTTTCCATTCACAGCCTTTATATTTGGAGTGGAATTCATGACATTACTAAGGTCTAAGAAAAAATTCAAAGAGGAAAAAAAGATGTATTTTCAAAGAAACAAACATACACACACACACACACACCCCAGCTATTAGGCATAGTTCTAGGAAAGTATTTCCATATTAGATGTACCAAATAATGCCAGCTTTATTTCTGTAAGCTCTTCCTTAATTGATTTAATGTTTCTCTCTTGTGGCTCACCACAGAGTGCCCGGCTACTGGTGCAAAGATTCTCAATGATTCTGAGAAAGCCTACTGGAAAGAGACAGCAGGCCACTGTCACCACCGAGTGTCAGACCAAGGCTATTACCCATATTTATGTTATAGCTGCAGTTACTTTTTATCTTGGACTGATGTGGACATGTTCTTTGAAACCCAGAAGCCAGCATTTTTATAGAAGTTCCCTTTTGGGCTGAAATGCTTCAAAACTGCTCTCCATTCAAAGTCAAATTTTGAAACATTCTATTCAATTATGTGAGCAACAGGATTGTGAAGAAGGTAAATATAATATACCGTGTATCTTCTGCTGCAGCAGTTTAAGCAGATGTGGTAAGAAGACTCAAGTTTACACAGATCTTTAGCAAAGGGCATATGGACATAAATTCTCTGATTTCAGTGAAAAAGATGATGAAATAAATACACTAAGCATTTGTTTGCATATCTAATTACATAAATACTAAGAAAAAATCTTGAAATAGACAAAGTAACTGCTAAGTCCTTGTTTTCCACATCTTTGATCACTCCAAGGATCACAAACAATTTACTCTGACTGTACAAAAAATTACAAGCTAAAAATACTTAAAATATATGGAGAATTTAAGGGACAATTCTACCACCTCCTGTAAAAAATATATGGTTAAATACATCCTGATGATCATTTAAGCCTCCTACATTAGGACAGAGTGATTAAGGTACAAAGAGGGGACAGTTTCTGGGAGGCACTGGCACAATTTACATATTGACTCCAAGGCTGAATTCTGACTGTTCTAATTGTCATCACAGCATTCCATTTGCATAATTTTACGTTCCCTTGTCAGAACCTTGAAATATTAATTCTTAAATTTAGGCTTAACATTAAACAGCAAAATAATATCCAATTATACTGGAGTTGACAAACCAGCTCCGCTACTTTCTTTGCTGCATGGTAATTTAGAGCTAAGGGCTTTCTGTTTTAATCTTGCAATGAAGAGCCTTCCCACATTCCTCTACTTTCAAAGCTTATCCATAGTGGGTTTTGTTGTTTTTGTTTTTTTTTAAAAAAAGGAAAATAATTTAACTTCTTGTATAGAAATAATGAATATGTTAAATATCCTGTTCACCTTAGTTTTACTGCAAGGTCAGGTTTCTGTGGGCACCGTGCATCACTGTTTTGGATTGATTTAATCCAACTTTCATCTGAAGACTTAAAAAAAGACTTCTTTATTGTAAAAAGACAACTGGAAAAGCTATTGTCTTTCTTGTAGACTACAAGAATATAAGCAATCACATGCTCATTTTCTCCTCACTGAATAACTCCTTATTTGCAAGAAAAATTGTTTCACAAAAGAAAAATCCCAACATATTCTCAGTGTATTTCTCATAAGCATGTTTCATTTACTGTGAAACCCAATTCTCGAGATGTTTTTCTGAGAAGAGCAGTGTGAGGAGGATAAGGTAGCAGTTAAGTCCTCACAGCATGAGCATTAAGCACAGACACAGCTCGCTTGGCACGGTAAGGCAGGCATCACCCTTCCCTTTGGAACAAAAAGGGAGTGGGGGCACAACCATCCATGTGTCCTACCCAGTCGTGGGAGTAAACAGGAAAGACAAGACTAGGAGGAACATCTAGCTGTGAAGGAAGATGAATTAAAACTGTAAACCTCCGCACCCTACCAAGGATATTGTAAAAAGCCCCAGTTATACTATAAGCTTTTTTCTTAAGATTTACTTTTTTTTTTTCCTTTTGAAGGGAAGGTCTTTGAACATTCAAGCATGTTCTCTCTTTGCTTAATTTCAGTAAGGACAGTATTAATTTGGGGAAACGTCTAAGTGATACACTGTATATATTTAAACAAAGAGATGGAACTGAGAGAAAGTATCAACAGTAACAGATTTATGGTATCATGCCATGGGACACACGAAAAACTGAAATCCATCAGGATCATATTTCTTCCACAAAGTCATTCTTAGCAACGGTGCTCCTAAAGACCATGAAGAGGCATCGCTTGATGCAGGCTCTGAAGAACACAGCACTGTACAGAGTTTTGGCCACTAGAAATACCACACTTAATTGCGCACCTTTCCTCAGAACCCTTACACTGCTATCCTCCCCAGGTCCATCCCCAGTTGCTGTTACTACATGGTAAAACCACAGTTTGCTGCCATCCTCCTTGTTGCTCTGAGTATCTGCTAAGAAACCAGCAACGATGACTAATACTGGGGGTGATAGGGTTAAAGAGCCAACTAGCAGTGACTTCTACAGTCCCTGTTGGTAGGTTAATGGCTACTCCCTGAAGAATGTATCTTCTAATACGAATGAAACAAGTCAAGCAAGCTTTTAAAACCTTATTTGCTTTGTGTTAATCCCACCCAGCCACCCACCCCTTTATTCTTTCTGTTTACCCACTTCAACTGCAGGCAAAACGTTAGTAGCTTTTTCTGTTGCCCTGGTTTAGATGCTATAGAATCCCCCTTGGGTTATTGTTTTCATCTCACTGCCTACAACACCAAAGTGTGAGATTTGTGACAGAGTTTTCTAAATCAAAGCTGTACGGCTCCACAGCCATACAAGGAGTTATATTTTGTAAAAGCCTGGATTGTTTTGGTTTTTTTTTATTAATGCTATATAGTAAGAGCTATTTAACAGTAACAACATGCAAACAGAGGAAACAAGGATTTAACAGAAGAAAATGGCAAGACAGAAAGGATGCGAAGAACAGACACACAGCTCACTACAAGCTTTCACTAGATGTTCATTTTCTTGTGTCAGCTCTGTTAAGAGATTTCCTAAGTATTCTGAGTATATTTCTTTAAAGGCAGCACTACAATTCTTCTCAATGACTTGTATAATGGGACCAAGTTTCTCAAAAAACATGTATTTGATTTCTAACTCCCCACATGTTTCAAGGATTTTTGTTACCCAGATGGGAGTTAGGAACTTAAATGCCTCTGTGAATCTGCCCCAACTCAACAGTCATTTTACAAAGAAAACTTAGCCTAGCATGTTTTTCCCAAATACCTTGTATTTTCAGTTTTATGAACAAGCACACAATTCTTACACAAAATTAACATGCACTGGTGAAGCTGTACTAGTGGTTGGCTCAGCACAACACAGTATCCTCACATGAGTCCTACAGCCTCCTTCTCCTCTTTGCAAATACCAGTGATCAGGAGACAGTTGACAACAACAAGTGAAGCATCATAAAACATTTGACTAGCTGTGTAGGCCCTCATCATTTAATAAAAATTATGTGCTTTTGTAAAATACCATAACTTTACTATCTGCTCAATAGCAGCAAACTCTTAGCCACTAAAAGATTATTTCCATGACCTTCACTTATATCACCTTATATAGGGATCTCTTTGAATTCCTACATTTAAGTAGACTCAAGCTTTGTCAAAACTTTTATGTTAAGTCTCAGAGACACCAATATGCTGCACAAAATTGTTTTGATAATTAGGTAACTAGAATTCTTTTCTTGCCACCACTACCTGATGTTTCATGCTTGTTACGGATCCCTGCTTCAATTCCAAGTTTATGCAACCACATTCTGCCTTTCCAATACACTCAGTTACACAAGCCTCCACCTCCTTTTTGAAACCGATGTATTCAAATACTGCAAGGAGTGATTGCAGCCAGAGGGAGGGGTACGTACAAGCATCTGGGAGCAATAAGCTCTTCAGCTAGAAGAGCAAGAGTTTCTATAACCCTCATTTCCTTCCATTCTTTTTAATATAGCACACTACAAAGAAAATTTCCAGGGGCCCAGCCTGCTCTGTAACATCTGTTCTACAACACTCAAATGAGCTGCCATCACAAATAAAGAGATTTTAGAAGGGTCTGTCAAAAATAGAGACAGACAATTCCTTAGTTTAACTACCACTGTTTTATCACTTTTAATTTTAAGTGCATTCCCTAAGCACACAGATCACAGCAGCCAGATCTTCCTCTACACAGTTTTCCTTTTTTTGTTGTTTTGTCTTCCTAAACTATAACAGAAAAAGACGCCTCTCCTCCTTTTTATTTTTCTTTGAATATACTACAAAAGACTAAAGCCTTGTTTTGTCAGCATTCATCTCTGCTTATATGCTTTATGCTCTTTGTGTTACACTCAAAGAGATGCCACTGTATTTCATACAACAATTTAATCAACAATATTCATGTCTTTATTTACCATTTATAAACATCAAAACAATAGTTTGCGGATAAGAACAAACACAGACAATAGCAACTTCTCAGACATTTATATTAACTTGCAAGTATGGTATTGAGGATTACTGACTAGTCATCCTGGACCTTTACACTTTTCTCTTTAATATCTATGGAGTTTCTCATCTCCATCCATATCATCAGCACCTGTTCCCTTGAATTTCCAGAATATTTTCCATATAAATAAAGTTACCAAGTTTTTGGGTTGACTTAGATACATTTCCCTCTTCCCTGTCACCCCTGAGCCTTCCGCCAGTAGAGACAACCTGCCTGGGATTTCCAGACAGAGGGCAGCTCAAGGAGAACAGCAGCTGCCTCATGGGCATCCTCAGCACTGGCAGATAATTCCACGAAGGACACCGGACATCCAGAGTACAGGGCCACCAAGCGCATGCTGCTCAGTTACATGGTGCATGTGCAGTGAGACCAATGGATCCAGGCTTTACCAACTTACTGGCAACACCTTAGCCAACCATCACATCTGAGAATGAACACGAAGAATAACTGCTTCTTAGATATTTATAGTAACTTGCAAGAACAGTAAGATCATTCCAGGATCCAGGATGTCCCCATGTCTGGTACTACTTCCCTCTCGGAGAATGAGCAGGACTTGCTAAGGTCTCTTCTGTGTGGAAGAGATAGTCAACATTTAGAACTTTTACTTTGCATGGCAAGTAGAGAGGAGCATTAGAGTCTTGAGTTTTGTCCCAGAAAATGCAAAACATGAACATAGTAAACTCAGAACCCCACAAGGAAAATTAATTATGCTTGAAAGCAACAGAAAATACCTGTAGCCCGGAAACTCTGGTCTATAATAGTGTAGCCTGAATCAAAAAATTGTTTTGCCCTCTACAAGAAAAAAAAAAAGACAAACAGGAAATAACATTAAGATTATATTCTCCTGACACCTACTCCAAGCCTACCAGTTGAACAGCCTTTTACAATGCCCATATTAAACGCAGCCTCACAGATAACACAGATGGCTTTTCCATACATCTTAGAGACTATGACTAAAGTAATTATTTTTGCTACAACAAAGTTATGCATGAAACACCAGCCCATGCCTACTGATTTTCTGAGAGCAATCAAGATACAACTACCTACATGTGTTCTTCCCCAGTCTCCCATACCACTGTCTACTACTGCTTCTTTGTAGAAGAGAGCTGTGAGAAATCTGGATTTCAGTTCTCTCATCATAAGATCTTAACTACAAGTGAGACCTCTAAAATGTAAGACACCAACATCTTATAGCAAGTGGGTACACCTGCTAGATTTTCAAAACCTGAGGAGCTTTTGAGAACTTATTTTCCCTTTTGCAGGGAACTGTTGACTGGCTGCAAGAAAAAAATCCAGGTCCAACGACCAATTATGCACAAACACTGTTACTGTTGACTCAATTCACCATGAAACAGAATACAGACAGGCTTTTCTTTTCATGGAAGAAAGCTTCTCTTTGCTCCCTGCACTTTGAAAGATACAGGGTTTTTTTGGGTTTGGTTTGGTTTTTTTTGTTTTTTTTTTTCCACATTTGGATACTCTGCTGCTTACCCTGTGGTGATATATTCTCTATTACTCTGTATGAGAGGAGCTGTAGATATCCTCAGGCTTGAGCTACACTGATGCTCTGCCCTAATTTCCAACATTGCTAGACAGCACTGGCATAAAAACATCTGTTTGAAGTCGAATCACAAAGTAGGCTCAGATTTGAACTGGAAAGCCTGAAGCAGGTATATATTGCAATAGAACAAGCCACAGCTTGTTGAGACACTGATACACATCTCATTGAGACTCTCTACTGACTTTGGCACTTGCTGGCCCAGCCCTTAATCCCATAATAATCCCATCCTGCAGCAAATGCTGCAGAGAATGTTCTAGATGCTTCTGAAGGTAAGCTATTAAACTACTGAGTATTAACAAAAATATTTGTACAGTAAGTTTCACACTAGCCTCCCTGAATATAACCTGTAACCTTGATTATGGCTGTTAGCTTATCATTGGAAACTAGAAGTGGAGAAAAAGTTTAAAGGACGGAATTTTAAAAACATCTCTCACCCACCCACCAGCTCCTTTGCCCAACGCATGCCCTGCCTTAACACACCTCCTAGCTGTGGTTCTGCCACCCATTCAACATATCCCACTAAAGCACAGCAATTTGAGAGTAATAGAGATTTTAGCTCTTTTCCCTGTTCTTACAAAGCATTAAGAAAATTCACAGCCATTTAATTCCTTAAAAAAAAAAAAATCATAGTGAGGAAGAGGAAGGAGAAGGAAGGAAAGCATTTTAGCAAGTATATTTGAAGTCAAATCAAAATGAAAATGTGAGCTTATCAAGCAAACAAGAGGGTATTTCACAGAAAAGGCCCACACACAAGCAGAAAGAGCGTGCCACCAAATGCTCCATTACAAAGCAAAGATGTTGAAAATAACGTAAGCTCTTTGAGAAACCAAAACTATTTGAAAAGAGAAACTAATAATATGCAATCTACAGAAGCACAGTTGGAAAATATACTGCATTTTAAGGGCAAGAATAAATGTTTCTACCTGGAAAGTAATAATTAAGAACAGACTCACTTTTTTTAAGTGCAATCCATTCCAAGCTTACCTATGTCCTGTACTAACTACTGCCTTTGAAATTGAAGTGTTTACATGTATCCACTTGTTCTAATAGCACACAGACCTCAGTGAATATAGTCTTTTAAGCCTAGCTCTCATATCCAATGCAGGAAGATACTGTTAAATAGCTGTATCTGCCTGTGAGCCAGGCCAACTTCCGCCATTCACGCAAGTTGCTACTAAAGCAGTGTGGGCTTCTAGAGCAGACACGCTGCACTGCAATCAGCGCTGCCCAAAGCCAGCATACGCAGCAATACGAGTCACCTTGCTTCGATAGGGCTTCATCTGGTACAATTGCAATACAGCTGGGAGCAAAGTTTTCAGGAGAGAAACACTCATTAGGGATGACAAAGTTTAGGAGTATTACAATGATGAAATTTTCCACAGCCTCTGCAATGCCTAGCTTGTCATTACTGGGGGCAATATTTAGTCTTCACAAAGGCTTTTAAAGAGTACTACTACTCAGCATAAAGGCAAAGGGTCATCTTTATTTAGTAGGATTTTAAAACATATTAAATGCCTTGTCACAAAGGAGAAAGAATACACAGGAAAATTCTACTGAAGAACTTGTGAACAATTTCCAGATACTTTGCTTAGTTGTTGAGCTAACTTAGTGCAGGCCTGTCAGGTAAGGATTTCCTGCCCACCCTGTTGGATTTACTCACATTCAGAAAAAAGACGACATCCACAAACATTCTTAAAGAAACATTCAGAAGGATGAGTTCATCCAGTATCAGATCAGTGGGGTGCCAATTCTAGCCCACCTTTGGCTTCTTCAGGTATAACATAACAAGAAATCTTGAATGCCCATTCTGAGTATGTCAAATTCACTGAGAAATGATATTTTGAGGATTCTTTGTTTTTTTAGCATTAACTTGGACATCAGATTTCTTGTGCGTTTATTAGCAAGTGCAAAAAGTTAAAAGGTTGTTCTTCTAAAGCACCCTCCCTACCTCTACCCGACAGTCCTCCCTGTACTCTTCCAGTTGATGCAAACAAAAGGGTGCTTCTGTAACACTGGAACAGTTATCTATTCTGCAGCACTATGACAGCTAAGACCCCACTTTCTTCTTTGATGTCTAGTATTTTATGTACCTGAAAATAATTTGTCAATAATTTTCTCTATAAAGTACTTCATGCCTGTCAGAGAGAGACTACTGACTGAACTTTCCAGAGAATCAAAGCGTCTCACACAGCTGCAGGATGAGCTTTCAAAACACTAGCCAGGTTACATGTTTTTGAAATACGCCTCAGATTCACTCAGGCTATTGGAGAGAATTTACTGGACAGGCTGGAGCATTGGGCAGAGAGGAATCTTATGAAATTCAATAAGGGCAAGTGTAGGGTGCTGCACCTGGGGAGGAATAACCCCCTGCACCAGTACAGGTTGGGGGCTGACCTGCTGGAGAGCAGCTCAGTGGAAAGAGACCTGGGAGTCCTGGTGGACAACAGGATGACCATGAGCCAGCAATGTGCCCTTGTGGCCAAGAAGGCCAATGGCATCCTGGGGTGCATCAAGAAGAGTGTGGCCAGCAGGTCGAGGGAGGTCATCCTCCCCCTCTCCTCTGGTGAGGCCACACCTGGAGTACTGTGTCCAGTTCTGGGCTCCCCAGCTCAAGAAGGACAGGGAACTGCTGGAGAGGGTGCAGCATAGGGCTACCAAGATGATTAGGGGACTGGAACACCTCTCTTATGAGGAAAGGCTGAGGGAATTGGGTCTGTTTAGTCTGGAAAAGAGACGGCTGAGGGGTGACCTTATTAATGCTTACAAATACTTAAAGGGTGGGTGTCAGGAGGATGGGGCCAGGCTCTTTTCAGTGGTGCCCAGTGACAGGACAAGAGGTAATGGGCGCAAACTTGAGCATAGGAAGTTCCACCTCAACATGAGGAGGAACTTCTTTACTTTGAGGGTGGCAGAGCACTGGAACAGGCTGCCCAGAGAGGTGGTGGAGTCTCCATCTCTGGAGACATTCAAAACCCGCCTGGACGCGTTCCTGTGCAACCTGCTCTAAGGTGACCCTGCTCTGGCAGGGGGGTTGGACTAGATGATCTCCAGAGGTCCCTTCCAACCCTATGATTCTATGATACTGTTTCCCTTTCTTTACCACCACATCCAAGTCTGGATATCTGTAACCCATGAATCGGGCAAGTTTTTCCTAGTTGTCCAATAGATGTCACAAGTACTTTTAATGCTGGCATGTCAGGCTTAGTGTTCTTTATTAAGGAGAGACACAAACTCTATTGATTCAGGAAGACAGTATTTTAATTGTTTGTATTTAGTGTTTTCAATGAAACCACAAGGAGTAGAAATTCAATTTTAAAAGGCTACACTTTTCCGTTGAGGCCAATCTGCTAGAGACAATACACCAGTCATAGCTGGTATACACTAAACTTCCAGACAATCTCTTCAACTAATTCAAGAATATTGCTGATTTAGAGGAAATGGCATGCAATTCTTACACAATTAGATAATTATTTTCATACAGATTAAAATCTGGTGGAAGAAGAATGGAAGGTGAATTCAAAACAGAATGGGCCAAAAGATGTGGGTAGTACAGTAAGAGACTCAAGAGAAGGGTTCCAGTATCCAGAATGTACTGGTTGCCTGCCCACGACAAAAAAAAAAAAAAAAATATTCTACAACAGAAGCTACAAAGAGTAGGGTCTTGGAGGCAGGGGAAGAAACAGGACTGGAGGAACTAACACAATCAAAACATAAACACATGTCAATTTTTAACAGTATTGTCACCAGTGTTTACACTATCTCAAACACAGACTTAGGCAGATTGGTTCTATTCTGTAGCGTGTATCTAGAGGACTGAAGGTACTCATGCTTCCATACTTCTGTGAAATATTTTGAGACCTGTACTGTAAACAATAATAATTATTTCCAGCTTCACTTTTAATTAGGGTAGTGGTAAGAGCACTGAGGAAAGGGTTTCGAAGTCTTAAATGCAATGGTAAAATTATGATATACGATGACTTTGTGAAAATGCTGCCTTAATCCATTGTGGCATAATTAGGTATTGCAGCTTTAAGCCATATGAATGATGACATGTCACCAGATTTATTGCAACACTGACAGAACAACATAAAGCTGAAATCTGTTATTTACATTGCCTTATGTTTAAGCTGCCTCTTTAAAAAAACTAGTATGTTAAATTTGTTATTGAAACAGGTATGGTTTAACTTCCATGATTCACCGTTTGCCTAGATAAGTCACTTTTTTTAAGAAGTGGCTTTTGGCGCTATGCCATAGACACCAAGTCCAAGTAAATCCTTATTACACAGATCACTGACCTGAATCTACTGATACTCTTACAATCTTGCCCTTCAATCCAGCTGTCAGGAAAGCTCATTAAATACAATACGAAGCATACACTGTTTTAGTTGAGAAAAGTAGTCTTACAGCTTTCAAAATGGCCATTTAAAAACCTCTACTGTTACCTTTCCTCAAAAACAATGAAAAACTATTTCTGTTTCTCTGAGACTTGATACCAAAACCAAAATCAACACTATGTTGCTTTAAGG
>VYZM01002853.1:83164-102934 GCA_013398915.1 Dromas ardeola
CCCCTGGCAGCGAAGGGCGGAGGCGGCCGGCCGGCCCCGGCGGCCGGGCTGAGGCCGAGGAGAAGCCGCTGGGCCGGCCTGTCCCCGGGGGCCTCCCAGAGCGGCTCCGGGTGATGGCGGGTTCCATCCTGGGGCCCGAGGAGCCGCTGAGGTGCAGATCCCGGGGAGGTCTCGGTGCCGACTGAGGAAACAGTGCTCACCTGTTTTTTTTTTCATTCTTTTTTTCCTTGTTTCTTTTTCTCTGCTTCCCTCCTCTTCCTACCCTTTCTCTTCCCTGCCTGTATAGCTACAATTACACAATAATGAACGTTTCAAAACATGCCATATCCCACCTATTTTACGTGCCTCGGTTATCCCCAGGAGATCCCCCACCACCCTGCTTTGCTTCCTCCCCTCCTCGCAGCCATCCTCCTACCCACACCTAAGCTCCACATCCTTCACCTCAATTACCACTGTAGCCACATATTTTTGTAACAGCTTTAATGACTTCTATTTACATTAAAATTTTAGGCATGAGATTTTAAAAGCCTAGAACCCCGTGAGTAACTATTTCCATGGTATTTGGAGACGAGGATGAATACCAGTACAGCACCACCAGCTAGCCCAGTAGCTGAATAAATGAATGGCCTTATTCAAAAGCGCTGCGCGCCCAGCACTCTACAAAGTCAAACAAAAGTATGCTAAACCAACTGCTTTTGTAGCAAGTGGAATAATTTACCCAGTGAGCAACAGGGTTTGAATAGAACCAAGTACAAAATCTTGGCATTCGAGTCACTTCATTTATCTGGTACACAATATATATTTTAAATTCCTCTGGAGGCAGTTGTGTGCTCACAGTGTATGCCCTCTGGTGGGAAAGACAAGCTTCGGAGAGAAGGAATTAGAGCAGATCAGCCCCTGTTCTGCTGAGCTCCTACATTCCACAAGGTCAGCAACCAGCTGGCCAGGCCGGAGCTTTGCTGGAGAGAAGCTGACACTTCCAGAGGTGTTCAAACAGGATTCCCCACACTAGGCAAATGATGAACCCCTGTTATGAATACTCACGTGAATGTTACAGATTAATTTATCTGAATTTTTCGGTTCAAATGCTAGATTTCTAAAGCTCTTGTGAGCTACGTACTAAGATCTATCATCTTTTTTATCCATGAAGGTAGGAATGACAGAAGCTCAGATCAAAGGGAAGTGTTTGTTTGAAGATAAGTGGGTCTCTGTATAAATATGGATCCTTTCAGCATGCAAGGAGTTAATTGCAAAAAAGTAATAAAAAAATTAAGGGCCGCTCATGAGGCCAGCTGATGTGTAAATTCTATTTACCTGAGAAAATCTATAATGACGTTTGGCATTTTAATTGATTTAAGAGAAATGCAGGCTGCATTTTTATAATGAATGTTCCCAGACTTTCACTGGAAGTAGGCTTTAAGAGAGATGCAAATGACAACCTATTTAATGGCTGTGTGCAGAAACAGAAGCTGCCCTCTTTGCACTGAAGTGTGAGAGTGTGAGATCTGCAGATCCAGAATGAGGCACTTGAAGTAACCCAAAATAATCAGTACCGTCATGCCCTGAGACAAGGGTGAAATAGTAAATGAGAGGCAAATTTTGAGCACTGTGAGAACATATCACAAAGGACTAGTTAATTTAAATGCTCATATATAGTACTAATTAGCAGTGCTATTAGCTGTCCCTATGTATATATTTTGCATTCTCATTGCAGTGACTTCTGTGTAGGGTTAACAGTAATCAGATGTGGAGTACAAGTAAAAAAGGAGACTCTCTCATCTGTTGCAGACATCCATGAGTGGATCTGTAGCTTTATCTCAAGCTGAGGATCTAGACTCCATTCTTTAAGGAATAAAATTATATGATGTTTCTCTGTTGTCTGCTGAGTACCTATTGGGAATGATCACATGCTTGTAAAATCTAATTGTAATCTATATGTTGAACTGGGTTGTCTTCCTATTGCTCCGCAAGAGCAGTCTCCAAAGGAATCATAAGTATGACCAGCTCTTGTTCTTTTGCCGATCCAATGTATGAGAAGCTAAACATCGGGAACTGTGATGGAAAGACTGAGCGGAGATGCCCATCAGTTGAGATGCAAGAGAGGAGAGGCCATGGTACTCTGCTACCAGTGTGATTTGGTGGCAAACGCAACGTGTGACAACATGTCTGAGTGCTTTGCTGTCCTCAGACTTCTCTTCACCTGGTGTTTCACAAACTACTTATGGAGAGCCTGTGAGTTGCTTATATGAGGTAGTCCTGGAAATGGTGAGACACATAAAATCAGGTGTGGAAGCATGCTGTTGTAGTCCCTGAAGGAGCAGATTTAGGGGATGCCCAGAGAAAAGGCAGACAAGCGTGACCTGAGTGTAACCTTGGACCAATGCTTCACAGGTGGACTAGTGCAGTGGTGTTATGGCAAAGGACAGTCTACCAGAGTCTGATGTGTTGAGCTACCTTACAACCCTCATTTTGTGCTGTGCGTAAGCCGCCACTGTCCCTTCATGTTGTTCTCATCTGTAACCCAGGTCTGCCTTAGTTTTCTAGCAGTTGCTTCCAGTGCCAAGCTACACCCCAGTCCAGCTTGAAAAGCACCTTCATTTTACTTGAGGGACAAAGGAGTCACTTAAAGCAGAAACTGGAACCAATTATGCCTATTGCTCCCTCAAGGGTCTGAACCATAACAGTGTATTTTACAGAAATATTTTAAAATGTTTCTTAAGAAAGTAGACCATAGTCTCATATGCATTATGAGCAAGTTCTGTAAGCTACCAGATCCAAGAGCGTGTAATTTTAGCAAAGCTTACTTTTTGAAGTATCTAATCCAGCGAGGAGGGAGAATGAATTATTTAAAACCTAATAGTCATAATTATGAAGAACTGAATTAGCATTACAGTTTCTCAGTCAAATCTACATGCTGATGAAGAACGGAAAGATCTTGTCTAAGAACAGTAGAGCATTTCGTAAGTATTCTTCTACATTGTTTACAGTAGAAAGGCATTTACTTAAAGGATTTTTTAATGAAATAATGAAGAATATTTGTGTCCAAATCGACAGCTCTGGAGAAAGGGAACTATTCGCCTACCACGAATATGGCAAAAACAGCAGCTGAAGTTTTTCCACCTATGTAGGCCAATCCCTGTTCTTCACAAAAAGCCCTTTGGGCAAAGGACTAGTTTGACACAAAAAAGAACGCTTTTGGGGATGAAAGTTTTCTTGTGAGGTTCAGATACACCACTTAATGACTCGACTAGAAATACCAATTCATTTCACAGTCGGGGATTAAGTAATGGAATTATTTTTAACCATTATTAATGGCAGCTGCTTTGCCTAAGGATTAGGCTCCATGTTGTCAAAGGTATTAAAGGTAATACATCCCATTTCAAGTGTCTTTTAAGATATTCATTTCAGGTATCTCGGGTCTTTTGGTAATCAATACATTTTGAGCTGCATTTTTGTTTCCCCCACCCTCCTCACTTCTCACATATTTTAAAAAAAGATGCAGTAACAAAAGTATAAGCTTAGATCTGTTTCATAAAGTGCTCTTTGAAGAACAAAATATGATCATACTTCCAAAGACATTTGGCAGCGTTTCACTTTGCATTGAACTATACAGTACTTACGAAGTCAAAACCTTTTACAGGTTTATATCTTTGCATGTCTAAAGTATAACGCAGTGCCATATTGTGTCTTAAGTCCCTCTTTTTTGTCCAAGCCTACTATTCATTTCTTTTATGAATTTTTTAATAAAGTTCAGTTTTCCTTATTGCCTCAAGGTATTATTCTTGTAGAGCCAGCAGATAGTTATAACAGAATTGTTCAGATTTTGCATATTGTAGAAAGAACATTTAAAAAATCCTGTTCCCTTACACAGCCATGATCCGAGCTTTGAAAAGTATGTGGTTTCATCTTGCAGCAATGACAAACTGTGTCTTATTATAAACAACAGCAGCAGACAGCTCATAACAAATACGTGTTCTTTTCCCTTCGGTAAAAAATACAATATCTGGAGGTCAAATTGTGCTGTCATTTACAGGGATATAAATTCAGTGTTACTTGGTTGATTTGGGGATATTTATGGTGTTACCCATTTTCATAATGCAAATGAGTAGAATTTGACTCTGAAAAATCAAACTATGTCTGGTATATTATTTCTGTTTTGACATTTTGCTTCTTATCTTCACAACTACTGCTGCTGAAGTTTTAGAAGCCTATCCTTGTGTAATTTGCCTCTTGGGAATAGCAACCAAAATACTGTGACTGTATCATATTAATGTGCTTATGCAATGGCTTATTTATAGCCAGACAGCTCTTGTGATTATTTTTTTTCCCAATATCTGTAAGGGGAAAAAACAAACACCCATAGTTTATGCATGTTCTTTTAAAATTAGAGAAAAAGAAGGTTATTATTCTTTATAGCGAATCTGAAAAACGGCTTTGTGGAAATGTTTTCATGACACATGTTTACCACTCTGCAAAACCTGGAATATAACTGACAAAGATAACTGAACTCAAGCATTTTGCAGGTCCACGTCTATCATTTTGGATATTTATTCAGGCAGAAAATATACCACTGGGGTTTTGGTCAATGGGTCTCAACAACCTAATCTAACAGATTAGGACTGATTTACTGGAGTGAGTCCTCCAACAAACAAGTTCTCAGAAGGATTTAAGACTGAGTTTAATTGGGCGTCTCAGCACAGGACCACCACTTCATTACAATCCCTCTAAGTACCCAGCTCTGTGGCTGTATGGGTCCCAGCAAAAAAACAGACTTCCTTAGAAGTCAGTGCCAGCTAAACACTTTTTCCAGGTATAAACCACAGCTTCTTCATGGTCGTATTCAGATCAGGTCTGGTACTGGACATTATCCAAGGAAGTTTATCTGGGAAGCTTTATTGAGAAAGGAATTTGACATTCAGGAACTGTTTCAGTTTATACTGTTAGATCATTTCTGCTCAACTGAAATAAAGGAGTCATCTCTGCTTCAGAGTTCTGTGGTGATAAGGCCTGCCCGTTTCACTGAGGTGAGGGAGAGGAGTGAACTACAGCAACATCCAGCATCTCAGGATCAGAACCTCCTGGGTTTTGCCATTTAAAACACAGAATTAATTCTTAGGCTGAGAATTCTTAAGCAGAAGATTATTCGATGAATAAATGGTATGGATGAAAAATTAGGAAATTAACTGTCTTAAGTGGTTTTTTATTTTCCTTTGCGCTAAAATGTCCTGGTTACTATAACATATGTTCAGCATGAGAAGCTTAATATCAAAGCTTCTGTAAATGCCAGAAAGGTTAATGAGGAAAGACAGCTGCCAGTTCTTGTTCCCCAAAAAGTGTAAAAATATATCAGAGAAACTGCTGAACAGTTTTCTGAGTAAGTTACTGTTGGTTTCTAAGAAAAACCCAAGAAACAGAGACAACTGAGCTTTATGAAATAGAAATGATCATTGAATCCACAGAAGTCTTTGAATGCACCTAAAAAGAGGTGTTTAAAGGTCAAGTCACTCTGCTGCAGATAAAGATAGAAATGCAGCCCTAAACTAAGCGGGGAGCTGGGCAGCCACGTCACTGTGACAACAGTTACATTGGAGCCTGTTTGTCACACTGAGTAATCTAACAGAGGGCAGAGGGCAGTTTTGGGAGGCATTGTAAGTCTTTAACCAAAGATGTACCCGTTAAAAAGCCCAAGTCTTCAGTGTCACACAGATTGCTTTAAAACATCCTGAAATCAAAAGTTAGTGCTACAAATTTGCCATACAAAGGAAACAGGACAACAAAATACGCCCTATTTCTTCTATTTGTTTGCCTAGCTTTTATTATCAGTTTTTAATCTTTCTGTAGTCTTTGTTTGCTGGATTAGAGCGCTCACTATTATCCTCCTGAAGGGTTCTCCAACAATCCTACGAATCCTTATAAATAGAAATCAAGCAACCCCCTGGTTTCTTTTATTTAGAATTGAATTCAGTGATGCTTTCACTCCAGTGAATTCATTCTTCCATTCTGATGTCTTTCCAATGTTTTTTAACATCTTTCTTGAATCATAGATACTACTGCTAGGTACAGTGCTGCAGTGATACTTGTGGTAATGTCAGAGGCAATAGAGGACTGAGGTATTGCCTTCTCCAAACTCAATATTCTCATTCATATGTGCAGAATTCATTGAGCCTTTTGGATGTAGAGGTGGATGAAGGCCTCAAAGCACAGGATCGTCATACCCTACTTGTAGCTGAGGACCCATGTTGTAAGTGTGTACTCTTAAAGATTTTGTTCGGAGTGATGGAACGGTTTTTGGTTGTATTCAGTTAAGCTGGTTTTGCAAATAGCTTATGAGATTAATCTATCGTGCCAGCCCGTTCTTTTAATTATTTGTCACTCTCCTAATCACTGTGCTCCCTGCAAATTTTATCAGCAGTGATTTTATTGTTTTCTTGTAGATTATTCAAAATAAGTTAAACAACAAGGAGTCAAGGTCAGTACACCCTTTATGACCACATTTGAAGTCTGTCAGCCATTTTTTTAACTTGATATGCACCATGATGTTTTTCTATTACAATAATAATTTGTTTTTAAAATTTTTATTGTAGTTTCTCAATAAAAATTTTATGCAGTCAGATATTTTAGAGAAGTATAAACACATTTCTACAACACAGTTACATTTATCTATCAAATTTGTATTCTCACAGAAAAGGATATTGAGTTATCCTGAATGTATGTATACTTCTCTATACATTCCTATTGATTTGCATTAATTACATTATCTTTCTTTAATTCTTTTGTAATGGAATCTCCTATCAGTCATTCTGTTGTATACCTGGGATCAATATTAAGTTGATAGGACTACAATACCTGTATATCTTTTTTCAATATTGGCACAACCTTTGCTTTCTTTCAGTGCTCTGGAACTTCTCCAACGTTTGGAAACTGACTGAGAATGAATATTAACAGTCCATAATGCTCTTTGTTGGCTCATTTAAAACTCTTGGATGTGATTAATCTGTATATGCTGATTTAAGAAGATCTAAATTTAGAACCTGCACCTAACTAGATCTCCCTTGATTTTCCTTTTAATGTAAAAAAAAAATTGTTTTAAACACTGTGATTAAAGATCTCTTTTTCTTGCTCTGTTCACTCTCCTGGTATTTTACTGTTTCACTCTCTGTTCAAAATCCTGCAGGTGAAAGGGGCTCTGAATTTCTAAAGATTTTTTTTTTTTAAAAGGGAGCTACACATTTCTTTGCAGATTACCTTTGACTTGTATGAACCCTTGAGATAAATGTCTGTCAGCTACCTTAGCAAATCATGCATTATAAGTAGCTCAATCCTGTTTCTAACTTTTGCAGGAGGGGGTTGTTTTTCGTTTTTCACTTAATAACTTTTGGTGTGATCTCTCATTCTTTCACGTGGTAGTTCTAAAAAAAAAAAAGTCTTAAAACCTGCAGTTTTCCATTAGTTGGGTTGTCTATCCCAAAGTCTATATTTCTATGTCATGACAACTGTACTGTGGACACTATCTACTGACTTCCTTTTTCAAAAAGTTTTAAAAAATATTAAAATCTTTGGAGAAAGTGCACGAACATATTTCTGGTTTATAATAGAAGAAACAATGCCATAATCAACTATATACACACATATATTTGTACATACATAATATATAAATGACTGATCCTATATATAAAATTGATGAATGCATTATGAGCTGTTGGTAAAAGCAATATACTAGTTTTAAACAGATCAAAGTAAGAGACTGGAGAGCCTGTTCCTCCCTGGATTAGGTGGGTTGTGCTGTGGCTCCCGTGGCAGTGGGGTGCCCTCCTGGCTGCACAAGCCTTCTGACCCCACTCCCACCACGGCTCCCCCTTTCTTCTGCATAAACAAATCCAAAACTGGGGGGAGGGGGGCAGAGGAAGGTATGAGAGACATTCGCAATACAGAGACTAAACCACTGTAACCACAGCCCAAATATGTGCCTTTTCAAGACAAAATAGCAGTTGCGCTGACTAAGCCTATGATTATGCACATGTTCAAGCTCAAACATCCTGAGCATCCCACAGATTTTGCGATAGTAAAATGAAGTCCTGTGTACATTTGCAAGGTGGAGCCCTTGGCTGTCAGGAATTCTGGCCTTGTGTTTTTCTTCTGCCACCTGCCATTACCCTTATTTCTTGACTCAGATTTGCATTCACAGGAGGACTCACAGATGGGTACTTTCTGAATCATTGTGAAGGAGTTTCATGTTTGCTGGATGCTGTCATCTGCATCACTAAAACATTGTTGTGGTATATTTCATTAAAAAATCTCTGTGGCATAACTGGTATAGGGAATTGATGATAACAGAACAAATACGCACAAAAATGATAAAACGATTACATTTTTGACCTCAGATATTGAAAACATGATGTTGTCTTACATGTCTTGAAATGGGAAATTTGGGGCTACAAAGAAGCAGGATAAGTCCCCAAATCAATGGATTTGGCTATTTTACATTATTGAAAAGTGGTATAGAAGAGGCATTGGGAATGACTTGAGAAAACACATTTTAAGCAGTTGTATTAAAAGTAAATGAAGGCTCATGCCACCCTAGAAAGCAGCTCTGTGGTGCCTGCTCAGTCATTCCAAATGGACTATCTTTACTTCCTCCAGTCTGTGTCTCCTTCTCATGTGCCTCAAGTTATGTGCTTCCTGGTGGGGCCCACCATATTCAGAACAGTTTGTTAACACACTGAAGCTCTTTAAAATGCATACCATGTGTTCACAAAATGTCTTCATTTATCAGATTAGCTCACAGATCAGGCACTATTCAAAAGAGCAGACTGATGCCAGAACACGGGTTTCAACTCACCCTGCAGTGAAACTGAATTCCCCCTTTAGTCAAAGGCTGGGAATTAAAAACAAAATAGACAAAAATTACTAATTTTCAAGTTTTACCCTCTTTTAATTGACAAAGTTAAATTACATTTTAATAAAGTAGATACATTTTTAAACCTCTTTCCATGAACACAGGCGGCATTCAGACATTCCCTGCCAGCTGCTTCTGAGGTGACCATCTCCTGCACATCCACAGCTGCTGATTGCTGCCCTCTGGAACTGCTCTCCTAAATGCTCCTCTGCTCATTTCAGCCAGAGTAAACCAGATTCAGTTAAACAGTTTAAAGGGGCTGACCAAGTCCTTGCCACAGATTTGTCTTGGTGGGGCTGTGTGAGGATGGCGAAGACTTGGCTACAAAACTGTGCCAGCACAAGCCTCTTGCATGGATGCAAACCTCCATGGTGATGGCACAGTTGGTATTGACACCAGGGTTAGTTACACCACCTTGTACTGAAGAACCAGGCTCCTGCAGCTGAACTCACGCACTTTGGCATTACAGTAACAGGCATTTCTGTCCTGCTGAAGCAAACTTTCTGTTTTATTTGTGCTTTTGTATTTATGAGGTAAACATGCTCATTCATTCACACCCACACAGAAGTCAGGTGTGTCCTAAATGTCTGGGTTAGGTAGGTAGATAGGATCAATTCTCTCATCCTGCTGTGACGTAACTTCATTCATGTAATGTGGCCCTCCCCAAATAATAGACGTGGCAGTATGTGCTATAGTAAACAGATTTCTGTCTTTTCCTTTCTACCGGTATGATGTTGAGAAATGGTTGAGTTAAACCAAATAACTTTAATTGGTAGGAGAAGATGTGCTAAATTATCCTGAATTAATTATTGAGTAATATAATCAAATATCAAAGCAGATTTCTAAATGTCAGTAATAGTGAGAAGGAAGAAATACCACTCATACCAACCCTCCAGCTAGAATCAGAGACTTATATATTGCCTTTGTGTCCTGAATTTAGATTTCAGACTACTGATTTATATGAAAACAAACCCTCTTGTGACTAAATCTCTTCCTACAATCCAATAGAGAAGGTTAAGAAATGTGAGTTATATCAAATGCAGTTTTAGCCACTACTATGTAAAACAACTGGTGTGTCGCTTTAATAAATAGATATATGCCAACTGAGGGCAAAACGTATTCTTTCATTATTTTTGAGTTTTCTGACATGAATTCAGATGATAAACGATATGAGAGATCTGCCTTGCGAGGGGCAAACACACAAAACCAGCCTGCTATTGTGAGATTTCTGGCATACATTAAGACATGAATTAGAAATTGATATAATTGTTTTGGTATTACCCTGCACAGGAAAACCCTTATTTCACGACAAATAACCTTTTTGCTTATTTTATCTTTTGTAGCTTGTGAGCTACTTTGAGACAAAATACTTCCTTTTATTTGATTAAAAACTTTCACACAAAAATGGTTATGCATTGGACAGCATTATTTATACAATCTGTTTTGTGAATAAGCCCTAGCAATGGATTAAACATGAATTGTTAGATTGTTGCTGTGACCCTTATTCCTGGGCACTTATAAATAAATATATTCCCCTGTGGCTTCACTAAACCTTTGAAAAGTACATTTGTATGCAAATCTGTGAAAAGTCGTATGGCAATGTCACCCTTAGCATTGTACAAGTTGTGCAGTACCATAGTGGGCTGTGGAACAGTCTGGCAGCTGATGTGTTGGAAGCTCCAGGCCGTTTCCAGTGAGGACATTTAAAATTAGAGAGCATAAAAGGCTGGGCTGTGAGGTACAGAGGACAATTTTGCCATATTCAAGAGAAGGACCGGATGGCCTGCTAGGCCTTCCTATTGATATCTTCTACTGATACACACAAAATTCTCATCATCATTTCCTAACTCTTACTAATATTGCCTCAGGGGTAAAATAAGCGATACTCTGATCCAGAAAATGCAGGTGTCTGCCATGTGCCAAGGGAATGGTTAGTAGCTACCAGCCAATGCTGGTGTGTCATGGCTAGTGGTGACCACGGTGGAGGGTAGCAGGGCTGTGACTGACTCCCTGCAGCTTCAGCCAACACCACCTGGCTTTCCATTGAACGTAAGCTATAGGCTTGTCTTACAGGTTGATGTCATTTATATCCGCCACAGAAATGTAATGGAAAATTGCTTTATAGCAGTTTTATTGTTCTAATAGACTATCATTATCATAGCATGAGGCTTTTAGAAATAACACTAAGAGTTAACTGAAATGAGGCTTTTTCAGTTATGAAGACATAATGTCTTTGAATGATGTACCATACATCAGATTTGGTGCTCTTTCCCTAATGCAGAACAAGAAAGCATTTGAATACGGAATTCTTTTATCTCAAATGAGATAAGGAACCTTTCAGGCCACACAATAAAAATAATTAAAAATTATGTATATTAGCCATTTGAATAAAGATATTCAGCCCAATTCTTTTTGACAAAACATTTTTTCTTCCACTGGAAATCAAAAGAGTTTTCAAAAGAGACTCCGTTTCAAGAAAATTCTAGGGTAAAAAAGGCCTGCCCCCTTTATGAGCCTGTATGGTGATACCCAGCCAAGTATCATGTCTATGAGGCCATAGGATGATGGCGCTCACTAGATAATTAAATGGTCAATATATTGTTTCAACCTGCTAAGAGTTAAGTGTGCAGTTAACATCAGTACCAACATCAGGATTTGGCTTTTCAGCCAAATACATAGCAGGAATAACTGGCAATGATTGTAGACTGTGGTCCACAGTTGTCTGTAAACTATTGTGAGAAAATGAGAGAAAATAAGCTCCTGAGTCCAAGTCTATGTCTTGTGTGGGACACACAAGGGACAGCCTGCCTGTTCTCTCCCATCATCATCTCATCCTGTTACACCACATACCTAAACAATCTACATCACTGTTCCTCTGACCTATTCTCCTCCTCTTTCACAGCTCTACATGACCCTTCTTTCTGGCTCCTGCAAACCTCTCCACTTTCTTGTCCCAGAATTCATCCTACTGTTATATTCCAGGTGCCAGGGGACACAATCCCTCTGTACCATCATCCCTCACAGTGACACCATGTATTCAAATGAATAAATGCAGAGAAAATTTGTTGGCCCTTGCAGTGTACAGTGAAACATCATCAGCATAGCCCAGTTCCTCAGTGGATGCATCTTAACTCTTAAAAACTCTACTGAGAGTATGCAAATATATTGCTTTTAGAAACTTGGGAATTAACCAAATGTCAGGTTTTCTCAGGAAGAGCAGGAGGTATGTCCCTGAACATGGCCTTGTACCAAATTTGAAAGTCATCATTCAAAATACAGAGCTGCTGGGCTTTGAACTCTTGGCTGAAATATTCATAATGGATTCAATCGAACACATTCCTTCTTGTTTCCTTCTCACAAATTCCCTGAAGGGGAAAAAGAAGTCTGAAATATAAATATGTGCAACTAGGTCTAAATTAAGACTGACAAAGCTATACGCAACTGAAAGCAAAGCATTACAAGGGGAAACTTAACTACAAATTTCACATACAGTACAGCGAGGTATCTACACTATATCTTCCATGTAAAAGAGCATCTCGATCTTTTTTGCAGTCAGATAAATAGATAATGAATCTTTTTTTCCTTAATGTATAAGCAAAGATACCTAGTTATGAGTCGTCTTCCAATTGATGTAAAAACCTAGATAGGCTCCACCTGATACACTGAAGAAATTTTGAGAAGTACAAACATGTCAGGTACAGAGTGAAGGGTCAGACATTTAAAGAGAAGTGCTGGCAAGCATAATTAACCTGCTTCACACTCAGAATTATTTTAAAGAATGTTAGAAACACTTTTAATAGAGTAAGTACATATTTATTACATGTCAGTGTTTAAAAATCCCAGCCCTTTAGGGAACACACTGGCCAGAAGAAATACTGTGGGATTATTATGGTTATGACCAAATAAATTGAAACTTTCACAGCTAATGTTGACATCAAATAGTTGAGCATAGCAGGAAGCTGCCATCGGTAATTTACATATTCACTTCTAATTGTGCCTGTGCATCATAAAGATAGTTCGTATTTGCATTTGCTGCCCTCTGAACCAAGTCATTTTCCAGTGGCATGTATTTGCTTTCACTGCAGGTAACTTTCATTAGTGGTAATTAAAGGACAATTTTTACTGCATTCTGCTACAGGAAACAATAAATGGTTGCTGAGATTGATTAATATCTAAACTAAGTTTGAGACATGTAATCAATCTCATAGGCACAAGAGATTGTTCCTGTTATGCAATGAAAAGTAACAGGAAAGAAAAACCCTATTTATTCTGAATAACCAGTGCTTACCCTTTAAATTCCTTTGGATTGCACTAAATGGCCTGATTTATTTTTAAATGTTCCCAACAGAGAATAGCCTTAGTCTATGTGTAATGACTTTTTACCCTCATTATCTGCACAGTCTGTGTTTGGGCTCTGACTGGGACAATACCAAGGAGGATGTCAATGTTATCTTAGTGTGGAAATAATTTTCTAGCAGACAACTGCACCTGAGGGTTGCTGTGCATCCAATCCCATTCCTTTTGCCTTCAATACCTATTGAAGATACTCCTTTTCAAACACTGCTGAACCCCATAGACTCAATATTGCTTCCAGTGGAAGCTTTACTCTTTCACTGGGAGCTGGAACAGACCCAATAACTGTGATGTGTTTTTTACTTGTTGAAAAAAAAAGTACTATTATGCTTGCCTTATTTTGCCATCCAAATATTGTGCTGAGAAGTATTATCACTGCAGAACTGCTGTCAAATACTCATTTTTATTAGGAAAATAGCACTCTTTCTGTAGTAGCATGATGTTATCATTTAATTATTTTTTCTTTTCTGCTTTATGATGGAAAGCTGCAATTCAATGAAGTATATATTTAAATGCAAAAGAGGCACACCAATTAATCAGTACAGAATACGAATGCTTTTAATCTGCATCAAAAACACTGTGGGGCTTGGAAAAAACACCAATCTTTTAAATAGAAAGTATATAAAAGTAATTCCTACCCATGCTCACATTTTTTCAAACACAATGAAAAACTGCAATTGTGCAATTAAATTATCTTCACAATAATATATTCTTTTAAGGCTTTGCATTATGCTAAGAACACTTTGATGAGTCTTTGATTTCTCTTTATTTAGCATAAAAATGGACATACATACATAAATAATTTCAATTGATAAAAAAATTCAAAAATCCATAGAGATAGATCAAATGTTAGTTCTGAAACACTGAGAACCGAAACATAGATGTTCACTGCTTTCTGTTTTTTACCCATCCAATTTATGTACAAACACTTAGTACTGAAGATAGAAAATAAATTAGGCTAGAGATTGCAGTTAGGTATAGCCATGAGCGCGGACTAATCAATTTTGATGTGCATATAAACTAGATTATGGTACTATTACAGTCAACTCTCCATTATCTGGGATCATGGGAGACTGGGAACCATTCTGTTCTGATAGAGAACAGAAAAACCTTGATATTAGAGATGGTCCAAGGAACACCAAACAGAGACACTTCAGTTCTGTATAGAGTAAATATAGTCCAAAAGAGCTTATTAACTCTGGGTTCAGCACTAGCCAGTGGTCTCAAGACACCATTTGCAGTGTTACATGAATTTGCAAAGCCATCTTAGGCTCTGTATCTCAAGGAAGCAGTTATATTCCTGATGACCCTGCAAATAACATCTGAGCCAATAAGCCCCACTGAGCCTGGGGTGGCCCTAGAAGTATATGAATTCACTCTGGATCATTTTTTTTCATAGCCTTTATCAAGCAGTGCAAAACAGGACAGAAATAGTGCTAATGGCATTTTCAAACTTCAAAACATTTCTCAAGAGCTTGAGCAGTGTTTTTTTCCTGCTAGAGATGCTCACTCCAAAGAGCTAAGTGCGCAGGACACAACTGACATGGGGCATCCACCTTTTCAGTGCCTGCTTTCAAGTCAGGGACACGGGAGACTTGCCTTTGGATCTGCTACATTCCCTTTCACTGCTAATTATCCAAATATTGCTTTCTTCTGGGCAAGGTGTCTTTCTTTCTGCTTTTGACCAGAAGCTCTATGCAGGGTGAGAAACCTTTCCCAGGGAAAGTTTTATTTCATACATACATATCAAAGAAAGTCTTCCATTTTAAAGGATTGGCATCCTCCAACAAACAGCTATTTCATTGGGAAATTCCAACCTGCCCTCTAATGAGGGGGCCAAACCTGCACGGGTCTATTCAGAAAGCAGACTTTCACTCAGTGCCTACCCTTTGCAACGGGATTGATTCTTTTCATATTTAAACCACCCCCCAAAGCCATTAAATAAAAGAAGGCCAAACAACATTTGCTAATAAAAAGGATTACTGCTAGAAATCCACCTCCTGCTCTAAGTGGTTGCTTTAAAGCCAGCCCTTCCTCAAAATGTTTTTATAATAAAATAGTTAACCTCATTTGTTACTGGTGTAAGAAGCAAGCCATCTTGTCATTTGTCACACAATACCCATGTCACCTGTTTTAGGTCTAGGAAGAAAGAAATGGACTTTCTTGAGGTTCTGCGTATGTACAGCTGCATCACCAGGGTCTGGATCCTCCACTTTTCCCATGCTCTTAGGGCAGTGGATGTCTCCTCTGCCTTGCCAGTATTTTGAGGGATTAAGAAAATAAGCCTACCTTGCGGTGGGCAGCTGGAAATGATGGCAGCAGAAGGGACCAAGATGGGGAGCTGGGAACAGAAGATATGGGAGGAATTCTTTGATGCAATGAAAAAGGAAAGGCAAAATCAGGAAGCAACCTGGTGGCCGGAGGCTGAGCTGAGAAAGATGAAAGAATGAAGACAAAATATGAAAGAGGCCAAAGGAACAGGGGATCCAGTGGAACATGGGAGGGGAACAAACGAGATGCCAGACTGAGAAAAGGCTAGTGGCGGTGAGAGAAAAGGAAGGACTGTTGACACCACAGCACTGCTGAGGAGCAAAGATAAGCAAAGGAGGATGAAGAGGAGAGAGGTTTATGAAAAATGAGGTTGAGACAGAAGGCAAATCCTGCAAGTGAAAATACATTAGAGGAGAAAGGTCACGTCAAAATACAGTAAAACTATTTATTTTTGTGCCGCTCTTATCTTGTGCATTCTTGAAGCCGCAATTTTGAATCTTATTATTTTTGTGCTCTCCGGCAGCTCGGGCTGCCTAGCAATGCCTGACTGGCGTATGCTGGCTGTGCCGCACAGAGCTCGCCGGCTGCCTAGCAACTGACAGGGGGGTGCGATGGGGTCCCTGGACCAGGCTCAGGGATGCAGCCCTTCCCCAAACACCCCTGCTCCTGCGGCAAGGCAGGAGGGAGCATCTCCAGTTGTTACAGCTGTGATGAAAACCTTAATAATATTAATTGGAAAAAAGGGCACGCGGAGGTGCCCACGAGAGCGCAGAGAGCCCGACAAATTGTCTCTGGGAAGTGGGAACAGCCCCATTCATCTCTGCAATACACAGACACCCCGTGATGATAACTGAAATATCAATACGGGTAATTATTCCAGTTTTTCAGTAAGGCTCTGTGGGCTGCATCTAAAGCACAGGAAGGCAAACCAACAGCTATGTAGCTTCTCGATGGCTACTTCTAATTTGGTATAGGAAATACCAAAAAGGTGACTATTGCTCCCAGAAAAAAAAAAAAAAAGGCAGCATTAAGTATTCATGCAAGATTGCCCCAGTACAGCCACACTTTTTTAAGTATATCACTGTAATCAACAAAATTTTCTTACAAGAACATGGGACTTGGTATTTGGCAGTAGAGCTGATGTGGCTGGTCTGAACAGCCCCTATGTCCTCTGTGCTTACAGCTGCCCCTTCAGATCCCTCATCTCCCTTTGCACACTGTGCATCACACAAAAGTGCTTGTGCGGCTAACCAACGAAATCAGGAATTGATCCAGCTGAGAAACAGTCCAACAAAAAATTGTTATTTTCCAGTCAACACTACCGAAGCAAATACTCTTCCCAAGGGAAAAACAAAGACACGTGTCAATCCATGGCCTAGAAAAGGGAATAGACAGTTACAGAGCTACACAAATTACAGTGCAGGAGAAGTCGCTTTGATGCTGCTACTTTGATGCTGTTCTAAACAGGTGCATTTAGAATATAGTCACATTTTTCTCTCCTGGTCAAAAATGGGCTATGTCCCAGAAGGCCAGTATTGCCCCTGGAGACCATCATGCCCTACTGAGGAGAAGCATGGACAGTTGAGACACTGAGAAGTGTATAAGCACATTTTGCTCTGGATGGGAATTCATTCAGGTGATCGTTTGGGTGGAGCTTGAAGAGCAGCATTACATTTTTTCCTTTACCAGTCCAGCTGCCCCAGACAGGAAAGTTTTCATTCCCAGCTCTCTTGCGCGCCTGAAGTATCTTGAGAAAGTTACTTTTCCTTCTAATCAGTGGTTTATTGTCTGGAGCAATGAGAAAATGGGATAATTAAAAAAAAAACCAAAAACAAAACCAACACCAAAGCAAACCAGAACAAAATAGTTTCTAAAGAAAAACCCACTGAATGCAGTTCAGATGCACACTAGTATCTTAAGCGAAGGTCAGCTGAAATCCAAGGTTTATTAACTCTGGCTCAGTGCTGGCTCTGCTAAATTTGGCTGGCATTTGCATAGCCACCTGAATGTTCACTGTGCTTTCAGGTATTGCTTGGTGTACACACTGTGTTCCAAGAACACTTGGAATTGCTTGGTGTACACGCTGTGCACACTCATGGGGCCAGCTTGGGTCTATTACATCTGAGTCAATAAACCCTCCAAGAACCTCAGATATGAGCAACACACTGTGAAGACACTCAAGTGACCCTGCAGAGAGTCATTTTGAAAGCAGGAGGGCTAGCATGAGGCAGGAGCTAATAAGGCCTGTTGATCTAATCAGCTGAGCACATCCTCACCACAATTCCCAGTGCATCTTGCATTGTGTGGCCTTCGCAGCAGTACTGCCGTGGTTCTATGGCACTAAGTTAAAAAGTCCTTCTGGAGGTGACTTAGGTCAGCGTGGAGCCAGCTTGGGTGCTTCTGTGTCTACCCCAGGTCTACATACCAGGAACCGGGATAACCCCCGGCAGTGCCAGGAAGGCTGAAGAAAAGTCACAACGCAGATGTCACAAGGTGGCGCTCTTTGACGCGGTCTTCCAAGGTCTTGCGTTGTGAGCCCATTTTGAGGTAGAATTGGTAGGGGTTTTGGTTTGTGCAAGGCCTTTTGGGTCGAGATCCGTTGGAGGGAAAGGGGCTGTAAGCCGTCCTGGAGCCTCTCTGCTGTATTGCTTGAGGCGGGTGCGTTTCCTGGGAGCCGGCACTGCGCCACTCAGCTGCTGTCCTGCCATCTGCTTGGAGGACTTGGTTGCCTGTGAAGTGAAGGACAATACATTTAGCAAAACACACACCACTAATTTTTCTCATGCTGAAAAAAGTTGATGTGCAAGGCTCCACACATCTGCTGTCTCCTGGTATAGGGGCAGCAATAACATTTTAAGAAGAGCCGACAACAGTTGTGCTACATTTGAGGATGTTAACAGCTTCTACATAGTCAATCTGTGATCTGTAGGCAATTACGGACTCATCCAAGCCAATGGGTGTTAAGCAATTTGGAGCCAGACTGACTAGAGAAATCAAATTTCTCTTTGTATTACGATAGCTGGAAACAAGGAGATGCCAGTGCCCAAGATGGTTTCTGATCACACTTGCCCTGGGACCCATTAAAAGCTCGTCTATATCTCAATACTGTTGCAGATAAAATTTAATTATTTTACATCAAAAGGGTATTTGGAACCCAAAATAAAATGTTTTATTGGAGATTACATGCTGTTCTAAAGAGAGTTATTGAAGCCACTTTGGAAACAATTTTGCTAAGCTGCCAAATGAATTAACCATCAGAAGATAGCAACGTAGATGCATTTCTATCCCACAGCAAGTGCTGCGAACGTACCAGCTCCTTCCTCTGCTGTCCCAGACAGCACTCAAATATCTCTCCCAGCACTTGTCTAGCTGTTCCTAGCCAGGGGGTGTTTTTTGGTAACTTCAGCTACCTTCCTAGGCTCCCTACCGTTCATCCTCACTGCCATGGTTCTAGACTGAGGTGCTGGACTTTGCTGACCTCAGAGGGGAAGGGAGATCTATTTTTTCTCTCTCCACCTTGATTTAGAGACATCAGCAGGTATATCAAAGGATCCTGACCAGAACAGTTTTCAGTGCTGCAAACAGAAGTCAGACTCCAGAGGACGTGCAAAATACCATATGATTATGCAGAGATGAGGCAGTCTGCTCTTACTGTAATTTGTTTGAGAATATTTTTTACTGAAACGTGCTAACTTTTCACCACTGTGGGTTTCTCTGGGACAAGTACTAAAATGCAAGGACTGATACTGATACTGGTTGTGTTTGTAACTGCGAACACACAGCCAAGGGGTGAATAATGGGCCTCGGAGATGGCTTCTTCTGGGGCTCTTACTCATTGCAAAGGCAGGCTTGGACACCCTGGCATAGAAGCCACCTGCTGTTATTGGCTTTTCTTCTGGTATGATCACAGAAACAGGATTCTGCTTACAAAAAAAAAAAAAAAAAAGGCAAGAAAGATTGTACTAAGTAATCACCAGACCCTTATTTTCCACACCTTTGCAACAACTAGAGGAGGCCCCTAACGATGATTAACAACTGAGGTAAAAGAGTGGCAGGAATAACATATCAATCTCAGCCGTTTAGTTCTTCTTATGAAACTAAAATCAGAAAAATGCTAATTGTCAATTACTACTTCTGAGGAAAACTTCACAAAGATCTACACAGCCTAGAATCAGTATTTCTCCCTCCACCTTGGGATAACCCTCTGGGAAGGGATTAATTACCCCTAACCGCGATGCTCTTATCGCTTT
>VYZM01002854.1:0-108293 GCA_013398915.1 Dromas ardeola
CTATGATTGATTCTATGATTAATAAATGTTTAATATATAATTTTGCTTTTTTTCTCCCAGGAAAAAATTTTTGTATTTTATCAGCTTTCAGTTCTGCTGACTTTTGGGGGATTCTTTTTTATTTTATTTTTTTTCTGAGCTGGTTCTTGGTGGTGAGTAGGAGTGAAGAAAGAAATTCAGTAAGGCTGCAGGCAATTGCTGTACTGGCAGCGTGCATTGCTTTTCATTTTGGAATTGGCATGAAGGCCCTCCAAGTAACACAAGCTCTCCTTTTTGACAGAATTGACAGATAAATTATATAACAAGATGCAGTTGGATAGTTTTTCGGGGGATGACGAGGATTTAGTGAAGTCAAAATGGAAAGCTCATTTCACATCAGGGGTATTCCTTCACTGTACTATTAAAATAAAGCACCTTTGATCCAAAAATACCCTGTGGCACTTCACAAAATGTAGCCAAGATTTGAAACGACGTGGCTGTCTTAATTAGGTTCCTCAATCAATAGTTGGACACACCAGTAACAACTCGATAATCCCAAGTGTCTGACCTCTCACAAATTCTGTTTAATTGGAGGGGCAGGGCCCTGCAAATTATTAGTACCTTTAAGTTGTGCAAGTAATTTTAGCTGAAACTGTATATTCTTTGAAAACACCGATTGAATTTGTACAAGAAACTAATATCTAAGCATGCTGAAAGCCAATATAGATGCGTGTCCTTGTTTCTTCTAACTTAATTTGAACCTCCTGGAGTCCCACAGAAATTCTCTGACATTTCCCATTCTTGGTAACACTTGCTTTATATTCAAATCACTCAAATCATGCAAATATTGGACTATATTTTTCGTACTAATACTTTCCAATAAATGCTTTCAAAGCTTTGGAAACTGTCTACCCCGAGTGAGTTTCAGATCCTTCAGGAAGATTTGTAAGGCAGTACGAAGTGAGGAAAATAAGTTGAAATTAGCCTTTTCCTACAAAGACAGTAAGCAAGGCATGGCACTAAACAAATAGTCCCTAATTAGGTCAAAAATAAACACACAGAAAAGAAATAAACAGGTTGCTCTTTATTCTATAGACTGCTCAAAACTCAAAATTTCCTGTATTACAAACAAAAATTCTTTGTTCTTTTCCAAAAATTCATTAGGGAAAGTTTTTTACATCAAGGAAATCATACAACACAAGGTTCGTATAAGAGAGATGGATGAACTACAGTTTTATGTAGGATAAACTCTTACTGTCTAAATGTCATCACCTTTTTGCCTCCTCAAAAATACATCAGTCTGTCACCATGGGAGGAAAAATATTCTTTAAAGCAGTAGAAATAGGGAAAAAAACCCCAACCAAATTAAGTATAATTTGAACAATTATTATCAAATAACACGTTGTATTTCTGTGGCCCCTACTGTACAAGGATATGAAAACATACTGAAATTAAATTAAATTATTTAACACCCCAATAGTCCAAAAAGGTACTTTAATGCCTAAGTGCAGACACAAAGACTACATATGTCTTTTTTTGTGAGATTAGATGAGAAACCTGTGTCCAAACCATGTGTAGAATCCTAATCCTTCCACAACCAGCCTCATTGTTCAATCACAAGGTTGATCACCTCTACACATTCAGTAAAACAGCTTTTTTGACACTGCACAATTTTTCCTTAAATACCATAACCTCTGATCACTAAGGGACAGAAATTAAGTGTTCCCAACGTAGGTATAAAAAGATAGTTGTCCTAAATACTTACACGTACCCGCCCAGGGTCATTATTAGAGGAATATAGTCTGCACATTCCCAGCCTTTAACACCCCACGTAGTGCAGCTCCCAGCCCAGGCCCGTTTCAGCCACGCCAGCACCTTTCCACACTTCTATCGCAGTGTGCGCAAGCTCTCATAAGCATCCCTTTTTCTTTTTAAATGACAAATTCTTCCACGTACATTGGGTGTTCAGTCCAACAAGAAGCTCAACTTATTGAAACAAGTTTAAACTTCTGTGCTGTTTGCATTAAGATTTCCCTTCGTGGCCATTTTAGTATATTCAAGGTTGGTCAGCTCCAGGGAGACAAGTTTCAACATCCCAATCTTCTAATTCATACCGGTTTTCAAACTCCTTAAACCATGGAATATATTTATACTGCGTTATGATTTTACCTGATACTAAAGTTCAAATTTGTTCAGTGGCCATAACGCAGATAAGAAGGCAAACCCTGACATAGAGATGTTTTGGGACACAGCGGGTGGAGAAGTTTAGTCCATACCATTAGCGCAGTATGGACAGGTGAGGTGTGCTGTGCCTGGTCTACTCTGCTACCATGTAGCCTACTGTTTTCCAAGGGGAGATAGGGATTGTACGCAGCCTGAATTCAAAACGCCCTCCGACCACTGAGGATGCACTGGGCAAGAAACAAACACAGTACTTATGAAGGTATGCGTGGAGCGGAGCCAAGGATGATGCCGAGGCGTAGCTTATTCCCTCACCCAGGCTTGCTCAGAAGCCACAGCTACCCTCTACTTGAACAACTTAATGCAAGCATCTCTGGGTAGCTATAATTCATAATAGTTTTGCTCTTGGTAAAGCACCGCTCATTCTCCTACAAAATGAAAATATTGCTTAGGAGGCTTGCAGTTTTGCATTTTCATATATTTAAATTATTTTATCAGGACTGCATTATACAAGTAAAGGAGGATGTTATTTTACAGACTGTTAGCTGGCTGCTCAGTCATGGTAATTAGCTAGTTTCACAACACTCTTCCTGTTGCTAGTTGTCACTCTTTCTAAGGACACTGAATTCATGAATCCATCTGCAGGGAGCTCACATGCATCTCCTATAAAGTTTACTAGCCGTCGGTTCTTGGTACCAAACCCCCCACCATGCTGTTACCCGCTGGCCTCAGAAATCTTTGCTGCATTATTTTGCTATAAGGGGGTAGGTATCTGTTTGTTGCCATTTGTTTATTTACAAAGATAGTACATACACCAAATCCCCTGCTGACAGCTACAAAAGGATGAAGGAAAGCCAAGTCCCCTTCTCAGCAACGCGGTGCCCTCGGTGCTTTCCACCCACCTCCCTCTCTCCCTTATTCCTGGTTCTGACCCAGGGCAATTCCCGCAGCCAGCGCTTTGGGCTGGCACAGCACAGCCTTTGGCCACAAAACCTAGTGACGACTTGGAGTAGAGAATAATAGGCCTGCCTTTCCAAGCTGCTGGGGGGATTCTGTTTAAACCTTTATTTTAATTACACAGCTCGCAGGCATCTGATTTTGCTTACCTTTTGGACATTAAAGGTTATATAAATAACTATAATCTAATTGTACAGAAGATTAGGAGTCCTTCACGCCATTCTTCCACTTGTACATGCTGTCAAAGGAGCCCATTACCAGGAGCAGCACCATTCCCCTTACCACTACCCTCCTCTTTTAACTAAAAATCCTTGAATGGCTTTTGCAGGCATGATTTCTGATGGCATTTCAACAGTAAGAATTAAGACATTTATTGAAACTATTAGAAATTTTATTTAAAAAAATTATAAATATAACAATACATCTTCTCTAAACATTTTAAGCCCGACAGAATCATAGCTTTACCTGTTACACTTGTTTGAAGAGAAAATTACAATCTTTACTTTATGCAAAAGAAGGAAAACTTGACAATATAACATTATAACTACCCCACAAATTTACTAAAAAAATAAACCAATTTTGTTCAAAAAGAGTCCTTGCAGCAAGGTACAAGATTTTTCCATCTTCCACCTTTCTGCCTTTCCTCCCTTCCATAAAAAAGGAAAGAAAGGGAAGACTTAAAATGTTCTGCCCCTCTCCTCTCTCCAAACGCTTCTTTTAGCAGTTACTACAAATGTTTTTGTAAAAGCAAAGCCAGAACAAGAGGCACAAAGTGGATCTTATCTTCGTGTAATGTAAAGAAGAGAACAACTATTCCTGGATGTTTATAAAATATTGCTACTAATGAGATTGCTGAAGTTTAGTCAATGGAAAGTTATGATGGAATTTGCAACTGTCATGCTTGAAATCGGTTTTGTCTGCTGCCAACCTATTGCAAATTCATGCTCTGGCCACCTTCATCCTTTGGCTCCTTTTAGCCTCTTTTGCTCTCCCCCCCCTGCCTAATTTAATCGTAACTCAGTTATTTTGTGAAAGCCTCCTCAATTCACTGTGCGAGGAAGATGATGTGCTACCAACACCTACGGAGACAAGCTCTGCTGGGCACACATCTAGCCCCACGGAAAAGCCGCTTGGGGAGCATCGGCAGGGGAGAGCCCAGCTACAGCAGCGCCAGGCGCATCCCACGAGAGACTTCATACTTTTGAGATTTAGGTTCCACAAAGCTTTCCTCTCTCAGTAGCAGTGCTGGCTCATGCAGAAAAAAATTAGCGGACTGAATTCTTATTGGGACACTGAAAGCACATCACAGATTTACTTGAACAAAGAGTCACCTGGAACTAAAGCCCTTCACAGCCCATGGGATAGCAACATTTTGAATGAGACGTCCCCCTTTCACTGATCAAAACAAGATGAGATCTATGCAACTTAAGAGAACGATTTTAGCAGCATTACCCTAACTGCGTAACATCAGATGTGTTTCAGAACACGTGCTCCTCTCCAGCCACACAACCACCTTTATGTTTTGTTTTTTATTTTAAAAAGAACAACATGAACTCTTACACAGCTTCTCCTGAACAGAGACAGTATCAGATGACTGACAGAAGTAATCATTTGTTTAAAAACCCCTTTTTTTTATCTGAAATCAGAATTTCAGAAAATGGGACACATTACTTGCAACATACTTGCAGGTACCTGAGATATCACCAGTGAATATAGTTTGCTCTGAATTTTATACCATTTTTATGATTTCTACTTTAGTGAACTGACTAGCAAATGTCTCTTCTGGAAAGTGGTATGAATTTTCATTTCGAAATCCTGTTCTGAAACCTATCTGAGTGCGTACTTAAATTAGTGGTTTCAGTGATCACTGCACCAGGACTTGAATGCCAGTGCAAAACCAAGACATTCCTCACATCCCACCCCCCTCCAAAGAATAAAAAAAAAATAAAAATCAACCCATGAAAGCATTAGTTTTACATCTACAGCACGTTGAATGAACTGCACCCTTTGAGCTTCCCAAAAAGGACAAAAAAAAAAATCACAATCATGTACTACATGAGAATGTACTACAAGTGGTGGGACTTTGTGAGCTGAATGAAACCCTTTAACTGGGGACCCTTTGAGACACAGGAGCTTGTTGGTGCAGGAATTCAATTGTGGAGATGACAAAAAAAGTATTTTGATGCACACCACATTCACAGAAGGTACTGTCATCATTTTGAACTGAAGTTTTCCTTTAAGGTTTACACTGCGAAAAAATTCTCAAGCCTCAAAACTGTTCATGTAAATGATGTTTCACTTAATATCTGAGGAAAACTAGCAAGAACTTAAGCAGTGCTACATAGAATCTGCATGTATCTTTTGTAAGCATGCACATCCAACAGATGAATGGCCAGAAAAACAAGAATGGAAAGCTGTGATAACACAGTATTGTGCTCCTGAGATTAGATGATTTTAAGACTATTTAAGTAACCTCTTCCTGTGAAAACGAAAGCTGAACATGGACCATTTCCCTGCTCTTTACAAAAAACATTCCAATTTTATCTCATTTTAAAATTCTTTAATTATTACACAACAGTACTTTTGTGATTAGGTTATCAAACAGGGAACATGGCTATTACACAATGTGGATTGTTCAAAAGTGAGTGTTTTGGGGCTATAATGATACAGAATACTAAACTGCAAACTGTAGCTTCAATCTCTTGAGGAACACTAAGAAACTTGGCAAAAAAAAGCATGCTCAGCCTTAGGAAACTCTGCTCACCAAAGGCAACTGCCTAACTTCAGCTCCGATTTGGACTCTCCATCCCCATCACAGCAACCAGTTCCATAAAGTGAATCCTTGTGCTGTAGACCATTTTTTTGCATTGGTGTATGTAGCCCAGCAGCAATCTACCTTTAATTGCTTACTTCCACCACTTCTTAAATTCCATCTACTAGGCCAGCGCAACTGTCTCGATAGTTGTAAGACAAAAAGACATAATTAAAGCTACGATAAACATTGTTTATTATAGCTAGGTCAGTTCTTCAAAGGCACAAAGAGTTGTGCAGCACAAGGGGTTTGGACAAAAGGAGTGTTGCATGACAGCAAGGACAACTGCCCAAGGAGCGTACACAGGAGAAAATGCAAAAGAAGCTGCTTGCAGAACCAGGGTGCTTACTGAACATGCCAGTAACCAAAAACTAATGCTTTCTAGGAAAAAGAAAAAGGGTTAAAGAAACAATCATTAATTATTTCCCCACCCCACACATCCCAGTTCTAACTTTATTCTTCCACAGTCCTTTATGTAATGGTAGAACATTTCTCCTTGCAACTGCCCTGTACACCTATTACCTTCTACATTATGAACATCGGTATGATTTTTACCCCTTTCCCCCCCCCGGCTCTGTTTTTACAACCATTAGTGTTACAGGATGAGACTGTAGCACAATGAGAAGTTAGATTAAATCATCTGCTGGAAACCACTTCCATTATTCTGCTGTATTAAAGTAAGTTTTAAAATAAAGTTATTAGTATGCATATTAATAAATATGACATTAAATCATAAAATAATTTAGACTGGAAAGGACCTCTGGAGGCCACCGAGTCCAACTCCCAGCTCAAAGCAGGTCTAAGTCTATCAGGATGGTCAGGTACTTATCAAGTTGATCATCTCCAAGGGTGGAGATTCCATAACCTCTCTGGGTGACTGGTTCCAGTGCTTGATCATCTTCATGATAAGAGAAAAAAATCTTTATTCACCCTTAAATCTAATTGGAACTTCCCCATGTTCCAATTTGTGTCCATGGCCACTCACCCTGTCCCCACGCACCTTGAAGACCAGCCTTGCTGTGAATCCTCCCAGTGAAGGGACTGAAGACAGCAGTAAAATCTGGTCTTAGCCTCCTTTCAAGCTGAACATTACTCAGATCTCTCAGTTTCTCCTTTAATGTCACATGCCCTTGCCTCCTCACCATTTTGGTACCCCTACCCTGGACTTGCACCAGAGGACCAGTACCTGCTTTGTATTAGGAAGCCCAAAGCTGGCTGCAGTACACCAGCAGTGTTCGCACAAGGTGACATAATCATTTCCATAAAACCTGCTGGTTCTGCTTTTTGCTTAATAAAGCCCAGACAGAACACTAGTTCTGTTATAGGCATGTCCCTTTCCATAAGGGCACCTGCTGACTTGTGTTGACCTTGCTGTCCACCATATCCCCAAGTCCTTTCCTGGAAAGTTGCTTTCCATTTAGTCCATGAACCCTGCCTGTACTGCTACGTGAGGTTATTCCATCCCAGATGCAGGACTCCACACTTGGCTTTGCCAAGATGTTTTTTCCAAGATGTTCCCATCAGCCAGTTCCTCCAACCTGTTGCAGTTTCCCTGAACCGCCACCCTGCCCTGCAGCATCAATTGCTCCCCCTCCAGTTTGGTATAGTAAAATCACTTCTAAAGAAAGACACCTGCCATCTTCATGGACAAATCAGTTCCCACAACTGTTTCCTAGCCAACATGTAATTGCAGACAGTAAGCAGGAGGGCTGGCAAGTCAAAACAACTTGCCACATGTAGATGAGTTCTGGAACGTTCGGAGCAAAGAGGGAAAGAGCTACATGGTTGGAATAAGGTGAAGGTGAGTCATTAAATTTTTGCCTCATCCTTAAATGCAAAGCTATATGCAGAGATAGTGTCTCTTCCTTTCCAATATTCATATTCGTCCCACTGATCAGTCATTATACTTCACAACCCTAAAAAGGATCTTAGATTTTCTGGCTTAGAGGTGCTATGATACATTCTGAAGTGCAGAGGTGCTAAGAAAACACAGTGAAGTGTGAAACATTGGCTGAAAAAACACTCAAAAACTTTAAAAAAAAAGCCCCTTCAAATTACAATAGTTGAACAATTCAGGGTTTTGTTGCTTCGTGTTTGCATCGTGAATCTTAAGAACTTCAGATTTCAAAACAAAAGCTTTCAACCATACCCAGCTCATTAGCTAGACCTTTTGAAAGACTTTCCCCACCCCTGAAACAAAAAGCTCTACTCCAAAGTTTCCAAGACTGGGTAAGATTAAAAGTGAGATTTAGAAGAGGAAAAATTCTGAAGCATGAACACACGGGTCTACCCAAGTTACTCTGCATGTAGATTACATAAGATTTCATAAGAGGTGTAGGCTACACACGCCTTCTCTCTACCAAGCTGCTTCTGTGACAAAAACATGGAAGTGCAGAGAAATATTTTGGTTTGGCCAAATGTTCAGTGTGGAACCATTTGTTTGTACCATCCACTTTTAGTTTTTTTGTATGACATTTGCAATGGATAATAAATAACTGTAATTCCCCGCTTCCAAACTCAGACAGCTCTGAGAGCAATAGCATCCTTTGGTACAAATAAACCTAACAGAATTGACATTTCGAATTTTGCAAACTGTGATACAAAATGCTTCAGAACATTATTATGCTAAAAAACCCTGTATAACATAAGTATATATTTAAGTTAGAGATGCACAGACTGTTAAAATTAGCCAATTTTATTCAAATAATGTCAGATGGAACACAGTTATCTTTTCTCAGGAAAGTTACATATTTATGTGCTTTTTAGTCAAATGAAAACTGTTTTTCACCCCCCGTAGAAGTATTTCAATAGAAGCCAGAGTCTTGAGTAGCCCAGTTAGGTGCCTAAAAATAAATAAATAAAGATTAGTAGAAAATAAGTTACTATATTACCTACTGGTTACTGAAAAACTTGTGCGAAATTATTAAAAAATTATAATATTAATATACAGCTATGAAGTGGGAATATTGTTAATTAGTGAAGGATACCCTGTAAGTTTAAAGCAAACACTGACATAGCTGAAATACATGCTGTAATTAAGTTGTACAGCCTGAATCTCCCAAGCTAGTGGTTTTAAAAAGGAAGAGTTCTAGAAGATTCAAAATAAATTTAAAAATAATTTGGCAGCTATCTTTTTAAAGAAAATAGTACCATGTAAGTTTCACCTGACCTCCCCTTAATGAAATAAATAAATGCCCCACTGCTTGTCCAACTTCCATCAATATTTCAGACAAGCAGTGAGGAAGCCAAATAAAACTTTTAATATTTTGTAAGTTCCTTTAATGTGTGGTTTGGTGGTTTTTCCATTTTACATACGTATGGCTGGACCTCAGAGTCATCCACTTTAAACTGTTCTCTCTCAGAAACCTTCCCATATTGTAAGGTGGACAGAGGCAAAAACCAGATGATCTTGCCAACTTCCATATTTTCACTGGTTCTACTTAAACCTCAGGCTGACATAATTATATTCTCTAGTACTACACGAAATGGGTTTCACAGTTACAGTTTTGCACAATTCCTTCAGGTTTCAGTCTTAAGCATCATTCACCCTCCTCTCAATACTATATATACACACCCAATTTTCAAGTACAACTGACTTTAGTAGTAATACAACTACTTTACGAAATGTCACCCTTCGAAACCAACCCTTTTCAGACAGTGAAGGAGACCATTTGAAGGAAGCAGAGAATCAAGTAATGACAGAAACACACCTAGTTACGCAACAAAAAGGAACACCTAGTAATGAGGAGAGAAGACAACAAAAATCACTGTCTAATGCTTAGCATAAGAAAATAAGCCTTTTCCATTTTAATTCCTAGTGTGAGAACTAGAACTAGGTACAGCTGATGAATTAAGGAACAGGTTAAGAATTATACTTAAATATCTCTCACAAAAAAAGACAGCAGGAATTCCGAAAAATATACTGACCTCAGATCTACCACTCTGATTCAATTTCTTCTCAATGTTCATAGCCAACATCTGACTACGAAAAGACAGGCTTTTGGTCTTTTCAATCACTTGTTGATAAGGCGAGACTGCATTGTTGCCCATGACCACATGGCCCTAAACCACAGGAAAGATACAGCATATTTACCAATCACTCAGAACGCATATGCCTTTAATTTGATGCTCTGTTTTCAGAGCTTTCACAAATCATCTTACACATAGGATTAAAAAAGAATAAATGAAGTCCACTACACTTTATGGGCCAAGAAAAAACCCAACAGAAATTTGAATTTGCTGTCCCCAAATAAGGTAAAAGAAATTTAATGAAAAATTCAACAAGTTCACTTGGATCCATCTATACAGTCTTACCAGCTTCGAATCCAGTTTGGCATCTAATCGTGCATTTCGAATTAGATTGACAATCCATCTTTCCGCTTCTTCAGGAGTCATATTTAGTTTATCTGCCAACATACTAAAAGATAACAGACTTAATCAAAAGGCGAAATAGAATCCCTCTGATGTTGGTAAACACAACTAGGGACTATGGAACACAAGTTAAATCAACACAAAATTTGGCACAGCCCAAGAGTTGTATTCCATAAGTACCACATATGTGGGAAGCATACTTTCATTTGACTGAAGTGACTTTAAAGAGTGCATACGTGTACTCCTGCACATCTCCCACTGCTTTACACTAGGATTTTGTGAGTAAGGAATTCATGCCCTGAAAATATGTACTTAGTCGTTCTGAACTACACCTTGCACTTAAATCTTGGCCTGCACAATTTTTAGATATATTCCTATTAAACCTTGCCTACATGAACATTCTTTGGAAAATTGTCAATTAAGTGACCTCACCACCACATAAACCAGCAACCATCATTATAAAGAGAACAACTGAATGCTTGTATTATTTAAATGCAGCTAGCAGCCACAAAAGTTAAGACTACTTAGTCCAGGAAAGTGTCTCTCAGTAGCTCATTTAGCAATAAACTTCCCCCTGAAGTTTCTGGAACAGGAGCCATGAGACAGAGTTTGGTATAGAAGACGTGACAGATAGATTATGTTTAAACTTCTTGCAATTTCAAGGAGAGATGGTGGGGGAAGACAGAGAAAGAAAAATTCTTAATGAAACAAGCAGTCTTGTCCAGGAATAACTCCTTCTGACGGCGTTTCCTGTGGCTTTCCAGCCAACTCCTTTAGCTTCCTGCTGGCAGTTGGCTCATACAGGACATTTGTAACGCTCATTCTTCCATCAGCTTTCAGACTAAGGTAACAAACATGAGGTAAGGGCTACAGACATGACCAAAAAGCCAGCTGGCTACGTCAAATTGCACAAGAGGTCAATTTCCCATCATTTTATAGGATCTTCCATGTGAAAGAGTGATTTCCCTCTTGATGATTATTAGTGTCAAGAAAATACTTTATAATGTATCAATTATTACCTCGTCTACCTAGCTAGACTATCTATATAGCCTTCTCTCCTATACATTCTTGATTTATCACCCTTCTCCCAACTATAAAAGTAAATTCCAACTCTTGTCACAAATGACATGAATGAGGTGAACCGAAAAAACCCAAAGTAAAAGACTGGACTTACACTGAACTCCCTGTAGTGAAACAACAGAACAAATGGGTAAGGTATATGGAGTTTGGTAGAGCAAGGAGAAGTAAATTCCAACCACAGTTGCTACTGTTCCACTAGAACTGTTAATCTGTGATTGAATTAGCAATTATAGAGAATTAAGGCAGATAAGAGAATAGAAGATACCAGGTATGTATATTTTTGTGGAAATATCAGTCATCTAGGCATAAGACGACAGATATTTTTATAGGAAGGAGCTACAAATTACTTTGCTACCTTTGATTCAGTGATGTTGTCATTCATCAAGTTTGCTGATGATACAAAGCTGGGGGGGGTGGCTGACACAGCAGAAGGCTGTGCCGCCATACAGAGAGACCTGGACAGGCTGGAGAGTTGGGCGGAGAGAAACCTTATGAAATTCAATAAGGGCAAGTGTAGGGTGCTGCACCTGGGGAGGAATAACCCCATGCACCAGTACAGGTTGGGGGCTGACCTGCTGGAGAGCAGCTCAGTGGAAAGAGACCTGGGAGTCCTGGTGGACAACAGGATGACCATGAGCCAGCAATGTGCCCTTGTGGCCAAGAAGGCCAATGGCATCCTGGGGTGCCTCAAGAAGAGTGTGGCCAGCAGGTCGAGGGAGGTCATCCTCCCCCTCTACTCTGCCTTGGTGAGGCCACACCTGGAGTCCTGTGTCCAGTTCTGGGCTCCCCAGCTCAAGAAGGACAGGGAACTGCTGGAGAGGGTGCAGCATAGGGCTACCAAGATGATTAGGGGACTGGAACACCTCTCTTATGAGGAAAGGCTGAGGGAATTGGGTTTGTTTGGTCTGGAAAAAAGATGGCTGAGGGGTGACCTTATTAATGCATACAAATACTTAAAGGGTGGGTGTCAGGAGGATGAGGCCAGGCTCTTTTCAGTGGTGCCCAGCAACAGGACAAGAGGTAATGGGCACAAACTTGATTGTAGGAAGTTCCATCTAAACACGAGGAGGAACTTCTTTACTTTGAGGGTGGCAGAGCACTGGCACAGGCTGCCCAGAGAGGTGGTGGAGTCTCCATCTCTGGAGACATTCAAAACCCCCGCCTGGACGCGTTCCTGTGCAACCTTCTCTAAGGTGACCTTGCTCTGGCAGGGGGGTTGGACTAGATGATCTCCAGAGGTCCCTTCCAACCCTGTGATTCTGTGTATGTTAAGCACCTGACTTAAAACTAAAACTTCAAATGGAAAGAACATGGGATAAGGTGTATGTCTTAGGGGAATTCTTGTATTTCTCTTTTGGAAGCATCAAGAGGATTCAGATAAAATAACTCCTCTTCCAGACGACCGCAGGAATGCAGGAATGGCTACCACCACTACACTGGGACTAAACAACCTACCTTTGGGACTAAAGCATGGAACTTCTATCCTCGGAGACAGTCGAGAATCAACTAGACAAGTCCTTAAGTAGCATAATGGAACACTGCAGTGGGTCCTGCTCAGAGTTAACTGGGTGCACAGGATTGAACCAGATGGACTTCCAGAGGTCCCTTCCAACCTACAGCACCTTTTTGCTTAACCCCAAGTCCCTGTGTACTTTGAGAGGAAGAGGGCACAGGTTTCTATAGAGTCATTCCAAGCCAGGAACTCTGAAGTGCTTTATATCACCTAGTAGATAATTCTGTTTTCCTATTATGTCTAAATTTTACCAGCTCAGCTTCTTCAGAGGTGGACTTTTTATTTTTAAATTGAAACATGTTATATCAACTGACATAGAGCACAGATGCTTATGACTGCATACCACACATCTGTACAGGTATTTTTTCTTGCACATACATTTGAAAAACTTACAAATTGTAGAATGAAAATGACAGGGTAAAAAGGGATATTAAAAACCTGTTTTAACTCAACTTCTAGCTTTGACATTTACATGGATTTAAGATTTTAGTATAGAATATGCAAAGTTATCAAGTTAGAACTATCTTTTAGTGAAATAAACATATCTGTATTAAAAACCCTAAAACTTTATCACACTTTGACACAAAAGATGGCCTTGTTTCAGCACCTGGGGCAACTGGATTCCATTTTAGGGTCTCCTTGCAGGCTACACTGAAGCAGCCAGCACCACCTGAAGTGCCTGGATGTATAACACAGAGGAAGTACTTGCCTTGTAAAGCAACACAAACAGCCAAAAAAGCATTCTCCTTCCAGAGCAAACACAATGAAGACCTATCCTGATTACAACTGGGTAACAAGCAACACTAATCTCCTATTGCACTGTTAAAATAGGTAAATAGTACTTTTAAGAGGTGCAAACTACAGCTTAGCCCCCATACACGTTTAACAGTTCAAGTAACAGCGACACATTCAGATTTATAAAATACATATTAATACCATTAATACTAAGGAATGGAGGCAAGAAAACTTGTATTTTTAGATTACCATTGTTTATGAAAATTCCCACTGTAATCCAGTAAAAAAATCAGTGAATTATAATGAAGTAATTTTATTAATATTTAAGGAATACTGTCTACCACTTCAAGTTACAGGTGATTTCAAAGGGTAGGTCCTCAACAGTAGTTTCAAAAATAGTTCTTTACATTATTTCCATCCCTCTTTTAAAAGGAGATTCACTTATTTGGGTCATGCTAGGGCAAGTGTTATTAGAGTTTTCCTTTGGCTGAAAGGCAAGTTTACTGAATTCCACACATCTTCATACATAAACAAGCCTATCTCGTACTGCACACAGAAGAAAAATATGTAGAAAAGAAGAATGAAGCATATTCAGCTCTTCAATTAAATACAGGCATATCAGACTAACCAAAACACATTCTGAATTAATTTCATTTATTACTCCCCATTAAACATAATAATTCAAACAGTAAACAAACCGCAAGATGATTTGAGATGTATAAATTTTAAATTACAACTGATAAAGCAACTACGTCCTTTGGAAAGATGTCAGCTGCCTAGCAGATGTAAGTAGTTAAAAAATAAAATTAAATGAGCCATCTATTTTCCATTTAACATAAGGAATAGCAGATTTCCCACTAATTGTTTTCAAATTTGTTCTAAGCAGTTAAACAGTACTTATCAAGCACTGTGGTACAACCAACTAGTTTTCAAATCCAGGAATAGCAGTGGAAATTGCTTGTGGACAAAGAAATGCAAGATCTATGCCTCAAACATTTAATTAAAAGCATTTCAACTGGCTAATTTCTTGAAAACCAAGTCTGCAATGCACTAGAAGTACTTATGCACCCCACTTAATAAGCCCAGATCTAATTATTGTTACAGCTTGTGCAGAAATGTAAGACTTATGTCCATCACTTAAAACACAATGACCTACTGAAGAGAATCTCATTGCTGATTATTGATTCCACGTGCAATTACCTGAAGTGATACACGGTAGGAATATCCATGTCAATCTGAAATATGTCTCAACTCAAAGTTTATTACTTACCTCAGAATGTACCATAACACTTATAAAGACATTGCTTCCTATATTTATGAATCACACACAACAAGGAGAGCCAACTACACTATTTTCTATCATACTTGAAGTTGAAATTCCACATATGGCACAAAAAATATTAACTGTAAAATAAGTAACAACACACTAAATAAGCGTCAACCTCCTACCGTAGACCTCGATTTGTTAAATAAAGCTTGCTGTTTTTATTGTAATGAATCACTGGCATATTACCCAATTTATCAGTATCTTTTGACAGAGAGACTTGAAGCATACTTAAGATACATCCTCCAGACTCTGCTCATTAATTGGAGCCAGATCAGATAAGCAGACTTCTTAGAAAGACATCTAGTCTTTAGTTAAAAAAGCTTAAACATCTAGTTTCATTGAAAATTTTGCTTCAATATGCACAGTGCTGACAGTACTAAAAATCATTTACAGGAAACAGCAAGACACTATGGGGTTTTATATTCCCAAAAGCCTCATCCATAGGAGTACTTTATTTACACTTTTTCTTCCAAATACTTATTCAAAACCCCTTTAATGGGCAGTACTCTCCTTAAAGTGGTTTTAGATTATAGATTATTAGCCTCAAAAATTAATGTTAGCATGGAAGTTTTGTTCACAGCATCTAGTTTAGTTCACTCTTATCACTATGCTTAAAATATAATACACCACAGCTGATCAAAATGCTGATTCACTGTCTGCCATTTACATGGAACTCATTGAGTATTTTAAGCTTATAGAGGATAAAAACAATCATTTTTTAAATGCAGTGAAAGACTAGTGTGTCACACAGAGAAGACAGACTAAAACTATTAAGAATCTTTGTCCTTTCTCCAACTATATCTATCCATGATATAGATATATATCCATGCAAATACCCTTTCAATAAGCTTGCAAAACTTTAAGACAGTTTTCTCTCAAGTCCTTTTCTTTTGAAATCAAGTACCATTAAATCACTTCCTCAGAGGACCAGACACACACATTTGCTCTGGATGCAACCTGGTAACAAGACTCCATTGAACTTGATCGATATAACAGCTTTGATTTCTGCTGTCTCAAGGATATCAGCACTGTTCTCTACCATTGAGATCTTTACAGCATTCAGAGTTTTTCACTTCATTTTTTTTCCTTTTTAATTTAAGGGATGTGGAAATATGGGGAATGGGAGCAAAGGCCAAGTGGAAATGGATCTCATGCATGCATAACATCTTCCTGCTTAGTTCCTACAATAGAGGCATCAGAGCTGATCCATTTGAAGAGTCTGCTTTCACAAAACTAATTTGAGTAAACAACAGACATCCTTGCTATTAAGAACATCATTGTCTTACAGCCGAATCACTCACTTTGCACCACAGGGAATGAGATCTATTGTTTTCTATTTAATTAATGAAAAAGGCAATACAGTTCTAAATTTCCAAAGGACATACCTATAAGACATGCATATACACACCTATGGGTATCTATATCTACCAAATATAAACAAACTTAAGCAACTGCTGTATTTGCAATTTGTATTTACTTAATATTACCACTCTAGAGCAATATATGTGTAATTGAACTCCCAGTTAAGATACATGGACCTAAGTGACACTGGGTATGAAAGTTCCCAATAAATCCAGTAGAGATCTAACTTGACATCATGAGAAATTTTTAGCTTGAAAGCACTGTTTGTTTCAGGGGCTGGTGGCGGTAGAGAGAAGTTGTTTTAAAATTAACCACAAGAATTCAACTTTAAAATATGATAGTTGTAATTTAAGTATATCACATTACAGCTATAAAACTAGGAAGACAACCATCCAATTAAAATTTTAGTTGACGTTTTTCATTTCATCTGATGACTGAATATGGTACAACTAAAGTTTACGCAGTTTGTCAAATTGTCATCTATGACTCACTTTTCTGAATTGCCACATTAAAAAGTTGTCTTACCCAATGCTGATACATTGATGGATGCGACAAAAAGTCTCAAATATAAAGAGACGGGCATTCTCAATGAAGTCCTCAAGACATGCCACTAAGAAGAAGTCATTCACAAGCACCTACAAGTGTGAGAAAAAAGGGAACACTGAGAACGAACATGGAAGTAGTAGCTTACTGGTAGACACCATCAATAAGCAAGATCAGGGATTAGTCCATCTAAAAATAGCTCTTGGTGTGTTCCAGGATGTGGAGAAAAAGCTACAGGCAGCAGAAGTTTTCATTGTTCTGCAGCTTGCTCAATTAAAATCGCATGCTAACATGATCACTGAGGTCTGACTCAAGAAGAGAACAAGGTCTACTGCTGGCATAATTCTACTGAAGATCCCTCCAACACATAAAAGTTAACTCTCCCCTCATACTGCAGGATTCTTCTCTCACTTTGCAATTTAATCAGCATTCTCCTTACCATGCAAACCAGCTCACTTAGTAGAGCAAGTTCCGATTACAGGACCACCAGCCCTAAGCAGTGAAGATGACTAAGCCTTCTGATTTACCCGATTTGGTGACTGGTACTAATGAAAGGAAAGCCAAACCAGAGGCCGTAAGAATTAGTATTTCTAATAGCTGTACATTAGTGCCAACTTTTACACTAGCCAACCCAAACGTTAGGTATCTTTAACTGTTCATAGTCGACGGACTTCCAAGAATATGTTATAGGTTCCTAATGTTACCTCACATTACTTTTACAATTCCAGGATGCAGTATCTTTCACAACAAATGCCAAATCCAAGCTTTTCTTCAAGCACTTTTCAAACACTAATGGAAAAGCTGAAGCTCAGCCAAAGGCTTGATTACCTACTCACTTCTTGTTCTAGAACTGCTTAAATATAATTTTGAAGCTATATCCTTAAGAGCAAGTCTTGTTTAAGTGTTACAAAATGAGTTATCAAAAAAACCCCACAATACAAAAACCAAAAAAAACCCACACCCTGTGAATTAAAGCTCATCAGAAGACATTGGCAATGGAATCAAACAGCACTTCAAACAAATTAGCTAGCCATTGTGAATTTGAGAGATCTTTGCTTAAAGGAATAAGAGTCTTGTAAATGTTATAAAACTTACTGTTTCACACTCCCTCAGCTTCTTCTGTGCACCATCGAAATCAAAATTAACATACAAGCATTCCACAAACTCTGTGATAGGGTCCCTGTATGTGTAGGACTCCTGTCAAAAAAAAATCAGGAACAATATTAGAAATCAAGGCCACAAGATCACTCAAGTATTCTTTACATTCTTAAAACAAAATTTAATACTGGAAACAAGTCCATACATCATCTTAAATAAAATATGAAGTTAAACTTCCCAATTCCTCTTATAAAAGCTGAATAAATGTGCTCTTTTCTCCCCCAATTGTATGGTTACAACCAGAAGTGCAGTTTCACTTTTAGCATTTAGCACTGCAATCTTTAGAAAAGGAATGTGTCAGAGGCTGGAGTTGGTTCAGTATCAAACCTCCAAATTTCTTAAAATACAGTAGAACCAAAATACCTAAGTAGAAGTCCTAAACCAGGCATATTGTTAGAAGAAAGTAGTAAAAAAGGACAGAAAACATCAGCCAATTCAGTCCTTACCTGCTGAATAACCTTGACTAGATCTTTCAGCACTTGTCTACGTTTTCGAACATCCTTATTTGTTATGACTGCAGTAGTCAGGTATCTGAGAATATGAGGGCACATTGTCTGAATTGCATTGAGATACCTAGAAAGACAAAATAAATAAAGCTCAGATAATGCAATTTTGCATCAAAACAGCATTCATAGTAAATAGCTTACGCACCTTTTATGCAACACAGTACCACGGCTTATGACTAACCATTTATTCAAGTATAGAAGGATGTTTTATTTTTGTTAGCCTTGTGATCACCTTTTTCAGACAGGGAGAGGAGGGAGGTAAGCAGGGGGAAGAGAAGGCAGCAGTGCACTAAGGCAAGAAGAAAAGGGGCAAGGACTGCAAAAGAACAGTCCATATGCTAAGTTCAGGTCAACACTAGCCGAAGCTGTCGGCTACACTGATTTCACAAGAGGGGTCTGCACAGGCACATAGAACCACAGGAAGTCCTTTGTCATATTGTCACCCGAGCCTGAAACTTTCCTGTTCAGCTCTCCAATAAGTTAGCCATATTTACCAGCGAGAAGTATAAATTAAAATTAAAACACACATACATACTGAAACAAAAAGGAGGCAAAAGCGCCCACTACAAATTACCAGTCTACTGGAATCATCATGCAAAAAAATTCAACCGCTTCTCTTTAGTACTATTCTCCTAGTCTAATATGTTACCTGCAACCAGGTACTAGAAGAGCTAAACTTATCATTAGTTTCTCACGGTTAAGCTGTTCTAGACTCCTAGATCTACATATAAGACATCAGTCCTCTCAAATGGCTATAGTGTTTCAATTTTCATTTTTCTTCTATTTTCCTCAAAAACCATTCTTCAATAGGTTTTGTAAAATCAAAATAGAACAATACTTTCCCCTGCAACCCTAAAATATGTGTTAGGAGTTGGTAATCTAGCAAAACCAGTTATTTCATCCCTGCCAAGCACCAGAAAAAAAAGCCAGTTCTTCCTACTTCACCACCCCTTATTCTTGAAGGGGAAGTATAACCATGAAGACAAGCAGACCAGACACCAAAAAAAAAAAAGGCTTGAAAAAAATTTTTGAAGTGTTGATATCATTAGAACTTCTGAAGCAGCCTCAGGCTCTAGGCTGAAAAGTGTTTGACAAGTTTGCATATTCATCATCCGCCTTCATTTTGATTTGAAGACCCCAACGTAACACAACATAACTTACTGTGGTTGATAGAGAAAAAGGTCAATGATATTGTCTCTCCCTTTAGGATGATTAAAAAACACAAACAAAGACCAGTGGATGAGCCATGTTCTTTGCTGAAGAGACTGCAGCGGAGAGCTGACAGACTAAAAGAAAACATAACTTGGTTTAAATCAAATAGAACACAGGAAGTTTGCATGAATACAAACGCATGGAAATGTGTAAGCATTGAAAAATTTGCTATTTTCTACTGGCTCCTTTTAGCTGCTATGACTCTCAGGCTGAGTTTGACCTCCAGCTTTTTAACCCATCATCTGTTAAAGATAAATCTGCTGAAAGTAATAACCAAGATAAATTTTCCAGTATTATATTCCAAACTGACAAAATTCGTATTCTGTTATGGCGAAGGCATAGATTTTAGTTCTCCAAAAACCACCATACTAACATAAGTTATTACTTCCCTTCTTAATTCTGAATTTTGTTTCTTGTATTCCCTCTTCAAATGTGATCTGAGAAACTACTTAGCTTCTCCAGCTTTTCAGTTTTTCTTCCTCTCTAAAGCCTCACCAGAGCTTTTTTGCCATACACTCAGACAATGATGAAACACCATAATCACTTTCAGCCAAGAAATAAGAATGTAACTATCTTCATTTAAACCAGCTGATAATGCACAAATAAGGATTCAGCTCTAAGTATTTGTATTGCTCCAAATTTCAGCAGCACTTCAAACAGATTACAAAGCAACATGTTCAGAATGAACTGACGTAGCATGTAATAATCACTCTAAAAAGCATGACAACTAACTACCATGATTCTATCCTAAAAGAATCTTGGAGTCTAACGAATAAGTCAAATCTAATAGATTATAACCATATAGATTAATAAAGATGAAAAAAATCAGTGAAGAACATTTGTTAATATTTGTTATCTGCTAATATTTGTTAATATTAGTTATCTGCCACATAGATAACAATTCTGGGGGAAAAAAAAACACCAAACATCTTTTCAAGATTCTGGTTCAGAAGAGTAAAACTCTCACATTTCAGACATGGCCACTGAAGCCCCATGAGCAGAGAGGAAGATTAAGGGCTCCTTAATCACTTCAGTTGCTCTGAATTAGTACTGCAGCCCCACTTTTTCCCTTTGTGTTCTTGGTGCTCAACTGAATTCAGGAGCTAGTGAGGAAGCTGAATTGGCTGAAAACTATTTCCAAAAACAAGCTGTCTTGCGTTTTTTGTCAAAAATGTTATTTTTATGTGAGAAGAGTATAGTCTGGTTACATGTATTTTATTATCTACAGAAAATGAATAGTACAACTATCTGAAATTTAAGCAGCAAATAATTTCACACAATGACACATTGTCCTCAAACTCATTCTTAAGACTAGTTTGGTTCTTGTTTATTTGGAAATACTTTAAAAGTTCTCAACTACATTTTCAAATGTGTAAGAAGCAAGTAATCTGAAAAAGGAAGCTTCGCTATTTCTTCATGAGCACCCTTCAACTCTTCCACTATTATTAAGAAAGTATCTAGTGAAAAGGTAGTAAACTACTCCTAAATAAGACTGCAAGTGATTAATAATAAAACTTGAATACTAACTCCTCTAACCTTATTAAGGTGACCAAGATTTTACTTACATTATTATCTATTGTCTCCTTTAGTCTTGTGAGATCTTCCATGGCTGCATCCCAATTCTGCATCAGAATTTCAGATGCCAGTTTTCCCCACAGAGAACTCAAAGCATTTCTGTCTGTTGCTGGAACCTATTTTCAACAACAGCAAAGTCACACTCTTAGAATGCTTTCTAAATTATTACTTTAAAAAATAAGAAAAATATTTTCTGGCAGTACTTTTTATTTAAAAAATACGAAATTTGCGTGGTCCTATCTTCCCAAATGAGGTAGTTTTTCTAAAAAAGCAATTTAGGTATAGCAGAAAACACAGTAATAAGGCTTCTGAAGTAGAAACTAGAAGATCTGTCAAAGTAAGACACAGCTCCATGCTGCTGCAGGTTAAGTTAACAAGAAAAAAAAATAAATGGCTGAGCAGCAGATAACACAATGGTTCCAATTCAGGTTTTTTTTTTTTTAAACACATCATATAATAATGTTTCTAAACTGCTGGAACAAGGTTATTACCAAGCAGGTTCTAAAGAACTTGTAACAGTAGGCAACCACCTTAAAGCTAGTACTCAAAGTTCTTTCTGCTAATGCTATGCCAAAACCCATACTTCTTACAGAAACGTCCAGTAAAACCGCAACTTTGCAGTAGTGAATCTATTTCCTTGAAGGGTAGTCCTGAGGTCAAGCGGTTTTAGTTTTACACAGCAATGAACTACACTAGGTCATTCACAGTGTCAAATTCTGTTCTCAGATCAGTTACAATAGTTCTTTCATAGCTTACATTTCATCACACAGTACTTTAAACAGATCTTCTCCCATCAGAATTAGCAATAAGAGTCCTATACCCAGCTACTATCAGCACACAAACAGCAATTCACTTTTTGAAATTAGTTATCTGACATAAAAGAACACAATGCTAAGCCCAGAATTAAAGCACAAAGAACTAAGGACAGCTGCTCACAAACCTACATGAGTAACTTTCATTTCCCCCTCTCAGAACATGGAATGTACCTATAACACTGAAAATGATACAGAAGAACTCAGCTTTATCATCAACATTTAGACTAAGATTTTACCTCATTCCTACTTTAAACCCTATTCTGATTAAGTATTTATTTCCCAATTTTCCTCCTTTAATTATAGTTAATTACAGGCATTATTGTTACTTACTCTAGCAGCATTTCAGGAAGTTTAGGATAGTTTTAGATGGGGCTAGAAATTAAACGGCAAGAAACAAACCTCAACATATGAACCACTACATCTTTTCAGCAATCACTCCATATATTCATGCGAGACACACAGTTTAGAAGTTATTATCTTCCAGGCAATGAAGGTGCCAATTTAGCAGATACTTTTAGTTAAGGAGGTTCACACGCACTGTGCTGGTTCCAAATCATGTCATTACAGTTAGCTATTCACAATAACTGCCTTTAGATACTGCAGCTGTTCTAGCTGCAGTACCTGGATTTTCAAGCAATTACCTTAAATCTCCATTTGTTAGTAAAATGGCACATTCACTGACCACCAACAATAAATTTACTGTGTTGAGATTATTACAAGACACTAGATCTTCATTCTCAAAATTCACTCCCACCATTAACAAATGATATGAATTACAACAACATGAAGAGTTACTTCAGAGACAGTGGATCTGATTCTGTAATTCTCATTTAAGCTGTTTACATTTCTTCGGCAGATGACTTATACTCTTAAATCCACCACAAAATTCAAGAGAAGACAAATGACAGTTCAGATAAGAAGCTGGCAGTTCACCATTACCACCAATTACATTCAATCCACCTGCAAGCTTTTCACTACTGTTGATAACATCTGTGCACAAAAACAAGTATTCATTTTGTTGGTTTGCCTTTTTTTTTTGTTTGTTTTCTTCCAGGATACATTTACAGTGAGGAAAGAAGTAGTATTGCATAATTAAATGTTGCCACAAGACCCACAAATTTAAAGGACAGTTCTGATTTCAGCATGACAACAACAGAATTGCTGGACAATAGTCAGTAATGATTATTAACAATTATTTTCAACTTTTCTTGATGCACACTAATTGTCTCAAAAAAGCTCAAAAGTATTATATTTTAAGAATTAATACAGATAACTTATTGGTCTAATTATTTCATTAATAAACACATCCCAAACCCAACAAACACCCAAAACTTACCAGAACCCTGAAGAAGTAGAGATATTCTGCAGCTCCTGAGTAATTGCCACATTCATACTGGAATTTTGCATACCTGTAGAGTGTATCTAGGTACTCCTGCCTAAACTGAAAAGGAATAAAAAACCCAACACTCTTCTTCACTAAGAAATATGCTGTTACAAGCCAGTTTTAATAGTAAAGTAACCTTTAAGTCTTTGAAAGACATTGTACACAGGAAAGACAACAGAAAACTACTGTACTCATAATCTGCCAGTGAATTAAAGATTATACCAATACTGGAAAAAGACGAAATTCTGTATTACAAAGTAAAGCACTTAGTTACAAGGATGCAGCTAACATTAAGCTCCAGCTTTATTTATGTTCGTATAAAAAAAACCAGAAGTTCAAAGGCATTCAAGCAAAATACTGTTAGCATTAGGAATTCTGCCTATTAGCTACCTTGACACGAGACAGGCCAAATGCTAGTCCACAACTGCTCAGAGCTGTTGTCTGTGGGGGAGGCTGGATGGAGACATTTAGAACTGAATTCAAACAGATAGAAGAATTAAAACACTTACACCATGCTTCTCAGCTAAATAGTCAAACAGCATCCGACCGTCCCTATAACAAAAAGATAAAACCCGCTGTTTTTACAAAACAAACTGATTGTCACTATGCAATACGCTACACAACACAATCTTTAGTTGTTAAGAGTAAAATGCCTAAATAGAGTATTAATTTAAAACAATACTCCTCCACTTGCTGTGGAAAAGAAACTGCAGAAATAGTGAGCCAACTACTCCTCCACTGTCATGAAGAAATTTCAAAATCTTAAAAGTATTATAATTTTAAATAAAGAATGCCACCTGCAACAATGACCTGAGTTAAGAAAGGGCAGGAGATTGTTCTAAATTTGATGGCATCCTTAGCTTTCAGTATGAAAGTTAAATTCTGACTTAGAGCTCCTCCCACTCTCATGTTCCAATTCCACAGCAGTTACTCTAGCCAAGAAGTTTAAATTTAACAGCAGACAGGAAAAAGAATGGCAAAGACTAAACTAAAATAGAATTAGAAAGGAAACTTATCCCACTGTTAGCACTGGGACACAGTGGTTAGCAACAATACCTCTACCACAGCAAACGCGTGCAGAATGGAAAACTATTAAAAAATAATCATACTTAGTAAACTCCAAGCATCTAATTAACACATGATCACATTTCTGAAGCTTTTTTTTTATTCAACATAGATAATAAAGAACAAGCAGTATATTCTAGATCAAAGGAAAGTTCAAGCCTCCAGTAGGCAATCATGAAATTATCTACCACCATTAAGTCTCATATTAGTGGCCACAGGACTTCAGATATCCATTTTTAAACAACGGTTAATTTAGTGAATAATTTTTTTATCCAGTCTCTGCAACGGATCTTGATCAGCTCTTACAGTGAAATTTTAGCACACTAGCTTTTCAATGCAGTAAGAATTTAATTCAAACTGTGCTGCAATCATCTGGCAACAAGAACCACAACTGCATTCATATACATAGTTGAGTTCATATTCATAAATGAAAGCGAAGTATACTCAATTTGCAACTTTGATTGTATGGACTACCTTTCTACAATACAGAAAGAATTAATGACTTTCTTCTGTTTTCCAGCCCCCACCCTCCTCTGCATGCTTCTGTACCTGTACTTCATCTCTTTTGTACATTCACACTTCAATCATGTGGTAAAGATTACTTGGACAATTAATGAACTATCACATTTGATAGAACATGTACCCAAGATTTAACTGAAGAGGAAAGCATCAAGCTATAAAACCCTCTTGGAACAAAGATAAAGTAAAAATGCATGCAGGGAAAAAAGTTTACTCTGAAATCAACTAACTGCAAAGCTCTAAGTTTGTTTAATTAGAACTTATAGCGTAAGATTCTACAGGGAAATGGCACATTGACAAGGTATCCAAGAACATTTCATTGCTTCCCCAAGTATTACTGGGGACTGTCAATCTCATGGGTTTCTTCCAATGGACAAGGAATAGTGACTATTCCTCTATAATTTTAAAGTCAATGTCCTCCAACAGCTGCATAGAAAACGGAAGTGAAATGTTTTGGCTTATTCTTGGAAGAACTTCCACTTGCAAAGTCTCCTTTACACATCATCTTCCAGAGTTTCCCAGACTTTGATGTTCCAAACAGCCCTGTCATGGATCAATAGCCCTAATAAGATGCAGCTGTAAATTTGATACTGATTCTACATCACAAGCAGAAATTTATAAAAGTCAGAGAATCAAAAGTTGCTTTCTACTACCTAAAGCATGCTACTCAGGTCTAGACAGATTGACACTTTTCAGTCTGATTCTTCCCATTACTGTATAACCCCAACACTCTGGATTAGAACTTCTGTTGAGACAATAAACAAAACCAGTATTTCTGAGCTGCGAAGTTTTCTAACATTTTAAAAACAAAAATGATGTACCAGTTCTGAAACAAAACTTGCTGCACATGAGTAGTAGGGCCAATATTTTATAGCATTAGGTTATATTCCGTGCAGTTTTTGATAATATCTCTTGCTTCCAAACAGGGTGTTTCAATTTGGAATGGGTACTACTGACCAACTTTTGTGAATTGAGAGTCAAGTAACAGAATACATTCCCCAAGAAAAACTAGTACTTAGAATTGCAACAAGGTAATTTTTTTCTAGGCCAAATATTATTATAAAAACTGTCTAAGATCTCTGTACATGGATCAGAAGTTCAATTAGATTTTAATACAGTTGTGAGAGTATCAGGAAGTCTTTTCTTTAAAGTTAAGATAGTCCCAGTTAACAACTTCAAGGCAATTAACTAATGGCAATAGGGCCTTTTACTTTCAAAGCTATACTTCTAAAAGCGGTCAAATGGCTCCTGGCTTTGCATAACCACCCAAGTCACAAGCAAACGTAGTTCCTTTTCTTAATTATCTGACAAATATCCATGCTGAAATCAGATACAAAGGTTATTTACTTATCCTAACAATGCTTTTTACAGTAGAAGCTTAAGTACATTCTGGTGATATCAGAGCAGAAAACAGAAGCTTTTCCTCCAGTACTGGAAAGCTAACAGATTTTGTGATTTCTACTGACATCTTGTTTCGTGTGCGCATTGAGACCCAATGCACAGTACCTCACCACTTCTGCACTGACCAAGTTCTAAATTAGACTATAACAAATTCTGAAAACAACGTGTAGAGTGGAAGAAGCATAGGCCAAATGGGTTGATTAGGTTTATCAGCAAGTTGGGCAAAGAGGGGAAAGGAAGAAAGGATGATAATCTGCACTTTAAACAAGGAATAAATTCTAATGAAGTTCCTTCCCCTTCAGGGACCCACTTTCTTCAGGGGAGTTGCTCCAAAAAAAAGGTACATTTCTGCAGACTAGAAAAAAGGTTTTGGGCATTCAATGTTTTTGTAAGAAATTTCCAGAAGCAATGTTACAGTCCTCTGTATCAGTAGATACATAAAGCTTGCCAACAATAAATCCAAGTACAGCCTTCGCCTTCAAAGGCAAGTTGAGCCTTAGGTGCTCTATCCGATAATGTATGCTCTATTTGAAATCTTAGGGCAGGTAAGACTAAAGAAGGGATCTAATTGATTTTCCAGAGTTGGTTAGACACATTTACAACAGTAATAATAATATAGAGACAACATGCAGCAACTTACACTAAACAAATAATAACCCACCCCTCTGTTGAAGTTGCACCATTACTTCCTCAGTGACTACAGTTGAGCCCTTTACTACAGGGCCCAAGTGAGGCTTAACCACAAGAAAACTCTTAGTCCTTATATATAGCATGTGGACAAAGGCATTTTACTTTAATTACTCCCGTGAACAAAGTGAGAAGAAATTGGATGTGTCTTAAAGAGATTATTATGGGCACTACCTAACACCAACAAGTTGGCCAGCTCGGGGGGTGGGGGAGTGTAAGGGAGGGAAGCACAGGACTCCTGAAAGAAATGTGCTATGAGGCTAAAGAGATGCTTATCCACCAGGGCTCTCACAATAAGAAAGACAGCACTCCACAATCCTCTGTGGAAGGTAGAAGAGGGAGAGAGGGCAGATGGTCTCCTAGAAAACAGAATCTGAATTGTTTCATCCCACATTTCCCCTCAAAAAACCACCAAACCACCCCCTTAAAAAATGAACAAAAAAGCTCCCAAACCCTCCCAAAACCAATCTCAGCTGTGACTTGGCTGCACTGAACGACTGTCACTTGCCTCGAGTTGATTCATGAACATTAAGAACAACAGAGATGCCTTATGCACAGCAGGTAAAAGCATTGAGAAGAGTAAATTGTGTCCAGGAACTTCAATTACCTGACCAGAAGCACTACAAATATTGGCTGGAAATAAAAATGTCTTTCTTGGTAGTTGCTACGCTGAGGGCATTCCTACCATCAACACTTAAGAGGTACCAACAAGCCACCCTGAGAAATTATGTTAGAAGTTACCTCGTGGACTGCATTTGCCTTGTAGTCTCTGGATCCTCAAACATCTTGACAATAGGTTCAGTTTCAGCTTGAAGCTGCTTCAGCTGTGCAACAACAGTTGTTCTCTTCTCACGCAAAGCTAAACACACAAACAAAAAAGATTTTAATGTAATACCTTTTTACAGAAACCAACCTGTAATTGCATGGTACTGACAGCACATTTGAACACATCTTCCCAATTCCTACCTTGCTCGTCCTCTCAGTCAAGTCACAAAACCAGAGGTATCTAACAAATCATTAACTTAATAAAAAGCTTCTAACATCTGGTTCCTTTCCTCCTGTGTGGAGTTCTAACCAAGACAATAAAAAGCAGGTGTAGGTGGAGCAGTCTGTATTAGACAAGCTACCTTCAGACTTCCACTAAGGCAGAGACAACCTTTTAAGAAAGTTCACTTATTCCAAATAAACTTGGAAAAATTAAAGTGCTATGATACCAATAAGATTACTTTTCCTCTAACTGACCAGGTTCTTAAAGGACATTTTTAGAATGCTGAACTGAAAATTGACAGGAAGCAACTCAATATGAAAAATGATGATTCGGAACACTATGCATGTTTAATTAGAACATTAAACCTTCTATGAAAAATAGTTAGGAACTAGAACTAACAGCTTTAGGGTGATTATTTTACAGACCCAAACTTCCTCACCAAGTGCTACCAGTGCAATAAAATGAACACTGAAATAAAATTCAAAAAAGCCTATGTGTTTAAAAAAAACCTAAGGATAAAACAGTGTCAACCTGTGACTGGCTATACGAGCCACAAACATATGGGATTAGAGAAACCAAGACCAAATCCCAGGAGAGAAAAGTACGCAGGAAGCCATCAGAGTGAGCCACACACCAGGGCACTCAGTGCCACAGTGAACCTATTAGACACTTCTTTCGTGATTTGACTACGCATATATTGTAAAGGAGGTCCAAAGTGGATAACACCATAATGGTGACCCAGCCAAAAATCTAAGAATGACTTGCCTGATAGGAAGTGTTCCAATAAGGAGAAATTATCTCCAGCTTCAGATGAATCTCGAGATTATAAAAGAGGAAGGGGAAAACAGATGAAAGAAAAACCACTTAGTTGACTTACTAAGAATACGAAAATGTTTTCCTGTGACATCTCCTGGCTGTGTAATTGTAAGTTGATCTCATGTAAGACAAGACAAAAGTAACTATAAATTGTGTAGAGACATTTTTAAGTATAATAGTGTACGTGAACTTAGCCTTGAGTACTTAAAATCATGAGATCTTAACAAAAAAAAACCAAGGAAAACCAGCATAAAATTCTAATGAAACCAGCAATTCCACAAATAAAAATAACCTCTCTGTACATACATTCTGGTAAGTGTTGATGCATGAAGATGACACATACTAGAAATGTCAGAGTAAGTTAAGACCTTTTCATAGAAAGGTGTACCAGCAAGCACCCTGAACAACTGGCTCCGCGTGAAAGTATTACCTCTGCTTAAGTTAATTTTATACTGTGGAATAAAAGCCACAGATCAAACAACAATAAGTCATCATATACAAAAAAAATCCTGCCAAACTGCTGACCAAATCTTAGAGATGTTTGAAAAAAGAGTAAGAAAAACATTTTAAGTGTGGAAATTCTTAAACTATATGAAGGCACAGCTTTCCCAGTGACCAAATTCATTCAACTTCCTTGCACCTACAACCTCATGAAATTATACACTTAGCAACCTGCTTAAATAAGTGGCTGTAATCAGAACATTAAAAATATTAGACGAGCTACTTTGTGAAAGTGTACTAGGATTGCAATTTCTTGTGCTGTTTACTACTTTAGCATTTTACTACTTATTTACTACTGATAAAGTAACATTCTTTTTCAACAGTTTAGAAAGTCTGGAACAAGAAAAGAAAGAGGAACAACTATTCAGCTTTGAGATTTTTACAGCCCTGAGATGGTCTGCCTTTTTTTTTTTCTCCACACCAGTAAAACTGATAAATAACCTAAAGGTAAAGCTGTCATTACATTCTAGATTCTTAGATTACAAAAGGGAAATCCTCTGATTCTCAGTCCCATGCATCATTGCATATACACCCATAAACAACAACATCAAACACTAGCACATCAAAGATTTGCTCAAAATGTTGAATCCAACATAAGTCTATCAGTTCTCTTCATGTATTTAGAAAGAGGCTTACTGCCAACTCTGCTGTTTAAAGAGCCTGGAAAGAGTAAGACCCAGAGGCAGAAGAACTGTTGGATCTCGTACCTGACTATGCAGAAGCACCCAAGTCTCTTCCTCCTAAGCTGCAAGAAAGACACTGTAGTCCCACTAGTTTAGAAAATACATGAAGAATGCCACAAAATGAAAAAAGATGGAGAAACAGGAAGAAAGTGTATATTGAAAGGCTAGGGTCAGGAAGGAGGAAAAAAATCCCAAACCAACAAACAAAAAACCAATCCAGAAAAAAGAAACAATAGGTAAAAAAAACCAAAGCAAATTAGAGGAAACAAGATATTCTCACTTTCTCCCACTCCTGAAACACTCCTCAGGAAGATAGAAATTTAAGAAGTAAACACGTAAGTTTCCAAAATCATGGAGAAGACAGTAACAGATTAAATTTCATATTCATTATGGTAATATTAATTATCATTAATTTTCTTCTAAAGAAATAGCAATTTATATGTTGACAGAAGTGAGGAAAACATGCATTTTCAAAAACATCTGTATCTCCCCAAAGTTTAAAATTTAGCCATGGACAGACGGATTAATGGAATTACTTGAAATGGAGATCTAGCTTTAATATACTGGATGCTTTAAAGAAAAAGTTTAGTTACCCCAAATTGTCTTGCAACAGTGTTTAATTTGACAGATGAAAAATACGTGCAACTCTATTAGGCCACACCTTTGAAGTGCTTGAAATGACCAAATCAGCATTGAAATACTTTAAACATCACTCAAAGACTAAGTCCACAATAGACCAACAAACCCAAACTTCCAAGGATTAGAGGATTCTACTTGCTTCAGTACCGCACACCCTTTCGTTAAGAAAATGTTAAAGAGTATTCTAGTTTGAGTGCAACATGCAAATTACCCCTAGCTATTTATTATTTTAGATAGAAAGATTGTAAAACAAGTTTTACTTCACAATAAGCAGCTTACCATGTGGAATTTCATCGGAATAAAGATTTTTGTACACATCCATAGCAAAATCCACCATGTTGGTATCACTGAGGAGATCCAGTTTTCCTTGGAGTAGCTCTTTTTCATTGTATATCTGAAATAGGAATTATTAACAGATTTCTTTGAATACTATTACATAGTTTCCAATTCATATTATGTAGTTACCTTTATGGCACAGTTTATTTATGGATTTTTGTCCAATTACATGGTTTTAAACATCAAATCTCACAGCCTTGCAAGATCTCACAGCTCTGTGATTTAGTCTGCTTACTATACAGCCTCTCTACATTTCCGGTCTTGGCAAGATACCAGCGACTTCCCAATATTTATGAGTGTAGGAACTTCAAAGACTAGTTAGAAGACAAGTAACATTTTATATTATTGCTCCTTTAACAGGAATAGTAATTCCTACTAAAATTCACGAGAAAGACAATCTCTGATAATTATATATACATATAAAAAAGTATATATTTTTTAAAAAATAATATAACCTTGGCCAGATTTTTCTCTTTAAGTAGCAAATACTTTCCACAAAACAACATCCTGAATGGTGCAAATGAGTCAAATAATTTAACGTGGCTCTCAGACGAGATACTCAAGATCAAACTTAAAATTTAACTGTAGCACAGATTAATTTAAAATATGTTGTTAGGTCTATAGCATATGAGCAAATTCAGTTTAGCTTGTGTAATTGGATGGTGTTCTTTTAGACTTGTCAAATTGCATTTTAAAGTTCCTACGCCATAATTTAGCCATGAGTTGTAGACTGCTATTAGGTCTTCATGATGAAGACGAGGGCCTAAACTAGAATATACCTCAAAAATACGTTCGCGTGAAGGTTGTATTACAATTCACCGCCCCACGTTTATGGAGATCTCAGATACAGAACCTGCAAAAGTTTAATTCAGCTCTGAACATCATGTCGCTCAAGATTAAGGCAACAAAAATAACTCTGTTTAATTAACTTGAGCTGATTTACAAGCACCAAAATACCAAAAATGCCCCCAAGATGACAGACATCAAGCGAAGTCCATACGCTAGAGGTGAGAACTGGTTAGGTCAAGTTGTCTCAATGTATGCAAGCTGAACTGGTTATTTCTGAAACCTAAAATAATAACTATTTTAAACTCAATAGCCTAAAAAAATAACTATTTTAAATTCAGTGTTTATGTAATTTTACACATTTCAGTTCCATTTTAAAACGGCTCAGACTAGTGCTTCAGATAGTTTAGATTGATGAGAGTTTACTCTAAACTATCTCCAGCACTACTGGGCTCTTTGCAGTAATTTAATTAAATATATATATATAAAAAGACCAACAATGGACACCATCAGAAGGGACTTACGCTTGGTTTAACCACAAATTCGTGATGACAACAGCGTAAAGTTAAAGCTGATCAGCAACACCGCCCACGCTGATGCAACCCCCCTCCCTGCAGCTCCACGGCTGCGGCGCCCGCCACACGGGTGAGGGGGGCGGCCGCGGCGGCGCAGGGCTAACCGGGGCTGCCTCGCGAACCCCGGCTGTGAGGGAGGGCTTTTGCTTTTCCCTCCCGCGAGTAAGGGGAAAGGAAAGAAACTACGGCGAGGAGCGTGAGAGGAAGGGGGAAGAAGAGGAGCTGCCCTCTGCCTCGCAAGCGAGCCGCCCGGGGAGCTGGGCTGCGAGAAAGGCGGCTGCCCCAGGCCCGGCCGCGGCCCGGCTCCTTCCCCCTCACGGGAAGGCCCACACGCCTCGCCCTCACCCTCTCCCCACGCGGCGCAGAAGCCCCGAGCTCCTCCCTCAGGAAGGGAGCTCCGGGCCGCCTCACGGGCCGGGCTTAGGCCCGCCGGAGGCGCCGCTTGCCACTTCCCCGCTCCCCCAGCCGCCGGGCTGGCTCCCCCACCTCCGGGATCTCCACGTACCTCCTTGACGGAGAGGAACTCCAGCAGCGGGAAGACCAAGTGCCGGTCCAAGAAGTGCGCGATCTTGGTGGTCAGGTCGTACTCCGCCATCTTGGCGACGGGGGGAGAAAAGAGAGAGGCGGGGCCTCTTATGGGCTGTGCGCCTGCGCCGCGCCTGCGCGCCCCGGCCGGCCCGGCCCGGGGAAGAGGAGGTGGCGGGCGCCTGCGCGTTGGGTTGTCCGTCATTGTGGTGCGGGGCTGTGTCCGGGGCTGCGGCGAGGGGTTGAGGGATTTTGCCGTGTCGGTGTGGAGGGAACGGCTGGGGTGGGTCCCGGGCTGGGTTCCGCTTGAGGTGGCTGCAGGGCCCGGCCGGGTGGCGGGATCGGGGCCCTGTGGGGCTGCTCAGGGCCCAGCCTGCGCCCCCGGCCCTGCCCGTCCCGCCTCGCCGATGGGGTGAAGGCGGCAGGAAGTGCTCAGAGAGAGTTTGTGTCTTGTGGTGGGGGCAGCGTAATAGAAACTGGTTTCAGAAGTGGTGAAAAATTTCTTCACCGGAGAGGTCGTCAAGCATTGTAACAGGCTGCCCAGGGGAGAGGTGGAATCGCCAGCCCTGGAGGTATTTGAAAGACGTGGCGCTGAGGGACATGGTTTAGTGGTGGTTCTGGCAGTGTTAGGCGGATGGTTGGACTCGATGCTCTTCCAACCTAGACAATTCTGTGATTCTATTCTATGAATTTCTCCTAAAAGCATTGCTGAGTAGCTTTGAGGTGTGAGTCCAGCCCCACCGCTTTGTGCTCAGGGTAGGACCTTGACTTGATGTAATCTGGTAAAGAGGAACTGAAGGAAGCCTAAACTGTCTTTGGCACCAAGTGAAGTATTTATTTAGTGTTGGTCCATGTTGGCCATGGTTCTGAGCTCTGAATGCGTGACATGAGTTGCAGTAATGAGGGCAGGGAGCTGGTGGACAGTGGCTTACACAGTGAAATCCAAGCGAGTCTGGAAATGTATTGTTGAGTTTAGCAACAGAAACAAGGGAATCACGAATAATGATGATAACTTGGATATTTCTCGTAGCCAGAGTAGGGAAAATAGCAAGTTCACCATGACGTTAACTAACCAGAACGTTGAAAGGTATAAAAGGTATTTTTTGCTTTTATACTTTGTAAGTTTTCTGCTGATTTTTGTGACGACACCATTGATTCTAGTGAGTCAAGCCTCATCTCTTCACATAAAGCATGACTCAAGCCTTTGTCACAAGGAAACTTTTCCTTTCCTGGGCAGAGGCATAAATCATTTGCTTAGTGAATCATATAACTACAGACTATGCCTATGGCAGCTACAGTAGCTGCAAGAGTGAGTTAATATAGTTGCAATACAGATTAGTATTAGAGTTGGCTGGTTTGTTTTAAATGTAAAAGGGAAATGAGAAATAAGGAGGTAGTACATTTACTAAGACATTCTTCAGGCTGCTAGTGATGTTCTCCTTACCTTGCCAGAAAGATGTAAAGGCTCCAGAATTAAGGATGTGACAGGCTGATTTTTAGAGGTAAGTATTCAGAGCAGCTCAATGATTACAATGGTAGAAGGTGCCCTGTAAGGAAAAAAAAGTATTTATGCAGGGTGAATGAAGCCAGTTCTTCATGTGACACTATTAACACTTTTATATAAATTTGTGGTGTGCGTAGCTTTGTATATAGTAATGCTCTTCTCAGAACATAGCTGTGGAAAAGAATTTCTTTTTATCTGCAAGACAACCTTATATTTTTCTAGCGATTGTAGATATCATTTGCTTCAAATGGCATCTTTATGATACCTACATATCACTGATGGCATACATCATCTCTAATGGTGAAAGCTATCCCCCTGTAATACTTTCCCCGTAGTAACTATATGGGTTTAACCAGGGCCTGTTCAAACTCACTGTTGGTTGTTCCTCCTTAAGGCAGTTAGGTTACAGAGCTGCCAGTTGAAATCAGGCTGCAGAGTTGCCAGTGAAATGCCCTCAGCAGTACAGAAGGCTAAAGCATCCAAGGCACCGTGCAGTGCTTGGTTCTGTTTGATGAGTGACTGTCTGCAAGAAACAAGTACAGTAATGAGTGAAAAGGCTGGGGAGAGCCCTTTAGCAGGAAGACCATTACAACAATGTTGTGCCAAGAGGAACTGTCAGGACAACTGTTGGTTGTAAATTCCCGAAGTGGAATATACTCTGTGCTGAGGACTACAGTTCTGAGAAAAGAGGAGTGTGTCCAACTGTTTTAGCTGTATCATGTAGTGAAATAGCTAGAGTCCTGTTGGTGAAAATTGTGCTAAAATACATTTAAGCTTTCATGGCAAAACAGTCTTAGCCGGTCTTAACTGAATAACTAGAAACTTAAGTTTATTTTGGACTCTTGCACAAACACCTGCCTGAGGAATTACACAAGGCATAGTAACCTCTAGGACAAATTTCATTTTTGACATAGAGCAGGCTTGGCGGTGGAAATTCAGTCCATTGTATTTAAGATTCTTAAGTACCAGTGTATTTGAGATTGCTCGTTTGGTTCATGAAATAAAAGCCACTTGGCTAGAATTATCTAGAAAAATATCTTAAGAAAATCAACAGGAATGTATCTTGTTCGGGCTGGGTCTTTTGATTTCATAGTTCTTAAATAGTGAGGAAATATTGTTCAAAGGATTCCATTTACATAACTGGTTGTCATTTATCTTATTGTTAACACAGCAGTGGAATCCAAAATTCTTGGAATTGTTAGAATTAAGTAATCAGTAGGAAATCATAGTAAAATATTTTTCTGTCTCACATTATCAAAGAGAAATTGAATCTATTAACTTCTTTCGCATCCTTTCACACAGAAAATATAATTAAAATCTTACATAACTTATTTTTTTCATTTTGGTATTTGTAATTCAGAAATTATATTTCTGTCTTTTTTCTTTTTTTTTGTTTATATTTGGAAAAAGATTTTAATTCCTGCATTCCGTAAGTATTTTTACACTTGTTAAAACAAAAATATTTCTAAAACCAAGAATGTGTCATCTAGAAGAATTCACCGCTGTCAGCTATTTCTGGATAGCAGTCAAATTTACACTAAGGGTATCTCATAATTCAGCCGAATCATAAAATAGAAGACAGCTATGTTGATGTGCTCTTTAAAGTATTTGGGAAAAAAAATAAATGAGGAAACACAAGAGCCCAAAATAGAAGTACCACATTAAAACTTTATAATTATTTGATACACTTTTTCTGGAGAAGGGTATTAGTAAATAACTTGTCTAATGGAACGATAATTAAATTAGTAGAATTACTCTGCATTTATACTAGTAGAACTTGTATAAGCAGGCTTTCAACACTTGAAAGGATGGCTGGATTAAAAAGTTGAGGGCACCAGTGTTTACCTGATTGTACTTTACCAATGTGTGGTGTTAGGCTCTATCTTCAACTTTCAATATGACATTTTCTGTATTTTTGGAAATATTTCTTTTATAAAAAACCCAAACAATTTATGGAACTCTACTGTGCTGCAAGGTTCACCAATAACTTGAAGCAAGTGAACATTTGAATAGAAGTCAGTCATTTCTAGTACATTCTCTCTCAAGGTTTCAACCAAACTTAAGTTATTGTAAAACAGGTAAATAGAATACTTTTTTTTTTCTTCCCCTCCACGACGGTGATGAAGAGCTGAGGAAGTAAGGAGATAATTATTTCATAAGGAAAGGGCTTTTATGTGTACATTCCACTTGTGGGGAAAAATACTCCCTTTCTCATAGCTTACAAATACAGGATACTTGTCAGAATAAAGGTTTAGGAGTTGAATCTCTTATACGTGTAGATGTCTCTGCTGACTGACATCCTCTTACAGAATACAGTATGTATCATAATATACTGGCACAGGATAGGGTTAAAATTATAATTGCAAGGAAAAACATATGACTTGTGGCTTTGAGCCTGTTCTTAGTCTGTTGCTTTGCTTTATTTAGAGAATGCAGTTTATCAAAGGAATGGAGGGGGGAAACTCTTACATAGAAATTATCTTTCCACTGTGTGGTACAATTTTGATTTTGTTCATCAAGGTAACAAGAAAAGGTAGGAGAAAGTATAATTTGATTTGAAAACAAATGCATCTTCAATGTTACCAGCTTATTCAATTCTGTGCTTTCAAGAGAGATTTGAAAGGCCTGTTAGAAGGCAGAACTAGATCTGGGAATTACTGAAGACTTCAGTGAGCTTAGTTGGATTGCTTAGGAATAAATGAATTTGGCTCTGTAAGTATGACATAGTGTACTTCAAATATACAAAACAAGGCAAAGGAAATTGTAAGTAAAGCTTTTTATCCCAGAGTATTGGAGTCAGTGAGGAAGGGCATCATTTAGTCTCAAATCTTTATTATTGGTGATGATGGATGACCATGAAAGAAACCAGCTTTGCTTTCCAATTCCAAGTTGTTCATAGGAGAGAGATTTGGAGAAAAACCATTGGAGTTCAAGTGTCCTTGAACTTGAAATGAGAGAAACAAATGAGGCTTTTCAAAATAGACATGTTCTAAAGTTATTTTTCAAAAGAGCATTTTACATTAAGGAGTACAATAAATCATGTGTTAAGTAACTTGAAATTGTTGCTCCTTTGATTTATTTAAAAAAAAAAAAAGAAAAAAGGGAAATGAAAGGGAGGGGGGAAAAAAGGGAATTTTCCCAGTGGGAAATATTTTTAAATGTTATATCCACAGGAAGTATTTGGGGAAACATAATAGGTTATTATGAAAAAGTTTCAATATAATAAGTGTACAGCAACTTGTAGTGAATATTATTTTCTAAGTTTACCTATGGAAAGAACACTACATGCTGATGAACAGCAAGCAGCTCTTATTGTAAATTCTTTCTCTGTCTTTGACTGTTGGATTAGTTTAGGTTCAGTTCTGAAAAATTTGTGGAATGATTGTACATGACAATCTGAGTTGAAGGTGATACAGATCTTTATATCACCAGGCTTTTTGAAACAATCATTTGAAAATCATCTGAATTTGATATAAATATGGTTGTAGCCATGAGTTTCATGACCTCTATTCCTGTTATATAGTCGTTTTTTCATCTCAGATATATTTTCTGACTGTGGCTTTAAAAATTTGCACCCCTCTTCATTATTCAGGAGACAGGTCTTGAAACTATTTTAGCTTAAAATGATTACCTTCAAGTTTTAGTATTTTAAAATGTTTTTTAAATCTTTTTAATGCATAGAAAATGGAGAGGATGTTTGTTTCACAAGAACTCTAGTGTAAGAGTTGCAAACCGCAAACATTATATAGCAAGTGTCTGTATTTCTTGAAATGGAATATATTTTTGAGATTTTTCCAAGTAAGGGAAGGTAAAATCATTTTTTGTCATGTTCATGTATGTTAGGTCATACCTGCAGAAGTTTACCAGCTTACAATGAATTAACTTCTGTTGTGTTTTCTTTTTTACTGTATTGTAAATGTTTTGTTAGTGCTTTATGTAGTACTGCATTAGTTTATTTATTTAGTTACTGCATTGTTTAAATCCATCTTTGAAATGGGTAATCTTCCTTTCAGTAATTATGGCACATTATGGATACCATATTGCTCTAATAAGGGCTGCAGATGTGTAACATTCACAACCCTGAATTGACTCCTAAATACAGGATTTTAAAGTACCTGAGCAAAAGTAGTACCCAAATTTAAACACTCTGCATGTCGGGCTTGTTCTCTAGGTTCGTTAGGCATCAATCAGCTCGGATCCAGAGGTCTGCAGCTCTTAATATAAACACTGAACAAAGTTATTAAAGCCCTACTAACTGGAGCACAAATAGATAGATCAATCCCACAATAAATTAATGCTCAAGTAAGCTGCCCCAAGAGTTTAAGGGGAAAAACAGGGAGAGAGAGATGTGTAATTTTTGATACATGTTCCATCTTTTCTAGGTTCACAATCCATAGCTTTGAAATCATGTGGTGGGCCTGGCCAAAAATTTAAACATGTCAGAAAACAGTTCAGGATCAGAACCACGGGAGCTGTATCTCCTTCACTTCTCATTACTTTCCCATCTACAATTTTTTGCATGCATCCACCATGCATCCTGGCCTGGGCTGCCAAATGGCTCATTTAACCTCACAGAAGGATGGGGTATTATTCTCTTGCAGCCAGACAAAAATTAAAGAGAAGAGAGACTTAGGGTTGTCATCTGGGCAAGTGGACAACGCAGGTGTGGCAAATAAGTTGAGAATGTTCCTCTATCCAAACCGTTAAGTGTTGTTGTGAGCAAATGGTCTGAACATAGGTTTCAGGTACCTTAGGAAGAGCTTGTAATTGAAAACTGGGGCACTTTTAAAGTAGATGGTTCTATGGCAGCTGCATATTTACCTGCATTTACTGAAGAAATAATTTGTCATTTCTCAGGATCGTTCGTTAATCACTCTGCTGTCAGCCTGCCCTGTTAATTGGGGTCTAGGCTGGCCCCAGTAACATGGAGGATGGCGTGTCAGAGATCGCAGCCCCATACCCATTCTCCTGCCCCATTCTGTTATGGGAATGGACTGGGGCTGCCAAGCCTAGTCCCGCCTGCTTGCAGTAGCTTCACAGAAGTCAGTAGCTTGGGAAAGGGTTGGTGGTGAATATGGTGAATACTTGCAGGTAGTGCTAGATCACTTTGCTGTTGGAGCCCTCTGGGGTATATACCATGGATTTAAGGGCAATCTGGAGACATCATATGAGCATGCTGTATAAATACAGGCAGGATATTTCACCTTTGGATGCCTTTATTGTACTTGTCTTCAGGAGGTCATGATAATAGTCACAGTCACCATGGCAAATCCGACAGAAAAGCTGTATTCAAATTAGTCTAATACATCCATGGCCTCATGTATCAGTGTCAAACAGATGACATTTGTTTGGGAAGGGATGGGACTCTGCTACAGGCTACAGGATACCGGCGTGTAAAGTTCATGGGCAAGGCAGAGTAACCAACAGCCCAGAGTGGATCTGGGTACTTGGGTTTATTCAAGAACTAACGAGATTTCAGCTTTTACTCTACTAGATTATCTCGCACGCACTTGCTCTGCCTCAGCATTATGTTCAGTAGGTCTTGGCTTCCCTTCCCAGCAAGGAGGTCACTGCAGGTCCGGCAACGCTGGAGACAAAGTCATGCTGGATTGCGGTGTGCTGCTGCTCACAGACAAGGTCCCTGAGCACCCCCTGGCAGTTGTTTCCTCACATACCCCCTGATCTCCAGGATCTTTCCTCCAGCTGGGATTTTCACCACGTTCTTTCCAGACCCCTTTCTTCTCTCCAAAGCCGTGTTTTTTTTTCAAGGAACCCTTCTTTGAGGCCCCTAGCCTCCCATTTTCTCAAGTAGTCTATGTGTAGAAACACAATGCATGATCAGCCTCCTAATTGGGGGTTCTGTCTCTGTGCTAATTGGAGGAGTTGGGACGTGCCACTCTTCAGTCACAGTTTTATCAAAATTTATAGCCAGACCGTACTGGTTGCCTGTAGGAAGCAGCAGTCTTCCTGAGAGTTCAAAAGTTCAGTTTTGGACATTCACACAGGTATAGATCCAGTTATCACCTGCCTGCTAGTGTTAAACTTTCTTTTTTTTTTTTTTTCCCCCCTGCAGCAGTAATGCACCAAGATGCCTGAAAATATGAAAAGAAACCATTGCTGTTCTCAGGCTTTGTTCATGGGAAGTGGACTGAGTCGCCATGCTAACTACAAGAAAAACATTCCAGTCTTACAGTGTTCCCTGTACTCATCTCAAATTAACTTCTCCAGGAGGGATAACATTTTAGGCGCATTTGTTGAGGAGGAAAATTGAAGCAGGGAGATGATAAAGACTTACTCAGAGCTAGCACAATAGATTGGTGGCAGGACCAGGGAAAGAGGAAAAGATCTGACCTCAGTCTGGTCTCTTGCAGTACTTAATTGTTGTAGGGGCCTCCAGACGGTAATGAGTCTAAGACAGTGGAAAGCAGAATTTCTCACGGGGGCGGGGGTTGTGGTGAAGATGTTCATTTCTCTTCTTTTGTTCGAGAGCTGTCTTTGAAGGCATTGTTCTTCCACAGCTGCAGTAGCCTACATTCATTGTGATAATTGTGGGACAATATGTAGAATGGATGATTGATACATGAGATAAAGTTGTGTAAGAATATTACTAGAAGATCATATGGAGATAATAAATTACACAAAGGCAGCTCAAAGAAGCTAAGGACAATTTTTGTGGGGTACAATGTGGGAGATGATGGTACAGCAGATCAAAATGGGGATAAAAACGGGTAATAGAAGCAATTAAAACATTCGCTGGAACAAGTCACATAACAGGACGTGAGTTGAAGTACATAGATGTGTAAGGCAGAAAAAATACAGTAAGTAGCTCGTGGACAGAAGAGGAAACAAATTCTCTATGCTCATGAAGAGCTCTATATTCCACGCGCACCCTGTCATCTTTTTCTATAGGAGGTCTAAGTGCACTTTTTTCCTTTGGTAGGGAATCCAGGTGTACAGGCAGAGTCTGGATATTTGGGAGGCTGGGACTGAGAGGCACCACAGAGCTTGAAGAGTAGTCTAGACACATCCAAAGAGGCAGGAAGATGCATCAGTAGAGAGATTGCTGGCTTACCAAATGTGAGATTAACTCAATGCGTTAGGTAGGAGGTATTCCCCTGCACTGCTGAAGGGTGTAGGATATTAGACAGCAGTGAGCAAAGTTTGTTTGGGGTTTTTTGTTGTTTCGTTTGGGGTTTTTTGAGACACTTTATAAATTTGTTACCAGCTCTGTGCTAAGGTTTTTGAGCGCCAGGTATTCTCACATTTTCCAACTCTTCTATTCTTGTTATTGATCAGTGGTACTGTATGGCCTGGACAGTTTGAACTCTCAGCAAATTTAGTTTTAAGAACATCGTGAAAGATTTTATAAGAAGGCTAAAGAAGTGGATAAAAAAAGGGAAGATGCAGCCTGCAGTGAGGAGAAATTGTTATTACTAAAGGAGTATCTGAAGTGAGGATATTAACTTGTTATTAACATCCATTTACCGAGTCCACCACTTAACTGAAGACTTTTAGCAGATAACTGTAATAAACATGGCTGCTTTAGGAACAAGCAGTGGAAGGAGGAATGGCATAGGCACTCCTGTCAAATTACCATATTCACCCTGTGGTTGCTGGCTTCTCTCTCCTTTGACAATAAAGGGAGATTAGCTACTGACTAAGATGCTGTGATTGCCTCTCCCGCTATGAACTGGCTCAGAATCCCCATTCTAAATTCAGCCTTAGCCAGGAAGGTGAAGGGAAAGCTGACTCTCCTTTCTCACTGTTGTATGCATAATATAACATTGATCTGCACAATTTGTATTCGTGTTTTCAGTCAACAAAATACGATGTCTTAGGTCTCAGTAATTACTCCCTCCTTGCCTTAGAAGGCTGGTATTTCTAAATGTCTGGTATCATATCCTTGTTGACTGGTCTCCTGTGGCATGACAGAATCTTAGGGAGTTTGATCCAGACCTGTTGAAGGCAGTGGGAAGAAACAGCTGATTTCAGTGGATTTTAGAGGGTCAGAAACAGATACAGGATTTGAACCAGAGCATTAGCATAGTATAATATTATTGCCTGCAGCAGCACAGCATTTTCCCTGCATTTTCCCCACTGTACTAAATCACCTTAAGATGTTTAAAGACGTCCAATTTTTCTTTCCCCTCCCAAAATACAGAAAACATTTCAGTTGCCTGTGCTAATCTTTTACAATATTGTTATTTCAGAAATATAAGCATCATGAGCTGCATACAGGCACAGAATGTGAAAGGTGTAAGTTGTTGAAGCAACGGTTGTTCCTGATGTTATGTGTTAAGTTTCATCCCACAGGGAAGTTGTGTGTGGGTTTTTTGTTTTGTTTTTTTTTTGGTTGGGTTTTTTTTTTTCAAGCTATTAGGCCCTGAAAAATGGAAGTGCTGATATAATCTGAAATAGTATTTCCTGAAGGGCCATGTTAGAGCAATATTCTAGGAGTCTAATAAGCCCCATTGTGAGAGTCATTTGTCATTTTATCCCTACAGGCAAATTTGTAAAGGTTAGTGAAGGCTATTTGTCAAAGTTAAATGCTGCTTAAAATTTTGTTTCCAAAATACAAGTAGTTTGTAAATACTACTTGTTGTTCCTTTTCAGATTATTTTGGTAAGAATAGTTTTGAATAGGACATATGGAGGAAAAAAGTGTCAAAATGAAATTATTTATACACTTGCTTAATTACAAAGAACTAAATTTCTGCGTAAATAGTTTCAAGCTGAGCCTGCACAGTTTTAGTCAGAAAATTAGGATGGTTTATGTGTAAAAACTCCCTGTGCCAATAGCCAATACTCAGAAGAATGCAGGTATTTTAAATAGAATTGGTTTAAAAGGGGAAACAAGTGTATTGCTGGATAGAAGTGTATGTATTGTGTATCCCGCAGTTTGTTCTTCTCTAAATGCAAATGATGTCTTGCAATTTCAAAATGTCCTTGTCAGTATATATTTCAAATGGATATACCTGTGGATGGAAATTAAGCTTCCAGTCTAGTGAATTCCCCCGACTTTAACTCTGATGTGGTTTAGTAAAGTTTCCATGTAAAGTATTTGCAATACTAGGCAAAAGGCTGGTACAAGAACCCTGCCTTTACAGTAGCAAAATGATTTGTGGTTATTGCTTTTTAACATGTTCTTTAAAGCATGATTGTATGAAAATGCTTACAATTAAAAATCATATTCCACTTAACTATGGCATTACCATTTTACAGGGAGTTGGGTAAAAATCGTTCTTCTTTTAAATTAGAGGAATTTAGGGTTTTCTTTGTGTTTTTCATCAAGTTACTATTATTTTCAGACAATGCAAAACTGTAGAATTTAGATAGCTGAATTCATAGTAAACTTGTAGGCTTATAGGGTCTGATATAAAGTAGCCCTTAGGTAAGTGATAGTCCTTCCACATAGCTTGATAGCCTGTCACTCCAATTCATAAAACAAATACTGAAACAAAAAAGGGAGTGCTTGCTTTCCTGAACTTTTTAATCAGCAAACTCTTCTCCAAAGATGGATAAAATCCTCATTTTTAATTTATTCAGCATAAATTAATTAAATGGAAACACGATTAGCTCACAGTTGGGAGAATCTCTCTGCAATGACTTGGAACACTTGCTAGGGATTAACCCCAAATCCCAGGCCCTGTATTCTTCCGCACCGCCTTTTCTAGCGGCATCATTTGTTCATGGTAAGAGACTTTAAAGCCCTTCTTTTGGATGTTGCTGAAAGATTTATGTGCCTTTCACCTGTGTTTTAAAATGCTTATATGTTAATATCAGACTCAAAAATTCTTCAGGAAGGATTTTCTGAGAATCAGTTAGTGAATCAATATTTATGAAGTTGAGTGTATGAGTTACACAAAAGTAGTTTTATTTTACTCTAAGCAGTAGAGGAATTGCTGTGATTGTAAAGTAGTAATTCCATTAGCTTGATGTCAAAGCTATGCCTGCGTCTTTTCTGGTAAAGACAAAAGCCCTTGTGAAAGTGCTTGCTCATTATTGAGAAATAATAGGGTAATACTGTGCAGTTAAGTGTGAAAAGTTTTATTCTTACATCAACAATATGTTAATGATAAGCATAACATTAGCCTGTTGACGTATTGAATTCTTCAGATTAATTGTTGTTATGTCAAATGTTTTTAGAAGTTTTACAGAGAAGTCTAACTTTTAAGTCCAGATCATAGCCAAAAGGTGGCAGTATTCTATTCAATATTCATTTGCAAAACAGTATAAAAATGCATTTATTTATTGACACTTTGCTTCTAATATCAGATCAAACTGGATTATTGTATCCTGAAGATAATGTCAGTTTATGAAAAGGACTTATTTAGAATGAAATTAGACATGAAATTTATGGCTTATACCTGAAAGCTTGCAAAAAATAATCTATTACATAAATTTTATATGTTAGATGTGTAATGGTTCACATGATATCTATATCGTCTCTAAAAGATAACTGTGGGATCTGGGTGTCTTTATGGAGTGCTTAAGAGAATCTGAACTTTTCCTCTACGTGTTGTCAGAGTTAAGTCATTTTACCTTCAAAACCAGAGAAGTTAATCTCCACATGCTTTTAATATTAGCCAAAACTACTACATTAAAAGCAATTTGTTTTATACACCCTAGAGATGTTGTAATATTTTTCATAAAGCGAGTAGGGGCTTTTTTGTGCTGAGACAACAATAAGTTGAAGAATTGTTGACATACTGCTTTTTCTGCCTGCCAAGTGTTTAGCTATACTTCAATGGTTTGTCTTGGAATACTTTGAGATAAAAGTTTAAATATTAGTGGTAGAGAATGCTTGCAAGTGCAATTAGATTCAAGCAAATGTTTCCATGTAAATTTTGATCCATAGTTATGTCAGATGTAAATATGAAATTACCCTAGTTACAGAAAAAGTTTTAAGTCCTGCATTGGACTTTTTTTTATGTTTTTTTTATGTTAATATGAAATACTTTTAAAATACGCTTCTTGTTACAGCCTTTTAGAAATATTTAAGAATCAAAGATCTATTCCCCAAATATTGGCCAGTCTGTTTTCCTGTGAATACATTTCATCCTTTTCAGTGTTGAAAAGTTTTGATAAACATTGTATATGGGATAGAAGAACACTTGATTCAGATGGCAGGACCTGGGAAATCCAATTGAAATGGTACTGCTTTTTAATATGCTTCCATATTCACCTCCAGTAGAGTATAATTCACATCAATCTATCTTTTTTAATGTCAAGCAAAACATGATACAGTTCCCAGGCAACTGGAATTAATTTGCCTTGAGATTCATCGCTGGCTTCTTTCTTTTTTGCCACTTTATTTTCTAGAATAGCCCACTCACTACATCTCTAAGGGCTGTTCCTTCAAAAAAGGACAAGAGACACATTTTTGTTCAAGAATCTTTTTGTTGTTCTCGCGCTGACAAGAAAGGGATGTGAAATTTAATTCTTTAATCAAATGAGTCAGGGCATTGTATCACTAGCACAAATTCAGGAAACATCATGAAGGTAAACTGCATGAAGATATCAGACAAATATAGTTGGATGCCACAGATATAATTAAGAGACTGTTCAGAAGACCAAAGTGAATGATGTTAGTTTTTCACCAATAACTCATCACTTTTTAACAGAAAGAAAAGTCCTAAGGAAGAACAAGTGTGTAAATGCTGACTTTGTAATAATCGGTTTCCTGCTGGGCTCCAGTGTTTGTGATCCATCTGCTTCTAGACTCTATTCCCAAAGAGTATTTTAGAAAAGCTTACTTTTACAGAAAGGCCTAGAAATTTTCTGAAATTATTCTGGGAACAAATCCAGAGGATAGTGAAAACTCTGGGACATACTCTTGTATATGGATACCTAAAAGAACCATTGCTTGGGGCAGTGTGTTCCCAAGATATTTAATATATCCCTGGAGGAGGGGGGCAAGTCTTCTCAGTGTATGCATCACATTCTAAGGAAATTTGTTCAGGAAGCACAGCACGACCACAGCAGTATATTTACATTACATTTCAAATACTGTGAGCACATCTAAATCTAAAAGCAACAGCATACACTTTAAATAAAATGTGATTGTCATAGCTGTCATTGTGCAGGTTAAAGATACTTCATGCATGTACAGTTACATAAGAGAGAGCACAAGATGCTCACAATTTTCTTCCTGTAATTGAAGTAGGGAGATTTTATGCATCCAGTATATATTGTTATACTGAACACTTAACAGTAAACTTCTTTGTGATTATATGCAAGTAGAGCTTTAGCTTGAAGTTTTGTCTGCTAGGAGAAGGATGAGCTCCCTGAACAAAACAGAACAAGTGGGGGAAGGATTTGGAAGGTTTCCGTGTTCATGCGTGGGAGGAGGTTTGCATCTGCTGGATGCATGTGCACTCTGTACCGTATATTTACTGCTGAGAATGGCCTGTGCCTATGCACTTGTTTCTAGAGGCTGCTATCTCTGCTCTTCAGAGAGGCTGTGGTTTCCTCTTGAACAACTTCTGCCTCTGCCAACACTCTGTGTTGTCTTGATGCCAAATGGAGCAGTGGGCGGAATGGGGGAGGCTGTGCACATGTACGGCCGGTCCTGAAGTGCATGTGCTGCATCACGTATTGCTCATCGGGTGAGACTACGCTCCTGAGGCCCTAGCGAGTTATCCCTATGTCTTGCTTATACCTCAATAAAAATATAACTGGCTTGCAAATTTTGTCCTCTGTGTTCCTTCGAGGAAAGCTTGTGATGTGCAGTAAATCAGCAGTTATTACTTGCATGCTACAGTGTGGGTTTTGAGCTGTCCATATTGTAGAAATTAACGGGACATTTGCTCTCTCCCACTTGATGTGAATTCCTTTTTTTTTGGTGGTCTTTCTGTAGTAGACCTTTCAGTAGCTAGCTTCCCAGCAACGTTTCCAAGCTTCAGTTTTTGTTGAGCATGCTTGTTTTACTTAGATAATAAACATTTAACTGATGGGCAAAACTTGCCAAAAATGAGTTTATTACATTTGTATGCCTCTACTCAGGATTGTTTTGGGGAATAAAGGCAGGACAAAAGATAGGTTCTAGGAAATTTATTCTCTTGGGGGTTTTGGTATTATTTAACTTGGGCATAAAATGCAAATCAGTCTACAAGGGAAATATAATCCATACAAAACTGTGCCCATCTCTCTTGGAAGTCATACGGAGACTTTTAAGGGACTGAAATGAAGTTGGGTAGGCCAGCATCTCCTTTGAAGATATTGTTAATGATGACATTGCTAAAGACCGTAAAGACAGTGGGACTGATCCTGTGCTGTTTGTGTGCTCTGAAGTTGCTGTAAAATAATAGAAACTGCAGGTTTTTCCTGACATTTATTTGTGGCACTCGTGGTTACTGTGCACAGGCACACAAACAAGAACACAACATTGGTTTTGCAAGAAACTGCTGTTTCTATTGCAGATTATTGGGAGATAGATAGAATTCTAGATTCTGTAGCACTGTTATCTTCTGCTCCCACTTTCTGACATTCCTAAGCTCACACATTTTGAAGAATTAAATTTGGTCAGTGTCATCACTTAATATATAATTTTGTCTAGAGACTGGGGGAGGCATTGTTTTAAGGGCTGTTTCTCATTATGTGATATGCATTATTACAGTTTTTTAACTTTCTATTTTTCTACTTAAAATTTAGAACATTTTCAAGACAATTTTCTGTTTTATGAGAAATTCCTAATTTACAAATTTCAGTAACACTGTACATCTTTGTCTATTCGTGCCATTCTTCCTACAGGATGGACAGACTTGAAGGAGGATTTTCAAACAGGTAAGGTTATTCCTTGCTGGAGCTTTGAACTGACATCCTGTTGTGGAGGCCTTTGCAGTGGGCTTCACTGGCTTTGGAAGATTTGAAATAGTGGAAATTGTGAATTAGTGAGATAGGTGGATTGTTAAAACTTAGAGCCTTCTCCATTTGCCTCCTATGAGCATGATCTGGTAAAAAGTTAGTTTAACTGCTCAGATGAATAGTTATTCTTGCATTCAACAGCCATTACTTCACATGTAGTAATTTCTGAGAACAGGTGCGAGTCAGTTTTTAACCCAGTTCACTGAGGAAGTGAGGCTTCTGCAGTTGTGCCACAGGTACCTCTGTTAGTCCTTTTGTTACATTTTTTTAACCTGCAGGCCAATTCAGTCAAGTTTAAAAGTAGGGTAGAGATCCCAGAAGGGAAGATCTTCTGCAGTATTTCCAGGGACTGTAGACAGCCCCTGAACTTATTTGTTCATTTGCCAGAGGACAAGAGACTTGATTTGCAGCTGGATTTCCTGGCAGCCAGGTAGATCGACACTTGCATGGTAGCCAGCCTGTCAGGTATGTATCTATCTGCAAGCTGTAGAGCGTTAACGTCTCTTGTCCAACAGAAAACAGGTATGGGTAGATGAGGAGAATTTGAAGATACGTTTGCAAAACATGAGCGTGTGTGTTTAGGGGTGGGAGGGGGCTGTTGATGTTACAGTTCAGGCACGAGACATGAAAACAAAACCACCTTTTTCAATAAATACTTGATTGCAGCTAATCAAGCATGCAACAAACCTTAAACTATTTTATTAATAATTGCTATCTAATGTGTCTACAGTTGAAAATATAATCACACAATTTAAAGAAATTTAACATCCAAGAACTTAGCACTTCTGGACAATTGCTCTCAGTTTTGTGGACTTCTGTGCCGATTCCTAGTCATCCTAAATTTATTACAAATTATTATAAATTCTATTTAATATAGTAGAACTTTAAAGTGCTGGAAATACTCAGGGAAAAATACAACTTCTAAAAGCCAAGGCACATCCATATGGTTGATGAAGGTTAAAATATCTTATTTGATCTTTCTGGCCACTGGCCTATAATCAGTCTCTAACAGGACCTTTCTATATATCAGACTTTAGGAACTGCTGAAATCATGAGAAATATAAAAGCAAAAATGAAGTTGTTCATACTTCTTTTCCCACAGTGGTGAAGTAAAGATCTAATACATGACTGAGGGGAAAGCTGTGGGTAGTACTGCTTGAAATCATGACCCTAAGGGCCTTGATCTTTTGGGCTTAGGTCAAGACTGTAGCAAAAATGGCGTGCTCTGCTCCCTTATAAGGATGTGTATGTTGCTAACACAGCCCCTTGGAGGCATGATTAGTTACTCAGAGGAAAGTGCTTGTCCTCCCATTGGCAAAATATGTGTAGGAATCACAGCTGTTACTCCAAATACTGAAAATGTCTTCAATATCCGTATACTCTGAGCTCAAAAAACTGACTGTCTCTAGCTATTGCTGTTGTAGAAGTTAAAATTTCTTTTCATGGAGTTCAGGATCCTTAGGGCAGCGAGGAGGGTCCACAGCAAGCTCACTACCCTGGACTTCAGGAGAGCAGACTTCTGGCCTCTTCAGGGATCTGCTTGGCAGAGTACTGTGTGATAAAACCCTGGAGGGAAGAGGGGTCCAGGAAAGCTGGTTAACATTCAAGGATCACCTCCTCCAAGCTCAGGGGAGATGCACCCCGGCAAAGAGGGAGTCAGGCAAAAACGCCAGGAGGCCTGCATGGGTGAACAAGGAGCTCCTGGGCAAACTCAAACAGAAAAAGGAAGCCTACAGAGGGTGTAAGCAAGGACAGGTAGCCTGGGAGGAATACAGAAAAATTGTCTGAGCAGTCAGGGATCAGGTTAGGAAGGCTAAAGCCCAGACAGAGTTAAATCTGGCCAGGGACATCAAGGGCAGCAAGTAAAGCTTCTACAGGCATGTCGGTGATAAAAGGAAAACTAGTGAAAATGTGGGCCCTCTCTGGAAGGAAATAGGAGACCTGGAGAAGAGAAGGCTCCAGGGAGACATTATAGCAGCCTTCCAGTATCTGATGGGAGCCTATAGGAAAGATGGGGAGGGACTTTTTACAAGGGCATGTAGTGATAGGATGAGGGGTAATGGCTTCAAACTGGAAGAGGGGAGGTTTAGATTAGATATTAAGAACTTCTTTACTGTGAGGGTCGTGAGACAGTGGAACACGTTACCCAGAGAAGTTGTGGATGCCCCATCCCTGGAAGTGTTCAAGGCCAGGCTGGATGGGGCTTTGAGCAGCCTGGTCTAGTGGGAGGTGTCCCTGCCCATGGCAGGGGGCTTGGAACTAGATGATCTTTAAGGTCTCTTCCACCACAAATAAATCTATGATTCTGTGATTCATCTATGTGTTGCTCTGCCCTGCATGAGGTTAACAGGATGTAGATTTTGAAACATTCAACTAAGTATGTAGGTACAAAATTTAATTATATCCCTTAATGAAAATGTTCAAGCTGATTTACACAATGTTGACATAAATAGGGGGAATATCTGTTTTTCATAGAAAAGCCAATAAGATGGCTAGCTGGCTGTCTTACACCAGAAGTTCATGTGAAACAGCCCAAAGCAGAACATTTTGCAGATAGTAAGATTCCAGAGTTTACAGTACACCTTAGTTTGCAAACTGAAAAACACCAATAGGCTTTCTTACAAAGTGTCTTCATATTTGCATGCATAATACTAGCTCTTCCATCCCTTCATAATTTAGTATACTTTTAAGGTTTGCAAACAAGTGTAATTAAATACTTTTTGGGCTGCTACTAAAACTGAAGGTGCGGAAGTAAGGGATGATTCAACATGCTGCCTTACAAACAACAACATGCCACCTCAGTTCATTAAAATGAAAATCCTTTTCCTAGTTTTTAATCATACAGAGTTCAAATTAGCTTGGAATACAGTTCAATGTATGTCAGTTTTCACTGCTCATAGCACAGTATATTTTTCTATTTACATTAGTTATACTGAGATTGAGAGAGACATTTTTAGGCTCTGGAACAAGAGATGGCTGAAACAGTAGCTAGTTCATTCATTTTAATGCAACTACTCACTGGACAAGTGTGAACAAGACTGATTAATACACACTTAAGTCCATGAGCTCAAGTGTGATAGTTTTGATTGACAAAAAATTATATTAAGGAAGATCCTTCTATTTATGCAGATCTTTGTAATAGTGTTGCAAAAGAGGAATAGCTAACTTCAGGGTATGTTAATTTAGGATGAAAATGTCCCTGGTGTATTGACAGTCACGTAAAAATGGGAATTGTCTCATAGGTTGAGAGAAGAGCACACAAAAATTTTCCTCCAAGAAATACGTTTTTACTCACTATTATTTTGTATTTTTTGTGCCAACTGCGTATATGCATAAGCAACTTTGATCATGCCAGAAGGCATAATTCTATGACCATACTTTTGCAAGAATTTTCATCTTGTATGTGATCGATTGATCACCTTTTGCTTTAATGTTCCTTATATATGATTTTGCCATTGAAAGCAAGCATACTAAATAGAAATGCAGTATGACAAATACAGATTTATTTCAACAGTTCAAACTGTTGATTTAGAAATACACAGTTCTTCTTCTAGAAAAGCAGAAATATTTGCATAGGAAGCACTTGCCAGTATTTCACAAAGCCTTTCAGAGCTCAGAAATAATGCAGTAGATCTAACACCGTGTAAAACATTGCATCTCATGAGCATCTCATCTCCTAGAAGATACCAGCCCTTTAGCGCAGGGCTTAGAGCAGGCATCTACAGATTCTGCCCAAAGGGGAATAGTAGAAAGAAGCATCTTGCAGATCTGTTCTCTCTCTAATGTTGGAAGCTCTTTGTCTTTGCTTGTCACGCATGTTTAGAGGTGGCACGTTGCTTATTTTCAGTGCAGTGTGTATCCTGGCATAGGTTAACCTCTTCCAAAGCAGCATTAATAGCTGCCCTCTTCTCAGTGATTGTGGGACTGTGATTTTGAACTTAGGGTAAATTGCAAAATAGCTCTTTCATGCTTCAAGTACAATTTAAATGCAATTTAGATGGGGAAATACAGGAGAGTAATCCTGGATCAGGTTTCATCCTGCCCATCCTTTTTGAGTTTTAAGTGCTCTAATCACTAGCCATTATCAAGGTTGTTGGCACTATCACCATAGTTGTTCTTTGCAGTGAAAGAACACCAAATTCCAACAAGGCCTTGGGACCTGAGCTTGAGAAGTAGTGGCCAGCCCTGAAGCCCAGTTTGATGTGCCACAGCATCCCAAGTTTGACACCTTAAGTCTGACATCTCTCAGAAGAGAGAGACTTTTAGACACACTTTTTCTGATGTTACTGTTGAGCCAGGAGGAGAAAAATTTCGCTCCAGGTGTATTTGTGTTAAAGCAGCTTTCACTGTAGCTTTGGTAATTTGCTTCAGTAGGACAAAAGGTTGAATGACCGATCAGCTGCCCCCATTCACTAGTCCTTCTGATCTTTTTGGACATCAGTAAGAATTTTGCCTTTAAACTGGAGGAACTAGTACTTCGCAGCTTATGTTTAGAATTGTTTGTGACACAGAATGGTAAAGCTTCTGTAAATAAATAGTTGGTTGAGTAATTTAATTCACTGAAGTGCAGAGAATGCAGGTAAAAATTGTCTTAACCACTACTGGGTAACTAAAGACAAAGGCAGCATGCAGGATAGCTGGCTGGAATGGCAATTTTCAATTCACTTTGCAAGTAAAATTACCTCATTTTCCCCTTTGTTTTAATCTACATTTCATTTTGCATTCTATTGTTCCAAGGAGGCATCATTAATCTTTCCAGTTATTCTGCTATCATCCCTGTGTCCCTTGTGGCTTGGGGATGCAGATCTTAATTCTTTTGAAAGTTCCTGGTGTCAGTACATCTGTGCAGGATTGTGATTGGGAGGAGAAAAATCTGTGATTGATGCCATGAGTTGTCCCTAAGAGAAAAGTTGGCAAAACCAAGCAGTTCTCTGGGGTTTTAGGCTGCAAGTCTCGTAAAACAAGTTTGCCAAACGTACATAGCAAAACTGGAAACTTTGGTGAATTTCATTGGCTGCACTGAAAAAAAAAATAATCCTTTTAATGGTCCTATAGGCAACATGGACAGGAAGATTCATTGCAATGTACTGTAACTAAGTCTCCATATCCCCTAAACTTTTCTTTACACGGGCAGTTAAACATTGTTGTCAGAAGTCTGGCATGGTTCACGAGCAGGATTCCTTCTGTCGTCCGCTCGTCAGTTGCTAGCTCTTACGAGGTGCTGCCAGGAGAGAAGGAAATAACTTGTAGTCTGTACAAAAGCACGTTGGCCCTGGCGCCTGACGCACGCAGGCAGCCTTGGGAGAAGTACACCCGTATGGGGGGATGGAGTTGCTCGGGCAGAGCTCCTCCATCCGCTTCTCAATGACAGCTCTGTGTTTTCACAGAGTTTTCTGTCAAGCTTTGACATCAAACCAGCTTTGAGAGTTGAGAGCTCCCTCAACCCAGAAGGATACAGCTCCAGTAACTTGTGAAGCCTCTTTTAAAACCTGCCGGTGAAATCTTGACCATGTTGCAATCGACAGTCAGGTTTGAAGGCAGGAGGTTACCATTGGCTTGAGCAGGATTAGACTTTTGCCTTGTGGGCCTATACTTGGCTTATAATTAAGTTTCCAGTTCTTTTTAAAGATACTGAAAATGTGCAGTGCCAATTGACTTCTGTAAGATCTTGATTGGAAGTTCACATTTCAAAAGATAAACTTTTTTATCTGCTAACTTAGATAAGAATTTGAGAGCAATTTTAGACCTTTAAACTTGATTTTGTAGCTACTCCATTAATTTAAGGAAAGCAGTAGTACCTGTTCTACCTGTAGGTGCTACTAAGGAGAGCACATAGAAAGCCCACAGCATTGTACAGCCATCTAACAATTTCCTGAAAGTGCAAATGTTCCCTCTTGCTTACCAGTGAGTAATCCAGTGAGAAATCCCAGTCATCTGGGATTTCCTTTTGTGTATGCCGTATTATTCCCAGTTTTCTCTCTTCGCCCATACTGTTAATAAAAAGCTGAATATAAAAATAAAACTTAGTGAAAATCAGAACTGATGTATCAATATGGCATTCAAGAGTATTTTGCCTTTTTTTAGAGAGCGGTAATATTTGTTTAATATAACCCGTATGTATTATGGCTCTATGAGTGTACATACCAGTGAATGTTTCTGAGTCTTTTTGCAATAAACTGCATGATCATACTGTTAGCTTTTGTGATCCCAGAATCTTAACACCACCTCCCAGCCAGTGACCCTGTAATGAATGTTGCATTTACATTACCAAATCTCATCACCATATGTCCGCGCGCGCTGTGGGGCTCAGAGCAGTTGAAGACTGCTGTAGTTAGGTCTGTGAAATAAAATGAAACACAACTCCAAATGTTAGATGAGGAATTTCTGCAAAGGTGGTGTTTAACAATAAAGATGCTGAGGAGAAACTAATTTGAACTGTGTTCTTCATAAAGAAATTAGGTTGAGCAATACTGACAGAGACATTGAGTAAAGTGTATTTTCTTTTTTTGTAAATGTACACACAATGAACACTGGCTGTATGAGTAAGGAGTTTTTTATTAAGTGCCAGAATGCATTATTTTCAGTAAAGCTTTCTATATGTGCTTTGAGGAGATAGTTAGGATTGTTATTCCTCAGAATGATTAATGACAGAGGACATATAGCCAGACACTCTGGTTGACTTTGAGGATGATACAAATGTTAAGTAAAACCAATTATTTTCATTGTACTTCTTTGAAATGGTAGTTTAATAAACAGCCCAAGGGGAGCACATTTTTGGTCTAACACCTGTAGTGTCCTTTTTAAGCCTTATGGGTTTCCATTCTGATACAGTGATATTTTTTTTCATATCTTAAGAAGACTTACTGAAGGAGATTTTAATTTGGGAACTGTTTCATACCTTTATAAACTTCTGTATATGTGTATGCATAAATATTTGCTTTGTAGAGAGATATGAGAAGGAACCATCTCTGTATATAGTCTACCAATTCTACTGAAAATACTTAATTATTCACTATAAAAATGCTTTGACTAGAAGGGAATTTATTATCATATATTCACAGATGCTTTGTCAAGTAACATTTGAAAGGTTTCAAGGGATGACATTTCCACCACCTTCTTTGGAAAACTCTTGATAATCAAATAGGAACATCAGTAGGAACTTCTTCTTTAATTCACGGCCTACTTTCAGTGTGCCTCTTTTCTTTTAAACCCTTTTTATAAGGAAACCCAAATCACTTGATTATACTGCTCTTCTGTTCCTCCGTCTATCCAGCTGCTTGTCTAACAGTCCTCTAGTAATTTCTGAACCTGGTAACCAATTTCAACCAAATTTGACTGAGGATTAGAGGTCTCAGAACTATTAAGGTCTTACACATTTAATGAAAATTGATACTAAAAGAAAGAGACTCGAGTCAGTGCCCCGCTGAGTAAAGCTCAGTCACAGCTTCCCACAGGGAATCTGCTTAAATGATTGCAAGTTCACACTCGTGAAGTTAAACAAATGTAAGTACTGGCTAGGTAAAACCTTAATTTTGTAGTGAATAACAGTGCTGGTTTTTAAAGTTTTTTTAAAAAAGTTTTTCTTGTTCTCTTTGCATTTGGCCCTCCTTGACTTTTCTTCTCGGCGCCTGAATTTTTGCTTCTTCAGCAAGAAGCAGCAAAGGGGTTTTTAAAACTGCACTGGAATTGGTGTCTACTGAATTTCAGACATTTTCAAAGTAGCAACCTGTATGTTAAGCTTACAGTTCAGGGGTAACTAGCAGATCATATTCTGTGAGTAGTTATGAGGAACCTGGAGACGTTACATCTTTGTTCACTTTCATTTTAGATTGACCATTAAAACTTTCATTGGGTGACTGATATGATTTGTTTCAGAGGGAGTTAACAAAATCCTTCCTGGTAATATGATAGAGTAATTAAGGTTTGTTATTACGGTGATATGTATTGCTTTACATATTTTCAACGTGGTTTAATTTTATTTCTTGCCAAAGAATGCTCTTATTTTCACAGCAGCTCACGTTTTTATCTGTGAAAGTGTAGCTTGGAGTCCATCCTTACTCAGGCAAAAGTCCCACTCATTTCAGGATTAAACTTTTATTGTTAATTAGAATGATTTTAATCTCAGTTAGTCCTCAGTGGGAATACAGGCATAACTATTTCAATAAATCTCTTTATTAAACCATTTGTTCTGTTAGAGTTGAAATCTAACACGTTGTCACCCAAAAGGTGACAGTGAACCTGATGGATGCACACTTCCTGCCTGCTGTGGGAAAGTGGTATTCCTCACCCTGTACTCACAGGCTTCCAGGCTGGTACCCTCGGTATTCTTCATCCTATACTTACAGGCTTCCAGGCTGGTACCCTGGTGCCAGGTATGACAATTTGTAGCTGCCTGGCACCGGAATTGCTGCCCTGCCGTGTACCTTAGCTTGCTAGACTTTGGCACATCACCGTATGGCAAATGTTCCTCTCCATAGGAGACCTATCTATAGGAGACCTCTATAGGATTTCCTCTCTATAGTAGCTCAGGTTCAAGAGGCTTCATAAGTGGTCCATTGACAATCTGTTGCTCTCTAGGAAGCTGTGCTAACTTTTCTGGAAGTGGCTCTGCTGTCTCTCCTTCGCACTGATGTGCCTGGTGCCAAAACCATCAAATGCCTTTCACTTTCCTCCACTGAGATTACAGATCCAAGAAGGGGCTTAGTCCATCTAACTGTCCTCAGATAACTTCTCAGGTATCTAGGAGTTTCCTGTGAAGAAACTAAGATTCTCTTCGTACATTTGTGCTGTTAAATGTGTCTGCTGTAGACTGCGATGCCTGGCCCATAGACCATCTGGTGCAGGATGGTCACATCCTTGTTTTTCAGAGCAATTGCACTCTGAAACAGACTGGTCATGTCCATAGAGTTTGACTTTTCTGAACCTCACATGGTGGCCCTACAAGTTGCTATTTTTTATGTGTTTTTCTGATGAAAGTGTAATGCGTGGGTTGTGCTTCAGTCTGCTAGAATGATGATTTCATTATATGAATCTTAAGTTATGTGCAGCAGGCTCTAGGGTATGACAGACAGGAATGTGTCGTTATTTGCAATAGTGTTGGAGGACTACACTAAGCAGGACCTGACCAGAGAGCAGGCTAGCCCCTGCTGGCTTTTGGGAACAGTTGCTAGTGAACTATCCACAAAGCTGCCCTTGTGGTTTGATTTGAAGGGAGCTAGCTGATTTTCTCCAAAGAAAAGCTGGAGAGGAAGGTAACCAGGTGACCACTACCTGGGAGTTTGTCAAGGAGCTAAGCACAGTGTAGACATGTCCACCAAGGTCCTCACGTGATGTAGTTCATCTGCTGGAAGATACGATGTCATACTAGAGTATTGCATGATATGAAGCAGAACACCCAGCTCCTGGGCAGTTTCTGGAGTGGTCAGTGCTTCCACTATAAATCACCAGATTTCACCAGGTCTGGAAGTTAACACCTTTGCTGTTTTCATGGTCTTGATCATGAGCCTACCCATAAGGAAAATACTGCATGGCTTAAGGCTTAACAAGAAAGTTAAAAACCATTTTTCTTAGCTGAATATAATATTTTTATAGTATCTCTTTGCTTATAATCATCACTTTGGGTCATTTTCACACTTTTTCCACTTTTGTGATTTGTACTGAATTTCCTTCACTATTGATTTAAAACAAAACTCAGTTCATTTTTCTCACCATTGTTGAATGAAACTATTGTTTCAGATGGTAAAAGTAAGATCCATTTAGTATTTGGATGCTTCTGGATACTAAAACATTTTCTGTCATCACTCCCTAAGCACAGGACTCATGACTAAGCATCATACCAGGGTCTGAGTCATAAAGGACTATAAGTAATGTCTGAATTCATCTGCGCTTCCTTGGAAGCATTTCCACAATTATGTCTTGAAGCTTTCCCAGCTGTAGGTGCATTAATCTGTCCGCACCATGAGAGAAGTGAGAACCGAGTGTTTTTCTAAGTTTTATTCTTTTACTTTGAGAAAAATGTAGAAGGCATAGTTCATCATCTTAAGTCATCTTTCCTCTCCTTCACAGTGTGTGCCTGTGTTAACATTTTAGTGCAAATTAGAAGTGCACTTTTGAAACAAAACTTCTGATTGTCCCTACTGACTGTGCTTTGCTTCTCATTGTGGGGTAGTTCTGGAGCACGTGGGCTAGATTCCTTTGGATGAAACTAAATTGGAGTATAGACTCCCAGAGCACACCTAATGCACTCCAGCAACAATAGGGCATTTAGCTATGGGACTGGTCTAGAGTTAGTCTAGAAGTCTCTAAAAAAACCTGAAGATAAAAGCTAAAAAACCTTAAAATGTGTGTACTGTGGATATCAGGTCTTCCACACCCAAGTGTGCTCTACCCATTGTGTCCTCTTGGTCTTCTGTTGATGTAGAAGCCACAGCACAGAATGCAGATGTTACGTGCTTTTGAAGAAGACAGTATCTTGGAGTTGTGAGAACAGTAGAACCACTTTCCACATTTCTCCTTTATCTCTTTGGAAATTGTTTTAACTTCCTGATCTCCTTACAGAGCAAGAATGTATGGGCACTGTACCATCTTGTGTAAGATAAATGGTTAACGACCAAGGCACTGAACTTTGCCTAGACACGTACTTGTAATGTATGCTGCTCTTCACAAAGAATTAAAACCAGCAGCTTTTTTTGTGTAGGGTGAGGATGGAGAAAGCAGAGAGGTTTTCAGATGTGTATCAATTTGTTCTTACATTGATTTTACATTTGTTTCAGAGGAGTTACTCTAGAATTGCACTATTTTAAACAATGAGAAAATTAAGGGCTATGACTTGCTGTCCCCATTTTATTTATGTGCCCAAAAAATACCTTGGAGGTTATTCAAATAAATGCACTCCATTTACTTGACTGCCTGATGGCTTAATCATGCAAATAGATGTGTGGATGATATTTATTTATCTGTCTGTCATGTGGTCTCTTTGACTGTATGGTAAAGCATACTTTCTTTTTCCCCAAAGAAAAAAATTAAATTAAATGCAAAAAAAAAGCCCCATGTTGTAATGCTACAGTTGAGATTTTAAACACACAAAAGTCAGGACATTCAGAGTTATGACTCCCTAGAGCTTGCAGCTCAGCCGTGTTGTACATGTGGTGTAGATTAAAGCAGTGATTTCCTCTCCTTTCTGTACTCCTTTCTCTTCTGGGTCTTTTTCTTTTAGCTATTTTATACTGTCTGTGCCGGAGCTCCTCCGTGGGACGGGTGATCCTGTAAAGGCCCTGGCTGACAGGCCAGCAGCAGATCCCATGCACATGAGACTCTGATACTGCTCGCGGCGGCAGAGAAGCGTAGCAAGGAAAAGAGCCTGGGGACGGTTTCTGGGGAGCCCAGCAACTCCGTGCATGGCACGTGTGGCGCCGGTCCTGCCTCTGCTTCACACTTACCTCACACAAGCTATTCTGTACTGTCCATGTTGCAGCATTATCCAAATAGCACTTTTTTTTGTCAGGTGTGTGCACTTGTCATGAATCTCTTCCGTGATGCACTCTATTCATGTTGGTCTCTGTTCTAGAGATAACTCTGTGAATGAAATAAGCAGACAATGTGGTAGCGTTTCTCAAGAGCCAGATGTAGCCTAAGGTGACTGGCAATGAAGGATGGATACTTCTCAGCATTTATGTTGATAAGAATAATCTGAAAAGAGTATGTGAGTTCCCACAACACTTTTATTTCCTGGGTCTTACCCTTTTTCCTTGTTACTTTTTATATTCTGTATTCCTACATAACCCAAATAAAGTATTATGCACTCTTTTATGTGGTTACTGCTTCTTTGCTGGTCTTGTAAATAACTTGCAGTGTTTTCTGACTTGGCATAGTAAAAATCCCAGAGTTCCTCAACAATATAAATTTCTGGAGACCAATAAGTGTAAATTGCCCATAAGAGAATGCTAGTTTGTTTACACTCCTCTAGGCCAGATCCCCTAATGGAAGAACTCGTCTGTCCAACTGCTTTCTTTTTTACAAGGGTATATCGTTATACCAGTCCCTGGATTTTCCGAAGAAAAAATAAAAGTATTTGAGACTGTCGTTAGTAGCTAAAAGTTCCTGCTTTTTCAATTCTCTAAACATTGGGATAATTAAAATGTTATTCTAAATCTTTTTGAAATAATAGTTTTGGTATAGTTAATGCTTGTTAAGCACTTATTGTAGTAAAAATAAACACCTTTCTATTTCAACTTAGACAAGCAGGATATTATTTCCAAGCTCCTCAGGGCAGGGATTGTACTTGTCCTTGTATCCGCAAATTATTTATTGGAAGAGGGGCCCTATCCTCCATACGGCTTCAGCATTAATATTAAGTGATGATCTTCATATGGAAAATATTGAATCTGAATAGACGGAATTTTGTAAATGCCAGCAACCCATTGTACAATCATGACAGCACTTTTCTTTTTCAACTGCTCATATTTCTCTCCTTGGTTCTTCTACATCTCTTCGTTTAATTGACTAGAGGAGAACAAAGCAAAAAAGCAAGACTGTAATATCTGAAATGCAGTTGCTTGGAAAAATCATTTTCTGGTTTTCTATGAGATGGGTAAAGGATTTATGTCCAGATACACTGAATGTGATGAGTACATGCATTACTTGTTTAAGGAGGAATTCTGCCACTGGTCTAAATCTTCCCACTGCTTCGTGGACTAATCTGCACTGAGTGCCAGGTGTGCTCACCCTCTTCTCTTGTCCAGCGTCATGGAACTGCTGTGCTTGGGACAAACTCGGGGCTATCGTTCAGCTGCCTTTCTCTAGCCAGCCGTGTGTACAAAGGCCAGTCGCAGTCAGCTCTAAAGTTGGTACACCTCTTTCTCATGGCTTCACGTTACTGGGTCATACTCTTGTTCAATTTTACCTCCTTTCTGAAGATACCTCTTTCCTCAGACGCATCAGAAAAGTTCATCTAGACATTAAGTCTATAACGTGCTTCATCTCACTGTGATACTGTGACACTAATTAGGAATAGACTAGCTATAGTTAGCAATACTAGTCAAATAATAACTGTGAAAGTAAAATATCTGTAATTAGTACATTGTAACTGTCTTTACACAGTACCTTCATGTATGCGTTGTGCTAGGATGCCTTGCATGACAGCACGCTCAGGGAGAACCTCACCATGTCCATCTTGACCTCTCGGTCGGTACCTTCGGAGCCTTCCTGATGAACTCTGCCTGTTCCTGCAGGTTGATAGCTTTATCCCTTGCAAAATTCTTGCTTACTTGGTACATGGTGCTGAAATCTGAGCAAGGTTGAAGAAGTCCAAGAAATAAAAGCAGATGTAAAGGAATTGGTTTGGATATGTGGTTTTACTCAGTGCTGCCAGTTCAGTTTCTATTTTACAACAAGCCTTAACGATGGATAAGTGTTGTATTTTTAGAAAAAGAAAATACTTGCTAGTACAAAAGAAAATGTATTCCAAGATTTAGTGGGAATTATACTACCTTTTCTTCCTTGGTCTGAAAAAAGAAATAAACCTAACTGATTCAGGCCTGGTTTTGATAAAATAAGAGTAGAAATTCAGGGCAATCACAAAATGGGAGAAAGTAACAGACATTGTAAGAAAATATTGGATGGAGCAGCAGTTATTGCCAGCATTGTATTATAATTGAACGTACTACGTTACTGGTTTTGTTTTTAATGAAATGCTGTATATAGATCTGTAAAAGACAGTACCTTTTGTCCCTGCTTAAATATTTGCAGGTGATATTTGGAAGCTGTTATCAGAGTTAAATTAAAAGATCCTACTATTTTGTATCTATCTTGTATGTTTGCATAAACCCTATCAGTTCACGTTTAATAAGATTTTCTATCAAGAGAACCACAAACTGTTTATAACATCTGCAGCATTTTCAGATTTTTAGGGGTTACGTGTCTGAGTAGATTTATTTAACTCAAATAAGGAATTGTGGAAACAATTAAATTTCTTCCATATTTTCTTGTCACTGACAGGCTTCCAGTTCAGCTTTACAACGTGGTGTTTCTTTGCAAACAGCTAAAATGAGACTTTCCACAGGAACAGAAAGTTCGCCTTTTTTGTTATCACCACAAGCATATGATATCTGCCACCAATAGTTGGGAAAGCTTCCATTTAAATAAATATTGGAGAAAGAAATACTTCAAAACACTTTTAAACTAAGTCCCGGTCGGTGTATATTGCAAGAGCACACACCAGTTTAACGTAGGATTATATTGATTTTCATTTTTGTCATTCACTGTGGTAAGTCTGACTTAGATCATTTGTTTAAATACGTTCACATATTTACAAGAAGCTGTTTCAGTTATGCACAATGTGCCTGCCATTAAAAGTTAGAGTTTGGATTTGTACTTGCTTATGAAAGATAAAATAAAAAGCAACACGTTTCAATCTGCAAAGTGTAGTCAAAGATGCATTTTACAAAGGGTTCCCCATTGACTCATTCTTTGTGGACTGTTATTATAAATGTGAGGCTCTCCTGTCCCATGGCAAAGATCTGTCTGGCAAGCCAGGTTATCTTCAAAAGCAATAAAAGACATGCATAATAAGAAAAATGACTTGATAGTTCACTGTGTCCTTCCTGCTCCTAATGAAAGATTGTTCAATACAGCATATTTTGCATTATTTGCCCAGTCCTCTTTTTAATAACTCATGGGATATGATTCTCTATACTTTCCCGGTGAAGTCCAGTCTTGTGTATATCTAGTTATTACAGCCTCTTCTGTGGATTATTTTTTCCCCCTAAGAGAATTCCTGTGTTCTCTGTTACATGTTCTTGTATTGCCCTTCACAACTTTTCGCAGTGGTAGGGGCTTTGAGTGCTTGTCACTGTCATGACATAAGAAGAATTTACATTCCTCTAATCTGCCTGAGAGGAACTAGTCCTTCATAGGCTCCGTAGGATCCAGCTGGAACCAGTTAGACTTTTTAGAGCCTCATTTTTGCACCCAGCTCAGATCAACTGGGGAAGGGAGAAAGCTTGTCCCCTTTTTCCCTCATTAGTACAGAGCAGCATATTTGAAATGTAACAGACAAAGGAAGAATATTTGAAATTTATGCACGAATCCTTTGATATAACGTAGTAAGTGCCTAATTTATTCTTAACAGTTATAAAATGCATGCTCTCCTTTCTTTAACACCTTGTGGTTTGCTACCAACCTGAGGGTTCTGGAGGTGACCAAAAGCAGAAGCTGTGAGTGAGATTTGTACTTCAGATCCTCCTGCACCTTTCATCCCAGGATACGGAATGTGAGGACACAGGTTATTTTGCATCGGTGTAAGTGGTCCAGCTAGACAGGGCTACACGCCAGACTCCAAAAGGAAGACTGGCAACCACAATATTGCTAACTACTCTTCCATCTTTCCTTCTTACAGTTTCTTCTACATTATTGGTGGAAACTGTGAGGTGATCAGAAATATCTGGAAGAATTCGTTGCTGTCTTTATGGATTACTGTTCATTAATTAGTATTTATTATTAAGCTGCTTACTGAGGAAAAAAGAACTCTGTAAAACTGTTCAATCAGTAGCTTAATAAATGTTCCTTAATAAATGTGAAACAGAGGAACTCTTGTATCTATTATAGTTTTATGCTGATCATCATCGTCCCTCTATTTGCAAGCCTCTGTGGAAAAAACTGCAGTATCCATCATCTTGATCCACCTGGCAGAGGTACACTGTCTCAGCTACGGTGAAGAGAGAAAACCAGAAAAGAAAACTAGATTTGATTTCGGGCAAGTTGTCAGTATTTGTAATACTGGCACGTCATTACTCTGTGTTGTAAATGTGCACATTTACAACAGTCAGTCAGGTCTCGACATGGGTTTTACAGCAATAAGGTGTGGAACAGCAGAAATGTGTTTCTGTGCATGTCTATATTGTACATTGCATGGCTGACTTGGACATCCCTGATGGCGTGAATTCCTTCCAGTACCTTTCTCCAGCTATCCTCGTCCAATAGAGCTAGCCTGTAAGGCAGACTACAAAATTATTGACTATACAATAATGCCTACGACTAGCCTATAAGGTAATGCAATTCAGAGGTGGCAAGTGATTTCAAGACCATCACAGGAGCCACGACAAGTGGTACGGCTCCAAACCTATCCAATCTACTTATTCATTGTCTTCAACACCACTGACCTATAGTTAATGTGAACATCCATCTCAGCCTTGTGGGTGGCATGCAAATTTAAGAACAGCCAAAGCTGAAGAACAGACAAAAGACAGGGGCAGCTGTCTCTCTAGTTTTTCACTGGCTTGAAAACTACTGATAATCCTAAAATAAGTTACGTCTGCTCAGTTCTCTGGGACAGTAGGAGGTTACTATTCTGTATGTCTGAGAATGTGCCGGTTTGAGCATTTTTTGGAAGCTGGAGAAACTCGACAGGTTTGGTCCCTCTGCCCCTGCTGTTGAACCCGAAAGACATGTGCCCCGGCACCAGGAAACCACTGGAGGACTGGTGGGTCGGGTCGCTCCCCTCCTTCAGCGTGGAGACGACCAGAGGCACATTCTGCTTCACTGTTAAATGAGAGCCTTGCTCTGGAGGGAAACATCTCTGAATTAAAACATACTTGTTCCCACCTGTAAGAATTTTTTTTTCCTAATGGAGCTTTTTCTAAGCCCTTGTGTAATCCTCTGACAGTCCCTCTTTGTGCCGAGGGGAGGGCAGAGATGGGAGACGGTCTGCTGTGCTGTAGGCAGAGCTGAAGAAAATTGTCTGTGTAGCTGAAAGTAACCGTGGCATCAGCTCTGGAGCTCCTAGTTCACAAGTGAGATCACAGCGGTGGCTATCGCACGTCCTTGTGTGAGGAGTTTACCATCATCGAGAGAAGCTGCAGAGGAGCTGCCACAGCCTGTGGGAAGTGCCAGGACCCTCCCTGCAGCCTGAGCAGCACGGGGGCATCAGGGCTTCTCTGAGCCTTCAGCAGAAAGTGAGATCAGGTTAAAAGAGCTTTATATCCCTTTTTTTTAGTCTAGAAGCTCTTCCTTCTAGTTTTTCTCAGAGTTTCTACTGAGAACCAGCAATTTTGGGTGTCCCTGAAATGCCTCCTGCCAGCCACGGAGCCACCGTGTGAGTGGAGGCTGTCTGTCTGCTGAAGCAATTGAGAGCTGTCGTTTCGCTTTGGCACGATGGAGTGGGGTTTTGTAACAAAACCAGTTCTGACCATTCATAGGAACATTTGGCACAGGTTCTCTGTTTCTAACTTTTCCACCCCTTCTGTCCACAGTTAAGTCGTGATCAAAATCAAAGCTAATTTAGTTGTGCTTAAAATAAGTTGTTCCAAACCCTCTTAAAATTAAGGGGAGTTTTCTATTGATTTTGGTAATTCATATTATCCCAGAGCAACACTTTGCAGCAGCTCAGATCAAAGTGGCAGATAGGAGAATATAAATCTGCTATTTTTTCTGAAGTCTTGGAGAAGGAGGAGGCCAGTATGTCGGTGCAGAGTATTTGAGCCTCTCGCAGCATACAGTCCCTTCCTGTCTCTTCAAATTAACTGGGCTTTCAGTCAGACTTGCTTGAGATTTCCAGGTGTACATGGGCTTGGGATTCAAAGCAACAGTGGAAGGGCCAAACCTTAACATGATAGATATTTCCTTCGCAAACAGCAAGTGGACTTTATATCCTTTTTTAAAAACCCTTCACCAGGCTGCATACTCTCTTGAAACAAAAGTCAGATGAGGTTTCTATAATATGCATAATTACTGATTAGGAAGAATAATTTATAGAAATATAGTTCGGCTGTGGTTCTTAAGCAGATAAGTTCTTGTATCAGTACATTTCCCAGACTAATTACCAGATGTGTGAAGGAGTCGTTCTCTTTCTACATGCAAATTTAAATCATGAAAATTTCATGGAGATGAGAAGAAAGATGCAAAAAAGCAGAGATTTCTGTCCTCCTAGAGACCCAAAGGGGGATGACACTGTAACAGTAAGAGTCAGAGAAATCTGTAGTAGTTTTTAAACTATTTAACTTCAAGAGAAATGGAAGTTTCCAGAAAATTTCTTTTTTTGCAGAACAAAAGTTTTGAGTGAGAAAACTATCACCAGTAGTTGCTTACATATTGAAGGGGACCTTTATTATACAATAATGAGAAATAGACTGAAATTCGTTTAGCACAGGTAGTATTAGTATAGTTATGAAATAAGTTTTTCTATATTTGTGAGGCAAATTTCCTTTTTTTCATCTGTTATAGCTGAATTCCCTTGGTTATGTTTCAGCATTTCTTCTCCTTCATCTCTGTTCCTGTCTGCTATAATTTTTTGACTATAGGATTTCCAGTTCTGTTCAGGGTTCTGCAGTTACCAAGAGTTGATATTAGAAACAAATTAATATCACAATGGCAACATCTATGTAATTTTTTAGAAGACATAAAGAGATTAGAAAGAACTACTAAGAAAATCGTTGCAGTTTTTCACTATTTATCCAACAAATGGGACCTGAAGAAACAGAAGTGATGTATTTCTGCAAATGAGGATTTTGTGGTTTAGAATATGATAGACTGCAAAATGAGGGAAGGCTTTCAGCTTGCCAACTGCTTTCAGTTATTCCTGTCAATTGACCGATGTAATCCATTAAAATATCTTCCTTGAATTTAAAGGACTGGAAATTGGATTTAACTTGCTGTGGCCAGCCATTTCTCATTACAAAAAAAATGGTCTCAAAGAAAACCTTACCTTGGTACATAGCTCTCCAGGGTCCAGATCAGGCCAGCACGGCTCATCTCTGCTCAGGAGGGGTTCAGAACTGTCTTTTTGATTTTCCTCACAACACAACTGTGAAGTGGAGACCAGACTCCGCGGTGAACCCACAGTTCAGCCCTGGATCCCAGCACATGCACAACCTGTTCTCATGGTTTTCAAGGGTTAATTGAGAGATGGCAGCACAGAGTGTGTATTGCTCTGAAGAAACCTCTAATGGTCCTACTATCAGGAGGTGGGGGTTTTATGGAATATTTCCTGAAAAAGTCAACTAACTTTCTTTTCTTTCTTTCTTTCTTTCTTTCTTTCTTTCTTTCTTTCTTTCTTTTCTTTCTTTTCTTTCTTTCTCTCTTTCTTTCTTTCTTTCTTTCTTTCTTTCTTTCTTTCTTTCTTTCTTTTTTCTTTCTTTCTTTCTTTTTTCTTTCTTTCTTTTCTTTCTTTATTTCTTTCTTTCTTTCTTTTCTTTCTTTCTTTCTTTCTTTCTTTCTTTCTTTCTTTCTTTCTTTCTTTCTTTCTTTCTTTCTTTCTTCCTTTCTTCCTTTCTCTTTCTTTCTTTCTTTCTTTCTTTCTTTCTTTCTTTCTTTCTTTCTTTTTCTTTCCTTCTTTCCTTCTTTCTCTCTTTCCCTCCCTCCCTCCTTCCCTTCCTTCCCTTCCTTCCTTCCTTCCTCCCTCCCTCCCTCCCTACCTCCCTTTCTTTCTCTCTGTCTCTCTTTCTTTCTCTCTTTCTCTCTTTCTTTCTCTCTTTCTCTCTTTTCTTCTCTTTTTTTGGGGGGATATTTTCCTCCCAAGTATCCAAAGAAAAAGTGATGACTATAATAAGAGAAATTGCAAGAGATTTTCCATATCTAGGGACAGTGGTGACATCCCCATAAATCATGGTTAACCCTAACACAGACAGTCTTAAAGAGGCTTAGTTGTCATACATAGGTAGGACCATTCCCATCGTATTTATCTTTCACTCCACAGCTTATAGAAACCAAATTTCTGTCGTCAACAATTATTAATCATCCATTTACCCTGCAGGGACATCTAATAAAGCATCAAGTACAGATTTTGAACACAAGAGAGAAGGAGAAAAAATGTAATCCAAATTTTCAAAAGTAAAGGGAAGAAAAATCTCATGTAACATCTGTGCACCACATGTTCATAAATTACAGTGGGCCTGTGAACATTTCTTCTCTCATCTATATGTCACGCAGATTTAATCGTTCATAATTTCATGAAAAACAACGTTATTATGCACCATGCTTAAAAGGAGGTGTGATCAGCTCTCCAGCAGCACTGCTGCAAGCTGCTTTCCACTGAGGGCAAGCTGGGGCTGGTTTAGCATCTTGTGGTGTCTTGGTCTTTGCATGCAAAGCTCCTTCTTCATGGCGAGTCTGAGGGAAGCAGTGCTGAACTGCACCTCAGGAGGCTGGGCTCGGATGTGATAACCTTTCACTCTCCAAGGAAATTAACTTTTTGTGCTTAGACCACCAAAAAATGTGGTTGGAATGTGAGGGCTTGCTGAGAAATACATCTCACTGAGAAAACAGCTTTTCCATCAGCAGTGAGGGGTTTTTTAGCTTGATTGAAAAAATGAACAAATTGTGTTACACAATTAGCACATTTTGCAACATGTTTACCCACCATTAAATTGCAGGTGATAATCTAAATGTGTGTGCTTCCATCTACTGAACTGAGAGAAGCCAATGGTGTACAAAGCAATACACAGATAAGCAGATTTGCTCTTGCCTTTTATTTCTGGTGAAATTTATCCGTCTCTGCATAAAATCTATAGGCATCATTAAATCCCAGGTCTTGGGCTGACTCTACATGCCCATAGGGAAAATCCAAGTGTTGTGTCTTGTAAACATTTATTCCAAGATGTGGAGGAAAGCAATGATTTAGATGCCGAGCTAGGAGCAGAAGAGTGAGGGAGAGCGACAAGTCTGATGAAAGGAAATTGTGTTTTTATTTTATCTCCCACTCTTAAAATGACCCTCTTTCCCACCAAAATGGTGACATCTTAAAGAAGAGATAGAACTTGTAAACATACAGTGTTTTTTCCCACATAGATATAATTAATAATACAAAAAGAAAAAAAAAAAGCAGAGAAAAAGAAAAAAGAAGCCATGGATTCCAATACCTCAGAAGCAAAAGCAAAATCTTCAGGAAACACGCTTGCAATAAACAAATTGGAGACTACAAGCATTCCAGGAGTAGTGTGCTAAGCACACTGGCAACATTCAGACTCCTTACAGCCTAAAACATTTAAACTTAACTTTAGTTTTAATATACAACCTTAGAATCTTGTTCAAGAAAAATACGGCTTGGAAATAGTTTCCAGCATGAGAAATTTCCATCATTTCCCTTTTTCTGCAGATGATAGTTCTGATTTAGGGAATGGTATAAAAGATGTAAGGGGTGCAAACCCAATTTGAAGTGTTTCAGCTTGTTATCCCAAAGAAGAGCACACAGACACTCTCTTCCTCTGCTTAAGTCTTCATTTAACAAAATGCTTAAGCATCAGCTTATAGATTGATTTAAGTTCTGTCAAATGTGGTAGGAAATTTTGTTGCAGTTATCAAATCCTAGCAAGGGATTGATTTCTAAGTAATCAAATTCCTTTGTTAAATGAAAGCCTCATATTTCTCTTCTGAACTCTTGAGACAGCTACTGAGTTTTACAAAAGGCCATTAAATGCAGCGTAGAGCAGGCAGTGCCCCGGTGGCAGGAGAGAGGACTTTCCCCAGCTGACTTCTTCAAAGGAGGTCAGAACCTGCCAGGGAATTTAACTGGATTCTGCGTGTGACGAGCTACCAAAGAAAGCAAAACCCATGGATTTGCACGGGGGGCACCAGCTGATGGGCTAACTCCCCCAAACCAGGTAAAAATAAATCAGACGTTGGAACCGACTTGTTGGAAATCATAGAATCATAGAATGGTCAGAGTCAGAAGGGACCTTAAAGATCATCTAGCTCCAACCCCCCTCCCATGGGCAGGGACACCTCCCACTAGACCAGGCTGCTCAAAGCCCCATCCAGCCTGGCCTTGAACACCACCAGGGATGGGGCATCCACAACTTCTCTGGGCAACCTGGGCCAGTGCCTCACCACCCTGATAGTCAAGAATTTCTTCCTAATATCTAATCTAAACCTCCCCTCTTCCAGTTTGAAGCCATTACCCCTCGTCCTATCACTACATGTCCTTGTAAAATTGCCTTTGCCTGCAGTTGCACAGCTGGATAATTCCGGTTACTCCAAGCTCACGTGCGTAATTCATTTTTGCATAGGAATCAAGAAAAATTGTGATACCAGAATGCCTTAGCAGCTCAGTTTTCAGGTTTAAAGATCATTATAACTATCAGACCAAATAATAACATTTTTGATTCATCTTTTTATTTTTCAAAGACAGAAAAGACGGTGGCTGTGTTTCCATAACGAGCAAAGTGAGATTGTAGCGTCTCTGTTTTCACAGCAGGAGCAGTTTTCCCAGCTCTCCCTTTCCCCCGTACTGTTGGTGGGCGCACTGTGTTGCTGTTGTCTTGCAGACCTGCTGTCTCCTCACCCTCCGAAGGCCCGGTCCCAGCAGGTGTCCTGTGAGTCTGTAGAGATAAATGAGTTTTTTTTATCCTGGGAAAATGGAGAATAGAAACTGGCTCTGCAGTGAGCACGAACAACTTCTGACTCACACCTAATTTGATCTAATCTAAAGTTTATTGAGTTTAGGAGAATCCTACTGGGTTCCTTTTGGCTTTACTTCAGGACGATGGTTTGGGAAGTGAAGTTGTGTTGCATCCATGAGCACTTCATATCTTTTCAGTTTTCACTCATTTTCATTGAATCCTTTGTTTATCAACATGGAGTGATATGTTCCTAAAACAGTAAACCACTTACCTTCATTGAAATTATTCTTTTGGATTTGAAATGTAAGACATTTCAGGAAATTTGTTTTAAATTAGCATTATTGCTAAGTAAAACCATTTCCCAAGAAAAAAAAAGAAGTCTAAAAACTTGGCAAGATTTTAATTAAAATTGAATCATGGCGTGAACAGACAACTAGCAAATGCAATCTGCAAAATTCAATGCAAGATTCAGTTTAATTTGTTTTGATGTTTAATTCCAGAGAATGCCACAAGTTGTCAAACAGGAGATGAACGTAGTTTTCCTCATGAGGAGACTGCTTGCTAGGTAACATTGGTGACCACAGACAGCAGTTGCAAAGGAGGCTCAGAAAATGTGGAAGCTCTTGGTACAGGTGTTTATTTTTTTTTCAGGGAGAGAAAACAGAGCACACAAGAGCAGACCTATAGGATAGGAACTGTGTGTTCAGGGAACTGATTTCGAGTAGGAAACAAAAGCTCATTGACATGAGCACACTGGAGATAAAACAGGGTGGGAAAATATTTGCGGTCCTGGATGTAGCTTTGTTCCCGCTTTAACTCCAGGAGCAAGAAGGGGTTTGTTTTTTACGTGATCTTTGCAGCCTGTGACTGAGCACGGCCCAAGCAATTCCTGCTGCTGCTGGACAACCCAGCCCTCTTGTCAGCATCACAAGAAGGATGTGATCAGAATGGAATTACCATAGAGGAGACAACATGTATGGGGAAAACCAGCAGCACCAAGCCGCAGTTCTGATTTTGCTGGGGGCAACTGCAACGAGGCATCTTGCGTGGATAATAAGGTACTTTCCATGGAAAATCCTGAGCAGAGCCTGCGTGAAGCATGTACTCTGAATGTCATTTCAAATATTGCCGGCATTATAACTGTAGAGAAATTTGTACCTATTGCTGTTCATGTCTCACAAGGTGGCTTTTGCTCAAAAGCATTTTGAAGTGCTTCGTGGGCTTCAGCTGCATCGTCCAGCCAGGAGAACATGCCATCTGCTGGGTCGTGCTGTGCTGGGAGGACTGTGTGGGAGACTAAAAGATTGCAGACGTAATCACAAGTGGTCAGATCAAAAAACAGGGCGAGAGAAGCATTTAGTCCACTCCTTTAACAGGATAAAATGTTTCTCTGCAGCCATGGAAATGAAAACAAGGATCAGGCAAATACCTGAACACCAGCGTCCTGAGTTAAAAGGCACAAAGGAATCGATGTTTCATTGCACCTCTGTAAAACGAGACAGGGAGATGAGCGATCGGCGTTGAGGTCTTGGTTCCTCAGTGGGACGGAAGCCAAAGATCCATCGAATAAAAGTTAAAGCTTTAAATTTCCAGCAGTGGAAACCAGCATTTTGGCATCTTAGTGGAATTTTGAGTTTGTCATTGTACCCCAAACAATGGGGTAAAAGGAGTTTCCCAGAAGAAACAGAATAAAAATTATCCATGTTCCTTTATCTCTCACAAACCCCAGAAATTCCAGATCGTAAGGTCTAGTAAAAAAGTTGTATGAAGTTATTTCCCTCAGTTTTATCTTATAATATTTTTCATTTTTATATATTTTATCATTTTATACTATTTTACAGGAACTAAAAGTGAATAACATCAATTTACACGAATTCACATTTCCAAATAAATAATAAAAGAGAAGTGGATGTTTGCCTCTCCTAATTCTGGCATTAATAGTTAAGCTTATTTTCTGATTACTCCCTATAGAAGTGAGTAGAAATTTCTCCTAAAATATTTTTTACGAAAATGTTCCTTTGGATTATATTGAAATATTTCCTTTAAATTTTATTTTGATGGAAAGCATATTGAAGGTATTGCAAAATTTAATGTAAATTTTAAAAATAATTTTTGCATTGTATTGTATTAATTTTCTTTTTTGTATAATTTTTGCTTTTGCTTTATTCAGGTACAGTAATGGTAATGTATATTATGCACATGCAATACCCCTGTGTCCAGCTGTTTCATTATCAAACACAAGGTCTTTTGGCATAAGAGGGAAATAGAAGATTTTTCAGTGATAATTATACGTGAGCTTAATGATGATATCTTTAAGGATCCTGAAAATGTAAAGGAACTCTTCTACTTTTAACAAGGCATAAAAAATGTCCAGCTGTTTCATTATCAAACACAAGGTCTTTTGGCATAAGAGGGAAATAGAAGATTTTTCAGTGATAATTATACGTGAGCTTAATGATGATATCTTTAAGGATCCTGAAAATGTAAAGGAACTCTTCTACTTTTAACAAGACATAATAAAATGATGTAAAATAAAATACCAAACAGAATATCAAAAAATACTATCTTGAAACCCTCTAAGTGGCAGCTTTCTAGCGTGGAAACAATTAATTTAAAATACTGGTTTTGTGGATTTTTTTGTCCAATTGGCTTTTTCCCAGCTATTCCAGTTTCAATGAAACAGCATTTAGCTCTGCGTAGGTTTTAACAAACAAGCTTATTTCTGAAATTCAAAAGAGAAATTTAAAAAAAATCCCTTTTCCACAGTCTTTTTAGGCAGTTTAGAAAACATTAATTTATCTCTACCTCTCGTGAGAGGAGGAAGCCTGGGAAGCCTGAGGAAAGGCTGAGAGCATTGGGTTTGTTCAGCCTTGAGAAAAGAAGGCTTAGGGGAGACCTTATCAGCATGTTCCAGTATTTAAAGGGTGGCTACAAAGAAGATGGAGACTCCATTTTTACAAGGAGACATGTGGAAAAGACGAGGGGCAATGGGTACAAGTTACTCCTGGGCAGATTCTGATTGGACACAAGAGGAATATTTTTCACAGTGAGAACAATCAGCCATTGGAATAATCTCCCCAGGGAAGTGGTGGATTCCCCATTATTGGACACTTTTTAAGATGCAGCTGAAGAGGGCACTGGGCCATCTTGTCTAGACTGTGCTTTTGCGGAGAAAGATTGGACCAGATGATCCTTGAGGTCCCTTCCAACCTGGTATTCTGTGATTCTATGATTCTATGATTATCAAGTTACTGTCACAGGACAGTTTTCCCTTGTGAAAATGCTTTTCATAACAGCTCTCTTTTTGTCTGGTTATCTTTCAGATCAAGAAGATACCGGAGCTTGCAACGCACAGATTAGTAAATTTAGGGAATTGAGAAGAAGGATATAAATATAGGTAAAATGATAAAAAAGTCAAGAAGGGGAGCAAGCAAAGACCTGCTTGGAAGCCTTCCACCTTAAAGGCATGGGTAAGCACATCAGAGGAGTGAAAATAATCCCACAGAGAAGGACAGCATGGCAAGAGGGTTCCTTGAACCCCTGGATATTCATCACACAAATCCCTGAAAAAGCCAGGATTTCTGTAGGAGAATACTTTCTTCCATTACTTTTTGCAGCTAGTAAAGGAGTCAAAGAACATGGAAATGCTTGGTAGAAGACACATGGCTATGGTGCCAGGTACAAAAAGCAAGCTGTAAGTCTGTTATGACTTTTTCCTTACTTTTTAGGTTTGTCCTGAGGATTAGTTAGCTAGTCAACAGAAAACAGGGGTAACAGAAAGAAAATCAGGGAGGCCACACCTGACGTCGCAGAGAAAGAATTTTTTCTCATTGATATTTAAACTTGGATCCTGAAATCTTTGTTCCAGACTTTGATTCTATGACAAAAAACAACATCAAGGGAAGAAAGATATATGTGACTGTAATGCACAGGCAAAACTGTGCATATCGGATGCATAAAAAAGATTCTGGATTTTGACGTCTACTAAATCAGTTGGGCTTTATTGCAATACGTTTTTTTGGTTCATTTGTTCAGGAAGAAAGTATTTATTAAATATGAAAACGGTATATATAGGAAAATAACAATTTTATTAGTTAAGACAGCAAGAAAAATATGTATTGCCCTACTATTCCTTTAATCTGCTTATCCAGCGCTAGCGTAATACATCTTCCTTCTTTAAACAGAATCCTGAATGAATGAAAGTCCCAGTAAATTAATGAGGCCCTTCTGCCCACTTTATAAAGGTTAAGTTATCCAACAAAGACTAAAAATAATGATAGTTGACTCAGGTGGACAATGAAATTCTAAATTTCAAGTATTAAATGACTACCCTCATATTTTGTTCCATAAATCGACTACTTCATCTTAAGACAAAAATGAATTAAAAAAAATTTATAGCACTTGCTCTGTGGAAAGCTTGCAATCAGGGAAAGGGCTGAGTTTATTAAATAAATAATATACCCATACCCTTTTATATCTGTAAAGAGTTGGATTTTAAAGTATCAGCTGACATTATTTTTCTTTATTGCAGTGTTGGGCTGGACTGTGCTCACTTACTGTGTGTGGACATTAAATATTCAGTTTAAATACGCTGAAAAGAGCTGTAAGAGCTTTCCAGATTTCCCAGCTTTCAAAAATTCCCATCTCTCCATAATGATTTGCTAAAGCACACCTTTAATGAATAGCCCTGAGTGATTTTTTTGTCACGTCAAGATTTTCATAGAAAAATGAATTAGTAGCAACTTTGGACAAACTTTTCAATAATTCATATTTTGCACATTTAATGATTAGTGTAAATCTGATGTTGAACAGCAATTCCATCTCATACTGCCTGTATGCTTTTCAGTTGCATCTTGCTTCCTACTGTTGTAGTATAGCTACTGGACACCAAACCGTGGAGGTACCAGATGCTGTGTAACCAGTCTAGCAGAGGTGCTCTGGTTCCCATGGTTCTACAAGTTCCTCAAAAAGACACTTGAAGGGACTTTCAGTCACTGACATGAATGGAGGCAGGCTTCCTTAGGTCTTCTTATGGCTAGAGAAATGATCTGGAGACGTTCCCATGCAGTATTTCATAGGGAAGGTAGAGATTTGAGAGTTTTGTGGGAAGACGTTGCCAGCCAGACTCCTGATCTTGGGTCCCCTGCAAGTGGCAGGTGAGATGCAAACACTTGTTTCCAGCGGTGCTGTGCAGTGGCACGTCCGTGTCCCTCAGAGCGTGCCCAGGCGTGGAGGAGGGCCATGGGAGGAAACACCTGCTCACCCCTTTGAGCTGTGTTTCGTGCCAAGCCACATGGAGCTGTCAGTGGCTTTGCAATGCGTTTGGTTGATGCTGCGTACTCACAAATATTGCTGCTGTCTGTGCTGGGTTTAATTTTGGGGGGATTGAAAGAAAGTACCTTGGGAAGGATTGTACGAGGAGAAGACACATAAACCTTTCTTCCTGACTCAACTTTGTTATTTTCGCAAATGTGGAACACATTTGGTCTGGCATCCCATTTGATTTGTTTACTGCTTTTGTGTCCCACATTTGCGGAGGCTTTCCAAACACAGATATTTCTCTCATCTGGCCTGGCTCTGTCTTCTTCTGCACAGAAACCCCAGTATAGGTGGGTGGAGTACGCGTCCGGGGCGTTTGGGTGGGCCGTGAAGGGGAACACGGTGAACTTTTGCAATAACCTGGGCTGTACTTTCAGCCTTGCCCATGGTCCAAGTGTAGAAATTAGGGGATTTGTTTGGGAAATGATGTTAGGCAACATGGGCTATCAGCCCTTACCTTGCACGCGGCTCGCTCTTTACGTGATCCACCCCTGGATGTGGAATATTACAGCGCTGTTACGAATTATTCTGTCTGTGTGCTTTGGAAAGTATGCAGTATGGCTCATTTTCAAACAACGCTTTTGTTATAAAAATCAGTGGCTCCTACGGTGACCTGAAACTAGTCAGGTAGGATTTAAACGAGCAAAGAATTTCACAGGTGGCTGATTTGTTACTTCATTGTTGTGTCTGTAAACAGTTCTTTGTTTCAAAAAAATATTTCCCCCTTGTGGTCTAGATAAGACTGTTACTAGTTTTTCATACAACCGTAATTGTTGTATGAATACAACAATGGGATGTATTTCAGTCAACTCAAACTGAAAGAAGGAACAAGCCCATCCTCTCGGCCCAGCCTTTTTCCACCCAGAGCCTCTTCCCTGGAGTCTTGTTTTAACCACCATCTCAGCTGGCCTTGCCCTTTTCAAATATGCTGAGGAATTAAGTACTAGTTCCACCGCCCTTGCCACCTGGCATGTCTGCCAGAAGGGTTGGGAGATCTAAAAAGGGGTATTTTTTTTTCTGCGTATACTCTGAGGCTCAGTGTCTAGACCCTGTCATACTGTAGTCTTTCAGATATGCGTTGACTTCACCTACACGCATCTGTAATGGCCCAGAAGAAGACACTTTTCCCCAGAAGCGGTTGCCTAGCATGCATCATTCTTGGCAGTATCTGCAAAATAAACTTCTTGTAATTGATTTAATAATTTTCAAATAAAAAATTATGATAGCTGTGGACAGCTATAAATAACAGAAATGAAACACATTATTTGCACTGCGCCTTCACATGCACTTGTTTAGCTCTTTTTGCTGTTAAGTTAAAACATCTGTTTCTATGGAAGTGGAGCATTCCATGCAGCAAACACGGCACTGGAAGTGACCCACATATTAAATGACAACATTTGACAAATTCTAGCAGTTGATTACTGGGGAGGAGTAGACTGTGGTTATAATCAGAGTAAACCAAAAAAATGTGTACCTTTATAAACCTAGAGTTTAAATGAAACATCTGTACTAAATCATGTTTGTAGAACAGCACTGTAGCCAACTACCAGACCATATGATAATGGGGTGTTTTTAACAATCCCTATTTCCATCGCCATCCTCCAAATCAGATCCAGACTGTGCCCACTGGCATGAATTCTGCTGGAAACCAATTGGGATGGTGTCAGGCTACAGTGGATGCTGTCAGTTTAGATATAGATACACATAAAAAGTTAGTGATTCCAATACCTCGTGAAGATTATAAGCACAGGTGGAAACTCAGGTGAATATTAGGGTGCTTTGTAGGCTACAGTCTTTTCCAGGCATATTTTAACCGAGGCTTACACCTTGGAAAAGGTGGATATGCTGCAGTGACTGTAGAATCTTATTCTTAAGGAAATGTGAGTGTACAGCAAGAAAGTGGGCACTAGAATTGCAGTGGGTGGTCAGCTGGTGATAAACTGCGAGTGCTCAGGCTGGCACCAAACCCAGGTTTGGCAACTCACTTAAACACAATTCCTTGGGTCTGTGAAACTGGTATACAAAAGTCAACTAAGTACAATTTTCTTGCAGTGCTTCCTGTTGCTGTTAAGTGGATACAAAGCAAAAAAAAAACCACCCTAGTTTAGTCCATCTCTTTATGTAGATTCTTACACTGATATTCATTAGTAGCATCTGAACATACAAATTTTCTTATTACTGCGGAATATTCCCTCAGTTAATTTAAAACCCCAAACAAATGCCCAGACTTTGTATCAGCTTTACATAGTCACTACGATCTTTCAAAACCAGAAAAAACGCAAACCCATCCTGCAGCTAAAATGTTAGTTTTAGATGCCCTATAATAAAAAAGTTGCCATTGTATTAAGAAAACTTGGTCGGAATTCCTTGACCAGCATGAGTGATACTCAATAAAAATTGAAATATTGAAACAGTGAAATATTTCTTGAGTGACCCTCAAGAAACAGCAGCTATTTAGCACATGGAAAGTTCTCACTATGAACAAGTAAATGAGTACTGTTTGGCAGGAATAAAAGGACAGGCTACATTAACAGGGAACAAAGAATATAATGACTGGGGGAGTCTAAATTTACATTTATTAGGTAGCAGAACTTCCCTAAAATACTATAATAATCAAATTCTGTCATTACTTAGAGCTAACCTGCCAGGGCATTATATCAATGAGGAGTTAGTGGGATTCTTTTTAAGAACAAGGGACAAATTTTTAAGATAACATGCGAGTCGTACAATGAGGAGGTAGGGAAAAATCTATATAGTATTCATTTAAAATACTGTTTTGATGGATTTTGACAATCCAATGCTTGGTTTTTAAACATTCTATTTAAGTTTGAAAATAGTTATAAGAATCTTAAATACTTAGACTACAGCCACAGCAGAAATTGTGACTGGTAGGTTACTGAATTCAAGAATAACAACAGGAAAGCGGACAACCAGTGCAACCAGTGTGCTTAAATATACAAGAAAATCTGAAATAAAAAGTGGATTTAATATCTTTTTAATATCTTCATCAATGATATAGACAGTGGGATCAAGTGCACCCTCAGCAAGTTTGCAGATGACACCAAAGTGAGTGGTGCAGTTGGCACGCCTGAGGGATAGGATGCCACCCGGAGGAACCTGGACAAGCTCAAAAAGCGGGCCCGTGTGAACCTCATGAAGTTCAACAAGGCCAAGTGCAGGGTCCTGCACATGGGTCAGGGCAACCCCTGGTATCAATACAGGCTGGGGGATGAAGGGATTGAGAGCAGCCCTGCTGAGAAGGACTTGGGGGTTCTGGTGGATGAAAAGCTGGACATGAGCCAGCAATGTGTGTTCACAGCCCAGAAAGCCAACCATATCCTGGGCTGCATCAGAAGAAGCGTGGCCAGCAGGTCGAGGGAGTGCATTCTGCCCCTCTACTCTGCTCTGGTGAGACCCCACCTGAAGTACTGCATCCAGCTCTGGGGCCTCCAACATAAGAAGGACATGGACCTGTTGGAGCGAGTCCAGCAGAGGGCCATGAAGATGATCAGAGGGCTGGAGCACCTCTCCGATGAAGACAGGCTGAGAGAGCTGGGGTTGTTCAGCCTGGAGAAGAGGAGGCTCCGGGGAGACCTTATAGCAACCTTCCAGTACCTAAAGGGGGCCTACAGGAAAGATGGGGAGGGACTTTTTATCAGGGAGTGTAGTGATAGGATGAGGGGTAACAGTTTTAAACTGGAAGAGGGTATATTTAGACTAGATCTAAGGAAGAAATTCTTTACTGTGAGGGTGGTGAGACACTGGAACAGGTTGCCCAGAGACGTGGTAGATGCCCCATCCCTGGAGACATTCAAGGCTGGATGGGGCTTTGAATAACCTGATCCAGTTGAAGATGTCCCTGCTTATTGCGGGAGGGTTTGACTAGATGACCTTTAAAGGTCTCTTCCAACCCAAACTATTCTATAATTCTATGAATTACTTGGAGATAAACACAAAAGGGAGGGGCGGGAAAGGTTAAAGCTAAAAAGACTTAGAAATACAAGATCATATTTGGTCTTCTATTTTATTAAACTTTTTCATAGATTTATAAATGTTACTGTCACAAGGGACTATTAGATCATCTGGCTTGACTTGATCTTGTAGAAAAGCAATGTCAGGAGGGTCCTCTGAGAGGGCTCTTCCTCAATTTATTTGATACCATATAACTAATAACATACAGTGCTATTACACAAAATGAAACGCTTTGCCATATAGATCTTTAATGAGATAATTCTCACAATATATTTCTTGAACAGCCACTTTTATGGTGGTATTTATTTCAAAATCCAATTAAAAACTTAATTCCTAGTATTTGCATGAGTTTCAGTTCAAGTTGTTTGCTTCTGGTGTTATAGCATCTGACGAAAAAAAACACTTGATCGGGACCATCTAGATTTTCCTTAGTCTTTGGCCTCTTTCAGTGTCAGGCCATCAGTATATATTTCAGTATATTACTTTCTGACTCATTTGTAATGGTACAGATGAACTGTAGTATAAAGTTGAAAAAATATCTCTGAACCTGCCAACATCAGTGTCTAGTTTCTTAAGACTAACCTTTTGGTTTGGAAGATTTTTACAATGGTTGTATGTCTGACTAATCAAAGTTGTCACCTTAATCTGCCTCGTCAAATGCACTACTAACTAAAATTCTACTTATATTTAGGAAGAGTGTTAGTAATAGATGAAATCATTCCAAACTCTATATAGAGGCAGTTTCAGAGGGTTTTTTTACACCACAATGTGAAGGCCATTAGTTATATGCTATGCCTCATCACTCATGAACAGAAGAGCTTTATATACACAGTGAATAATAGCTATGGGTATTTTAGAAAAGTTACCAGTCCAGATAAATTTTGGGACACCTTTTCTAAAATGCGTTAGGCAAGTAGAGTTTTTCTTCTTCTCTCAAAAAATGCAGCTACATCTTAACATTATGATTTTTAGAACCGTCTCATATTAAACTCACTCCAGCAGAGAAATTTTGAATTTTGTGAAGTCAGTGAGCATTACGCTACCATTTTGTAACTCCATTGCATTTTTCTTCTCGTATCATGTACCATTATTTAATTCTATTTTACCATTTGTATGTCGTGTGGGATCCTGTCTGTATGGCATGACATTTGAAAGTCTGGCACACATTCTTGACAGCTGTTTTGAAGCGAAGGCTGCGATGCGTGCTACATCTGGAGGTGCTGAGGTTTGAGTGCAGACAGTGGAAAAGTCCAATTTCTCTTTAGGGATGACTGGGATAGATTTACAGTATCTAAGCTCTCATTCAGGAAGGGGACTCCATAAGGATCTACTCAGGCAGATGCCGTTGCAAAAACAAAGCCAAAGACTCTATGGCACATTTTGTGATACTACAAAATAAGTTAAATAAAAACAAGTTAAATATTCAGTTAGGGGACTCACAGACATTGCTTATACTATCCTGAAACGGCAGCCAAAAGGTTTACGTTTTCTGTCTGATTTTCTTCTAATTTTTAAGTTATGTTTTTGTCTACTTACTGTATATCATTGTAAAGTTGGATCTAGACTTCATAGCAGACTTCATGAATGACAGAAGAATTGCTAAAATGGTAATACTATCGATCTTAAAAATTCAAACCTAATTAATTAAGATGCAGTGTTTCTTAAAAAAGGGGCGTGGAAGAAAAGGGGGTTGGCTAGTTGTGTTTTTAAACTTGATCTGTTGACATTTTTGTTCTGTGAAAAGGATGATCCTTTATTAATGATTTCATGTCCTGTCCAGTCAAAAACTCTTAATTCACACATTTGTGTCACATAAAACCAGTACATTCTTACAGTTACAAGAAATCTTCAGGTTTAGGGGCTTAGTAGCTCTTTATAAAGAAGTGCCATAAAAAATATAGTCGATTTTGCTTAATTTCAGAGCAAAACAGAAATTCACTTTATACACTTGCATATTTAGTAAATTAATCTGGCCAAGTCGTACTATGCACTGTAGCGTTCATGGAGTGATGCATTTTTGGAACTGCAGGCCTTCCTCCTGCAACAGTTATTCCTGAGAGTTGTACTTTCCAAATATTTCAGGTTTCTATTTATCAATCCAGAATGTTCCTCCTAAAATAAAAGTACCCTGAGTATTTTATAATGTATAAGGAGGTGACAGGATCGGCTGGGAAGGTGACTGGTTATTGGCATTTTCTGGTGGTTTTTTCTAAGGCTCCACAAGTATTTTCATCCTTCTGGGTTTTGGAGACACAGTGCTTCCAATGAACTGAGCAGCAGCTATGAATACTGGATACGTCTCTGAAGCAAAGGTGGGGTCAATGAGGAGTTGAAGATGTCTTGTGTCCACTCTTCAAGGCTGTGTTGGACCACATAACAACAGTTTGACCTCGCTGTACCACATTATTCAAGGCCTGGATGGAGCGTTCCCCACCTCTCTCCAGTTCCACAAATCCCCTTTGCAGCAGAGGAGCTGGCAAGGTGTTGAGATGCCCCTTTCTTCTCCAGCTTCAGAACATCAGTGCCCAGAATAGTGAAGCTTCACAGGGTCTGGAAGAAGAACAGAATATTTGATAAAGCCGATCGGGGATGCACTTGGGAAGCAATTAGATGCTTTCGTGATGGTTATTATAGAAAATCCAGACTTGTCTTCACCCTTATGCTTAAAATGGTGATTCCTACTGAGTATTCCATACTGCGGCTGCACCAGAGCATATTCTTGTTCAAGCATTGCTTCGTAGTCCTTATTCACTTTAATTTCAAGGCTATATTTTCATTTGAAGCCAGTGGCATTGTTTCATGGAAATGCAGGAATCCTTGCCAAAATCAGCCAACTAAGAATAAGGCGGTTATCAAAATAAACTTCCACTCTGGTCATATTTCAAAAAATTCAGTAGAGTCTAGGACAGCCTGACAGTACTACAACTCCTTGTTGAAGGCCCTGTAGCACACAGAGGTACAAAATGTAAGTGTTCAGATTTTTGGTGTGAAATTCTATCCAAATCATTCCAGTACACAGAAATGTGCAACCTCAACAGAAAGACTTTCTTCATCTGAAATAAAATATTGGTGTTGCTGCTGATGTGCTCACTTTCCCCAGGCAAGTTCCATCATCAGATGGTCTTAATCGAGTTCTGACACTCAGACTAATCAATCTGTATTAAAGCAGCAGCAAAAGGACTTGACTTTAGTTTTGGGAAAATTACATATTTAAAGTATTTGAGTATCAGCCACAGAGTGTTTTTACATTAAATGAAAGCTGCTGGTAGGACAAGAAAACTGAGAATATCTCAAAGCTACTCAGTCATCTCCATTCACTGCACGTTTTAAGAAGACAAACTTTGTTGATCATAAGTGAGATATTGTTTGATAAATGAGAGCCCTGTGTATTCCTGATACGTTATTTTTAAGAAACCTTGCTTCTTATCCAGATAAATATCATGGGAAGTTCAAAGTTACTATTTTAGCTCTATGAAATGTTCATTTTCTGTTTTTCCCCATCCAGAAGAGCTTTGAAAGACTAAGTACTACTTCAGACTTCTAGAAGCTAGCGAGGTTTTACTTGCAGAACCAATGGCCAAATGATGGTTGGGTGGTCTAAAGTTTACTCAGCGCCCAGATGTTATATGGTTTCCTGAACTTCTGTGGTTGAATTTGGATATTTCAATTTTTTATTCTGAACACTAAATCATTATTGCATATTATTCAGGGAGTAATGGAAAACTGTTAGCTTCAGCATGGCATAATAACATAATGAAAGCCCGAATTATAAATTCTTTGACAATTAAGAAGTCACTGTGTACATTTTTAATTATTTATACATTGTACACTCATAAATACATACACTCATTTTTGGCAACCAGATGGTTTCAAAAGCATTGGTTATTCATCATGGATGCACCCATGAACATCCTGCATCCCCACAGGAAAATAAGTAAATCTTTTATCCTTTACTATTTACCATCAATGGACTCTTGCAGCATGCGTTTGTTTGTGTGCTTTTAAGCATTTTTTTACAGCTGCATCTTTCAAGCATCTTACCTTTGTGTTGTCTAAATTTAACTAAATTATATGAAAATTCAAATTATGAAAGATTGCAAAGAAAAAGCTAAATTCTTATGTTTATATTTTTTCTGAACTAAACTGCTATTTTGGTTTCCTTGCAAATGCGTATTTCCAGGAGGCCTCAAGGACCCCCATGGTGGAAACCATCTGCAGCAGAGGCTTGGAGACTCAGAGTAAAAGTTTCAAGGATTTCTTTCTATATGATACTGTTCATTTTTACCTTGCTGTTACTTATCTTCCTATACAGAAACAACAATGCCAGAGAAAGAGTATTCTAGACCTGGTTAGTTTTAGTTATCTGGTAGCAAAAACTAGCGAAGTGTAGTGGAATCTTCTATAGTTAATGAGTCTGGCCAAGATACGTTGCACTCAGTATCTCATCTAAGGTTAGACAACAGCATTGGCAAAACTTTTAAAAAATCAGATTGATTGTAGTATCATCAATCCTAACCATTCCATTTACCTCCCCTCACTATAATACACAAAAGCATTAGGACCCTATGAAAGATTCATAGCAATCAGAAAACCGAACAGAAAAAAACAATAAGAAACTCCAGCGCCAAAGTGTAGCTGAAGTTTTTGTCTCCCAGACTTAGTTGTCTAACTCGCTGCTCTGAGAAGGAGAGTCACAGTCCAAACACACCTCGTAAGGCATCCCTTAGGTTCTGACAAACAGCTCGTTTTGTCAAAGTGCATCAGAAAAGGCTGTTTTTACATATAATAGTCTGGCATTTGGGATACCTGTTGTGAAAGTGGGATACCTAAGTGCAAGTCCAGCCCTGTCTATTGATGTCAAGTCTACATCTCACATCTCCAAGGATTCCCTGGGTTAGGGTGGAAAGGGCTATGCATTTCTTCTCTTCTCCTGGTAAAGATGGACTATTGTGCACCAAGTAGCAAAATAAAGGCTCTGAGAATTTGGTAGGCAAAGGGTAAATTGAAGCAGAAAGAGGCAGCAGTTTTCTAAAGATTACACAATTCTGGGTCAGGGATGATACTTCTTTTACAGAGGGGGGAAAACCAAACCAATATTATTTGGATTTTTTTTTCAATGTGGATGTGCTTATTTGCTTGCTCATGAAACCAAATGACTGGAGAACGATTGAAAAAAAAAAAATCCTTAGTTCTTGTGTGAAGTATTTTCAGCTCTCTCAGTTGCTCTTGTGGTCCTATGTGTACCAAAATTAAGTCTTGCGAAAATTCTGCCATTTTAACCTTAATTTGAAAGGAAAATTTGTGTCTGAATCAACAGATGACCTCATGATTTCTCAAGCTCCTCATTAGATATCCTTAAGTACTAAGGGCACTATCCTGTGAGTGCTGAGTACCCATCTACATTGAAGTTGTCAAATTTGAATGATCATCCTTAATCAGTTCATGAACCCAGAGTACCTTCACTATGTCTGACACTCCTATTCCACAGTCTGACACCTCTATCTCTGCTAAGAAAAGGAAAAAGGAAACATATCCTTTCATAGAGTCCACATCAGTCTCTTCTGTTGCTAGTTTAGTCTTTCTGTCTGGGGATGACTTTTCTCTTGGTAAAACAACAGGACTAGGAAAAGAGTAGATCAGTGCAGACATCCACATCACCCCCATTTACACACATACACACACCAAAATCAACTGTGAAGAACAGGCAGATCTGGAGCTAGCAGGGGTAATGCTGCTCACCTGGCTGCTACACCCCAAACTTTCTAAAGCACAGTATTTGTGGTTCCACTCTCTTTTACTTGGTACTATCTATCTACAATGTTAGCCCAAAACCAACAAACTCTTGATTATTCATTGCAGCTTCTAAGAGTCCAGCTGCCACTTCTGCCACTGAGTCATAAGTATTAGACTTTATTAGGCTTGAGTACACGTGATGCCTTGCTTGGCAGAGTCGTGTCTGTGTCATGAAAATTAATGGAAAAATATTTTTAGATCATTTATTGGTTCACTGATTTAACTTATTCACTCGTTTAAACATCTCTCTTCTTTCATGTTCTATGTCATTTTTCCTAGTTACAAAGAATGAACCAGCTTTGCAGTAATCAATCAAATCAATTCAAATCGAATCAATCTTTGGCTGTGATTTTACAGGGATCTGTATGGGTAGGTCATTAGAGACTTCCTTTAATGAATAAAGGGAATAAATATACAGTTATATACAGTAAACCCTTCCCAGCAGTCCCAAAAGAGAAACTACTTTTCCACTGTACTTTTCCACTCCAACCTCACCAGATGCAGCACACATCATATTCGTAGTTTCAAAACAGCTGTCAACGGTGTGTGCCAGAATCAGTTGCTCTGCCATTCACATGGTATTTCACAAGACATACAAGTGGCAACATCAAATTAAAGGAATAATGGAACGCAGTACTACAGAAATAACTAATGGATTGATGGAACACTAAACCAGGTTGCAGGCATCTACAGTGGCACTCTTCCATTTACCGACTCAACTGAAGCACTTATGTCTAGGACTGTCTTTCCCACAAATGTCTTTCTCCTCTCTTTTTATAATTTTGACACTGTTATATACTCCTTTTCTCTTGGTTCTGGTATAGATTATGTTTATTCCTTCAATTCCTGTTGCAGAAATTGTATCCAAGGTAGGATTATTTCTTCAGGATGTATCTTCTTCATCTACTGAAATCCGCTTCTTCCTGCCTTCCCAGAAACTTACCACAGTGGTCAAAACATTAACATTGAGATAAGCTAGCTTGTTTGCTACGTAGCTGGAGGAAGACATTTACCATCAACCATGTCTAGTTCCAGAACAGCCTCCCAGCAGAAGTGGAAGCAAACAACCAAATCAGGTCTAATGTAGGTTTTGCTCCTGGACAGGAGTTACTTACAATACAAAGAATCAGGAAGCTTCTTTGAAGTGTGTTTGCTATGTTACTGTGTTATTCCCACGTGTATAGGAGCAGAATCTATCTTCGTGGAAGAGTTTCCTTCTGTTAAGAATCTGTGTATGGATGAGCTCGTCCAATGCAGAGCTGATTAGCCAAACTTACCAGCAAGAGTCTATACTGACGAGCTGCACTGATGTCGTATCTCTACAGATATGGTAGGATGGGCCTTGGGACATCTTGCCAAGTATCCTGCAAATCCTGCATTATGTAAATTGAAAACTGTTTGGTAGCCTCAGGTTATGGAAACATGAACCAAAAGTCTGGTGGTGATCATGCTAGTGTTTAAGGTCCTCCAGAGAGCAGCCACTCATACAGCTCTCTCTGGTCCTCCTGCTTCATGTTTCTGCTTATGTGTTGTGGGTAGTCTGCTTTCAGTTTGTTGTCCCTCTGCCCCTCATCACTCTTTTGGTGTCAACTGGAAGCCAGCTGGCTGGTCTATCCTCCTTCACTTCAAAGTTACTTTGGTGAGTACCGGAATAACATGGCACTCCCTCCAAGAGGCCCAGTGGCTGCCTTTCTCCAGTCAGGCTTAAGGGCCCTGCCAAAGAATTCGGAGAACATCTTGGTTTGCAACCACAGAAAGAAATAAAAAAAATTCTTCCCCTTCACGTGCCAGAGTTGATACTTTTTATCTACAACGCCTGTAAGACATGGCACAGCCTATCCCACATCTCCCTTTTGCCTTCTCCGTTGGCTCTTCGCTGTGTGCACACCATGCAGGGTGAAGTTTGTACAGATCTGTGAAATGCCATTTTCATGTGCTTTAGTTTGTCTGAATGCTCCATGAGGCAGAGACTGAGGCCAGGAACTGAGATTTAGCAAAATGAGCCCTGGGATCACTGTTTGGGAAGCCAGACCCTAAACCAGAGGTGCCGGAGCTGCTTGTGTTCTGAGCATGGTGAACTAGAGCAGTTCACCATGGCTCTAGTGGGCAGAGGTGGCTCGAGTAACGGTTTCGAGTAACGAGACACTCTTAGGAACACGGAAGATGCTATTCTCAACAGAAGAACCAAGCACCTCCTTATCAGGGAATTCGAGACAAGTCTAAGAGAAGCTGAAAAAGCATATTCATAAAGAAGGAATGAAGACGTCTTGTATGACGAGTTCCAGCTTTTCTGCTAGATGTTCTTTTCTCCAGCAATATTCTCATGACTGAAGCAGCAACAGGTTCAGAATAACACACTGACCAGTTTCCAGTATTGCTTAATATGACCCTTGGACTGGACAGGCTAGTTTATGTGGCTGCAGTGCCCAGGAAGGTCGGTCCTTTCTACCTAATATTTGGTTCCAGGATCCAATATATAATATAACACCGTTGTGTTACAGCTGCAAATGGGGGCTGTTATTTTATGATTGCTGGTTGTATTTACTTTGAGGAAAAGTATTTTGTTCCATTCAAGGTCAGGTTGGACGGGGCTCTGAGCAACCTGATCTAGTTGAAGATGTCCCTGCTCATTGCAGTGGCGTTGGACTAGGTGACCTTTAAAGGTCCCTTCCAACCCAGACTATTCTATGATTTTAAAAAGACAAATGTCTAAGATAGTTGTGCTGCAGCTGATGCACTTTTGATGTGGTTTGTGAGACGAGAGAGAGGATCATTCTCGGCCAAGAGCCGTGGGCCAGAAAACTGCTTATCTCAAAAATTCAGGACAAGGATGAATAGAAGCAGCAGGTGAAATGAGCACACACTTAGAAAAGTACTTTAAAACACGTTCTGCAATGAATTGTTTTCTTAGGCCTATTGTGAAAAATTTAGACTTCTTTCTCCTTTCTCCCCCCCGAGAAAAGCTTTACATAGGTTTTAAGCAGTGACAAATAGTACGGTTGCTATAATGCCTTAGTCTTGATTGATTGCTGTGTGTGTTGTATGTGGTACATTATACGCTGGTTTTCTGACGCTGGTTTTCTGACACTGGTTTCCTGTCATTAGTCAAATGTCATTTCATCTGGAACAATGGCTGAATTTCCGGATGAAAGTTAAGGGCTCTGATAAAAAGAACAGCCCTATCATGTTTTCATGTTGGTGAAAAGCAGGAAGAAAATAATTTCAGTATAGTTGCTCTGTGTTTACGGCACTGTCATTTAAAGTAGAATGTAATGCTGTACACGTTTCTAGTTAGAAATAGTTGTTTAAATGCAGTGCTTCTTGACAGATACAGTGACTGTCATATAGACAGAAACGTGCACGCTTGCTTGGAGGACACTAGGGTGATGGAACTGAAAGACTCATTTTACCTTCCCATCTGGCACAGGGCTCAAAAGGGTTAAATGCATATTGCTGCTAAGCCCAGATCTAACCTGTCTGTGACAGTAACAGCTTTGGTCTGGTCAAATTGTCAGCGGTTGTGGTGTCACGGTCACATTCCAGTGTCGCCATCCTGCGCTCAAGAGCAAACTGTTCACAGAAGTCACAGGAGAAAAGGAGTATGGGAGGATCGTGTCTGATTTGACTGTAGAGACTTTGTATTTGGTTGATTTCTATCCCATTCTAAAACATTCTGTGTTATCGAAAAGATGTTGAAAAGCAAAAGAAGAAATCAGATTCTGTGCATGAACTATTTACTGGAGAGACTGGAATCACTCATGCTGGAATTACTTATTACAAACAGATACAGATACTGCAATAAGCCTTTTCAAAGATTACCCGAGCATAGGCGTCTCAGGGAGCATGGCAGCATGCACTTTGTAAGGGTTAATGTAGTTTGGCACAGCTAGAATGGTAATTAAAGAAGAAGACATTACAGGCTCAGGCTCCTGATGAGATACTCCTTTCCTGGGGTGTGCTGGAAGTCACAAGGCCAAAGGCCAAGTGACTTCATCCTTCTCAGAAGAGGCCATGACACACATCCTGGAATGGCGTGTGGAAATTTCAAAAACATCTTACATGGGCAGAGGCCTCCTACAAACACCAGTGTGAGCCCCAGGACATTTTTCACTTGTGATTGTTAATTTAATAACCTGGCACATCTCTCTGATCAATTAGGCATAGATATTCAGCTATTACTTATAGATTACCCCAATACAATCACATAGTTTCATGACTGTCTTTCTACAGCCTTTTTAGATCACCAAAACAGGTTTTTTTACCCACATAGAGGATTCTAAGTGCCAGCCTGTAGAAGCTCAAGTCTGATTCTTGATAACCTTGATAAACGTGCACATCTCTTACATGAAGGAGGATCCTTTCTTAGAAATGTTGTTTTAAGGATTGTTACAGAAAAACTGCACTCCATATGGGCAGCACAAAGTAAGTAAAACCAAACACAGCCCAAAGTGTAATAATATCAGAAGAGCAATAATTTGGAATGAGGTGCCTTGTTACAAACTGCAGTCTATATAGAACAGAAGTCCAACCCAACTTCTCTCTCCCCAGCCCTGGAAGGTTTGAGGCTCTGTATAGTGCTGTGAGATCCTCATGTAGTGCTCTGTAAAACAGCAACGGTATTGCATTTTCTATCACAAAATGGTATATTAATGCTTGTCTGAAGCACAGAAGTTAGGAGCCAATGGCAAAGGTGAGATGGACATTTAGGAGCCTGGGTATTAGTTAAGGTCAACAAGCAACGGGTATATAGTTAGGTCTTTCATAGCATACCTCCACTTTCAATGAAGACATGGTATTGTAGCAAATCATTAGCATTAGTGGAATTACGCCACTTTGTACCAGTAGAGGATGATGGCCATTCTACCTCCTTAATAAAAAGACACACTTCCTTCTAAATTCAAAATGTGATGATTGATAGGAAAAATAAATGCATTTGGTTTTTCAAAGTCTTTCTGTCAGTAGCATGACAATCACAGTACACAAAGAAAATATATCTAAACAGTACGTTGCCAGAATGTAATTCGCATACATCTACAGGAGCATTAAAAAATAAAGAAAAAAAGAAAGTGGAAGAGTGCAAAGCTCCATCAAGTCCACGAGGATCTTCATTATAATAAGTGATTAGCTTTGCAAAGCACTGCAGTCCATGCAAATAAAAAGGTCTCTGTTGGCCAAGTTGCTGTGTTTTTTTACAAAACTTTATGAAAAATATACAGTTTAAACTTTCTTCTGATTAGTAGTCAGCTAATGACTAGGTTTGTATAAATCCACTTTCTGTTATACCAGTGTCGAGTGTACTCATTCGCTGGTGAGTGCCCTGAAGCTATAGCCATGTTGTTCAAGGAGTCTCCTTGTTTGGAGGACGGGCAGCTTCAAAGTGGGAGTCTCTGTGAAGGTTCACTGCAAATCTCAGAGTCCCTCTGGTTCTTTGGTCTGGAAACATTTTCATCCATGTGGGGACATGGCATCGGGGTGCGCCACAGTGGGGACCCACGCACCAGCCGTGTGGGATGGGGGACTCATTTTCCTGGCTGAATGGAACAAGAAAATCAAACTCTCACTGGGAACATATTTCTTAGCTCTGGAGAGCCCACTTCTTGTTTATTTAGCTGTATATCACATTAAATTCTTCAGAAATGCAATCGCATCTAAGCAGAATGAGCGTGTCATACAGATCGTGTCATACAGATTTCGATGCTGTGTGAGATTTGCAATAAGATGGGAAAACAGGGTGAGAAAACTACCTGCAAGTGCTTGCTCACCTAGAAGAAAAGTATTGGCAATGTTTCCAGAAATACAAAAAGCATTTGTTTTGCCTTGCTGCTGGAGCAGGAGCCCAGCAGTGAAGAGCTAAGGGAAACCCTCAGCTACTGTCAGCTGTTACGCTTCGATGGCTTCAGTATTAATATAAGGCAGCTGAGCATTTCCCAGACGGGTCCTTGCTCCCTGCTCTGCCACTGACTTACTCCATCGACTGTCTCAATTTACTCATTTGCGAAGAAATGGCTGCAGCAGTGTTGATCAACTTGCAGTGCTTTTTTCATGATTAATCAGCAGCTGGCAAAATATTTGAACATCGCTGTGGAACAAAGCACTAATAGTTGAGGGCAGTTTTTATGTGGTATGAAAATCAGCACGTTAATGCTTCTGTTTCAGATCAGTCTTACAGTTAAAATGAAAAGAATGTGCACCACCATCCTTTCTCTTAGGACAGTCAAATGTATTCACCTCTACTTAGAGAAATAAGCCATGAAAGAACCATGAATTGCTTCAGCAAATTACAGTCTAGACTTGCTGATTTGTTTTAACAACACGAGATATCAAACCCATATGCAAGCATTATTGTAAACTGCTGTTCCTAAATGCCTGTAAACGCATTGTCATGTAGACTAAGTATCACTCCAGCCAAGTAATTACTTAGATTTAATGTGGAATTTGTAACAGGAAAGGAGTATTCGCTGTGTCACTTGTAGTAGTCTGGTTTTTCTCTTCCTCTGACATCTTCAGACAGAGCAGCTGGGTCATCACTATCATTTGACGGCAACGCAGCTCGCAGAAGATGAGGCGGCTATTTGTGGTTAGGTAACACCGACACAGACAGTGAGCTGTGCACCTCCAAAAGGAAAATGAAACAGGAGTCAGGCTGCATTTAATTTTTAATGCTTTTTTGTGGTTGTGCAAGTTTATCTTTATAATTCATAGTGCCCACAAGATGTGCTCATTTCCTTCAGGACTGCAGCTGTGGAATGCGTGGAGGATTACCTTTGTGGTTTCCCCACAACTGAGCTTTGCCTCCTTCTAGAAGATCGTGAAAGCTGCCATTGATTACAGTGGTCTCTTTTCCTTTGGTAGGCTGCGGTGTTCAACCAAGCACATACACATCAAGTACCGGGCAGTCACAAATTCGTAACCATTTCCAATGAAAATAAAATGTGCATGAAACCTTTGCTTTTCATGGGCCAAAGGTTTTTACAAACTATTTATTATAAAACTGATTGGTACGGCTATTCAAGATTTTCCAACCTAGGAATCTAAAGCTGCAGGCAAAGTCATCCGATTGTATTGTACCTGTGACAGTGGCTGCTTGGGCTGGGACTTACTGGTTGCATCACTGGCTGCTAAATTTTGGAAACTGGAACTATTAAATGTACAGAGTAACTGAGATACTGAATTTCTGTAGTAAAACTCTGTAGAGTTCAGAATGAAACAAAAAAATCTCACAAAAAGAAAAATATCGAGTAAATCTTTCTCTAGAAGTGAAATAATGCAAAAGTGCATTGAAAACATGGAGCAACTGAAACTGAGAACAAGGCATTACCGTCCCCCCTCCGCTGCAGCGCTGATTTTGTGGTATGTATTTGTTCCCCTGTGTTCTGCACACATTGCTCTTGCAGAATACACAGGCAGAACAATGAGGCCAAGGTGATTTTGGAACCCCACTGCTTCTTGTGCATACTAACCTTTTAAAACGTTCACGGTGCAATCCAGCATCTGACTAACTGCATTTAGCTCCTGCAGGACTTTCCACCCTCTCCCACAGGATAAGGCAACAATCTGGGGGAGAAATCTGTTCTAAACGTAGCAACGAGGTATTTGCAGTCTTCTTTAGACAATTGCTTTTTCAGTCTCAGCTTTATCAAACTCAGCAGATAAATAATATATGCCCTTCCCATTTCCTATGTGAGATCATGAGTGAGGAGGTGCTTCTTGACAGCTGTCCAGTGCGTATTTTCAGAAGTGATTTTTCAGTCAAATGTAACCGTTATAGCTGTCTAGTCAATTTAGCACTGGCATCTCAGTTTTCAAACTTCAGCCAAGTTTTCTCATAGCTGTGACTAAAGAAGTTGAGTTAGAACTTCCTAACAGGACAAAAGGGCTCTTTTTCTCTGCCTAAAATTACTTCAACACGGTTTTTCACCTTCAGAAAAATAAAAGGTGATGTCTCTCAACCAGGGAAGGAAAAAAATCAAGACGTTTTGGTAGTCTGAAGAGAGGAATGTAAAATGAAAGTAAGTATGGCACAAATACTAAGGTCTTGGCTTAGAATGATTACAGACATTTAGGTACAACTCCTTTTGGCAACCATGGGACGTCAGTACTCTTTTGGTTCTCCAAAGGACTTGGGGCAGATCCTCTCCTACAAAAACAAAAGGCATTTGTGTTACTGAATAAAGATAGAAAATGAGAACAGTAAAAAGGCACTGGTAGAATGTCCATGCACACTAAGTTTGACCTAGATTATAAAAGTTTCAGTTACGTTTGCTAAGAACTCATACCATTAACCGTATGTAAAAATACAAGCAGTAAATCCACACAAATTGCAAACTAAGAGTTACAAACAGCTCTTATACCATTTCTAGCACCCTAAACTGTAATTTCTAAGGAATTCAGACATTGATTTTTACAATTATGAAAATGTTAATTTCCTTGTTTACTAGCAGGAAGTATCAATACAGTAAAATATATTCTACCTAAAAATTACCCACTTTAATACGGATTGCACCATTTCATGTGAACTCTCTGCAAATACCCAAATATATCATTCCATCATTTGATTAGTATATAAACTGTGCTTAATGCATCAGGATCACAGCAGAACAAAACATGACCCATAGGATGACCTAAGAAACTATTTGTGCTGGTAATATACCATGTTTTCTCTTCATAACAAAAATACAGAATACAAATTGCCTGAGAGGTAAAAGGCGCAAAGTGTACAGCTCTAGATGACTTAATGTTAATACTTTGGGCAGTATTAACATATTGCCTTTTGCTTCTGATTTACTTGAAAAATATATTGCAGTATATTGCAAACTCTTGCCATTTATAGAAATAAAAATTAAATGTATTTAGTAGGATCAAGTCCAGTGAATTCAGGACCAAATAAACCCCACACATCGTCTGTGGATCTCTTTAATACACTGGTGAACATCAACTATTTCATGAGATCATACTTACTAGTTTGTCATCAGATTGTAAAACATTTTACTTAAACTGTCAGTAAATGTAAACCAAAATAAATACTGAGTAAAATGAAAGATGGTACTGAAGCTAATGATAAATTCCCTTCATCAGTAGGGACTTCTTCTTCCATTCTGATTTTCAGAAGTAAAATATTTTTTGAGCAACAGCCTGAACTACTCAGCCGAGAAGTGATCCAGTTACAACACTTTATGTATGGTGTGGTTCACAGTAGCTACTTTTTTGACAACTTTTGCACATTTTTAGTTCAGAAATAGTTTGCGGCTCATGTAGTGGAATAAGTTCTTGTTCCTTTCCACTTAATGACCTTGGGGTTTCTAGCAGTGATACCTTTGAGAAGAATGTTGTGGTTGAAACTTTCAATTGCTGTACTAATGTCTCTCTGGTACTCATTGTAGAACTACTGTGCAACTAAGGGGAAGACAGTAACAGCTATTATTTTTAGCAGCCATCTATTTGCAAAGCAAAGTACTGATGACTAAATAATTTGTTACACATGTACTGGTCCAGATTCTGCTTGTCTTTTGCAATCAAAGCTCTCCTTGGTGTGTCTAGGAGAACTGAGAGTGCAAGCATAGCCAATTCATTCCTCTAAACATTGAAGGACCTGTTTTTCTGCTTTTGTACCCATTGGGTATGAACATAACCTGGAAATAATATTTGTAAGATCAGTCATAGAGTAAAAAAACATTTACTGAAAGTGAAAAATTTTCTCTTAGATTTATAACATGCTTGTACAGGCAGAAAAAATATTAAAACTACGAGTACTCTAAAAAAATATGGTGGCAATCCATATTATCATCTAAAAGCAAGGATGTCTCAAATCCACTGCCACTCACCAGTCAGTATCTAAGCTCACATAACTGACTGTCATTCCTTTGATCTCCACCAAATCTTTCAATTTACGTGTGCCGGTGGTCTCATTCACTCTTCTAAATGGCATCCAATGGCTACATCGAGGTTAGTAAATCAAACAGCGTTCCCAGAAGCAGGAAACCAACTGTCTCCACTAGTAAATTGCCAAAGAGTCCCTGGCATGGCTGTGTGCAAGGCCAGAGAGCAATCTCCCAACTCATTCCTGGCTGCAATTCAGGAAGAGGCACAGGCCAGAGACCATTGCAGTTTGGACGTGGCCACCATGTTTTGGAGGACAAGAGAGTTCAACAGTAGGGATGCAGACCATTCAATGCCAGTTTGCTTCAGTACCAAAGAATGGTCCTGTGTACATGGATTTACTTCTCTGGGTCTAGCCAGTGAGGAGCACATCAGAGCACAGCCTCCGGGACCTCATCCATGGTAAATGCAGTTCTTTCACCAGGAATTTCAGGATACAGAATATGACAGTCTGAATAGCATCACCCACAAGCATGAGCTTTCTTGTATTACCAGAGAAGTACATAAAGTTTCAATAACCCTCTTAATTCTCACTACAAGGGGTCTTTCACCAGAAGGCTCTCACACCCTGGCACCCGGCTTTGAGTTCAGGTCCTGTGATTCATTCACTAGAGGCAATTCCATTGTAGGAGTATCATGGAGATTTTTCTCTCCTAACCTCCAGATGGTTGTTATTATAGTTAGGGGTGATCTAGCCATCAGCTCTCACTTCTGTTTCTATGATGCCAGTTCTTCAAGAGATGTTATGAGTGTAAATGACAACACAGTATGGTTTCTTACGCTTGAGAGAGGCTGTTAAAATGCATATATTCACCATTTGTTTCCTCTTGCCTGTGGAGCTAGGCTGAAAACATATGCACAGTTTCTTTGGGTTTCCACAATAAGCAATTTCAGCACATAAGCTGTGCTCCTCTCTGGTCAAAGTTTCCATCTGCGGCTTACTTTCAGAAGCTGGAAGACAAGCAGTTGTTCAGCAAGGAAGGGCTGTTGACGTCAAAGCTGTGTTTGAGACAGGTCTGGAGTGCAGCTTGAGAATATAACTTCCCTTATGCTTTGGTCCTTTTCAGGAAAGTTGTAGTTAGACAAAAGGCAGTTGATTATTTTATGTGGTTGTAGAAGTGTTTGGGTTCCTGGTAAGTCTGGATGCACAGCCACACACAATATCTGAAGATATTAAGACCTGGAGATGAGTGAAGCAGAAATTAAAAAAAAAAATTCCATATTCAATTCACTTTTGTGTCCTTCAAAGATGTTAATTTTTACAGATCCTACAACAGCATTCTACGTTATCCATCTCTAAGGACACATTAGGTGCTTTTACATTCACTGCCGCCTTTTGCAAAAATTGGAGTTCCATGGAACACCAAATGAGTAATAAAAAAGAACTGCACAGGAAATATTTAGTTAAAAAAAGACAGCAGAATTCATCATTGGACTTAAAGGAAAAATAATGCATTTCTAAATCATACTTCCAGCACAATCTCATGAAAACCTAGATAGGTCTTGGTTGTGTATTTGCTCAGTCTTCTCATAATGATATTAGTGTAACTAATTTTTTATTACTTACAACACAAAACAAAAGTACAAGATGTGCAAAAAATCTCTGGTCAGAGAGCATGCCCTTAAATTTCCAAGGAAGTTGGAAGTATGCTTGTACAGTTTATTCACATTGAGTCTGTGCTACTGGCCTTTGCCAAAAAGCAAGCAAGGTGTGACAAAAGATCCAAAAAGTGCCTGCAGATGTATTTTAGAATAAAAAGTAGCTTGTCAGGGAATTTAGGAAATATTTGTTATTATTGCAACTGGGCTGTTATAAAGCTGGGGCTACTGAAGCATGGTGAGAAGCGTAAAGAGGGCAGATACCCCTCTGATTTCTGGCTGGCCACACATGGTAAGCAATGTAGGGGCTAATCAGGCCACACTTGGGAAGCATGTATGATCTCCTCCATCAGTGTATAGGGGATTCATCAACTGTCCTCAGGATTTAATGCTGGCAAACTCTCTGTTGGACACTTGGGTGGACCTTGATAGATTAAAGTCCCTTCCTTATAATGACAGGACCTCATCGTAGAACAGGCAGGAAATTTGGATTATCAGTGGTCCATTTTCATCCTTAATTGGATCACTTAGTGGAATCAATGTTTCTGTGGAAGGAAAGCTCTGAAACTTTTAGATTTGCCATTGCCAAATGTTTTATTTCCAAAGTGAAACATTTCTTTTGTATCAAGGAAACTTAAAACTTAATTTGACAATACCTGAGAGTCCTTTAACTAAGGAGAACAGCAGGCAGACAGCAGAAGGAAGGAAAGGTTGGGGGGTGGTGGTTTTTTTACTAGTACAAGTAAGACAGAGAAGAGATGACAGTAGCTGCTGGAGAAGTGGCGGAGATCTGGAAAATTGCAGAGATAATGAAGATTATCTGCACACAAGAGTTGTAGGTAGAATGTTATCCTTGAGCATTCAACAGCAGTCTGAGCTATATCAGGTCATCTGATAGACCCCAGGGAAGAGAACAGAACATACAGAAATGTGTCTGGTGTCCACAGCGAAGTTGAGAGAAGGACGTAACAGAAAAGAGGAGAGGAAAAACATGATTTACTGATATGTATTTATGAGAAGATCTGAAAAACTGATCTGTGAGTGGTAACAGTAACCCATCATATGACCAGGAAGACAACACAGAAGAAAAAGGAGAATTATTGCATATTTGCTTCATATAAGAATGGAAAGGAGAAACAACAGATGGAAGAAAAAGGACATTCTGGATCAGGAAGAAGAGAAGAAATACGGTGGAGATGATAGTCAATGGTCATGGGTTATACAGAAATCACGATGATATTTAGGAGATCATCAGAAAGTACAAAAGGCGAAATGATACTCAGAAAGCTGGGAGAACAGAAAAAAAGGGGCTTAAGATCCACACTAAGAAAAGGCAGGTCTGCCTTACAGAGGAGCCCTTGTTAAAGATTAATAGATGCGCAATGGCAGAGAGCAGAAGGGAAGAACAGAAAGGTATGCACAGTGTTAGTTTCAAGCCTTGGAAGAGTAGGCCAGCAGGCAAAAAGATCCTTGTGGGACCAGAAAAAGTCCGCAACTCATTCTTCACTTTGGGTTAAATGCCAGGGCGAGGTTCCTGTTAGAATAGATGTGAAATGACTGCATCACCTTAAAGCAAATATTCACAGAAGTGCTGTAAATCAAAAGACAAAAACTAGTCATGTGGTATGAAGCAACAACCACAGATCCATCAGAAGAACTGCTTAGAATGTGGGCCAAATGCTTGTGAGGCAGGCAGATTGTCAGAGAGAAGCTGAACAACTTTGGTGAATTTTCCAAGATGTTCAAGGCCAGAAGATCTGGAGCACAGTGACAAAATATGACGGATTTGGAAGACATATTGTGCCAAATGATCTCCTATCTCTTAGCCAACCTACAAAGTCTACCCACCACTCCACTATCGAAGCACACCAATAAGAGGACTCATGCCAGCAGAAGATCATGACCTGGAAGCCACTCAAGACCAGCACCTGTTCTGGAAAAACCCTTGCGTATATTAGTACAGATTTGTGATGCTATTTTAAAAGTTGTAGAACTCTGATAAATCCTGGATTCTGGCTTTCAGAGAATGGGGCTTACAAACTAGAATAAGGTCACAGGTGGTACAAACATACTCAGTATTTGCCCTTTCACCAAAGGAACCAGTGAATAAGTGAACCTTAAGATGTTCTTTAAGAGCCCTGAGGACCATAGAGCAAGCTTATGAGCACCAGCCTGGGAGGCATTGGCAAGATACACAACATCTGCGTTTGGAGCAGATAAGACACACAGACCTTTGGACAAGCTGAGATCTTTATTCTCTCCCACTAATAACATTCTCAATAGGGTGCAGGTGCCTCCTGTTATTTTGAGGAATTCCATCTTGCTTCTCCTGCCAGGACTTAAGAAGCCAAATATACACAAAGTGCATCCACCCAGTGCACACGGCCTGTAATCATTGCAGAATGGTGGTGGATTATTCACTGGGAAGGGTGGAGGCAAGAAGTCATGGTTTCCAGAGTCACCCGAATGCCAATATTATAAAAATTATACATACGATGATGACCTGCTTTACCTTTTTGCAACATATGGGAAACTGGACGTAATTTTTTTTACTATTGGAATAATATCTGGATGCTGATGAACTCATTAGCTGATCTGAAAATCTGGAAAGAGCTCCCAAAGGCAATGCAGGTCCTAGTTCAAGAAACTAGGGAAATTAGGAAAGTCACACTGGAACTTTAGTGTATAATAATTACAAATTTTTCAGGATCACTTTATGGTCAATAGCATTTTTATAGCACCTTTTGTTATTGAAATTCTTCACATTTTTTTCCTGCTTACTTTTTCTGCCTTCACAGAAAAGCAGGAGAAGTACAAAAAGTCGTTTACAAAAAAGCAACAACACCTGTTTCATTATATGAAATGTAACACATATACTTCTTTCTCCTCTGCATATATATACCAAATAAATATAGCCCATATGGCACTCTGAGTATGTATGTGTTCACATTCATGCCACACATAGTTATCCTTTCAAGAAGTCACCTGCTAACTCATGTGCTGTTCTGCAGACTGGAAGTGCTCCTACTGTTGCAATGCTGCACCGAAGACGATGCTGATCTGCAGGGCAGATGTTATTCCTGGTAAATTCCAAGTCTGGTAGTGTATAAAACATTGATTTTTCTGCTGAATTAAGTATTGATTTAATTGGAGCTTTTTCTGCCTGCAATTTTGGGATCGTGGAACGCTATTTCTAAATTGCACATATTGCTCGGTGGTTTGTAATATTTCAGTAATGTCTTGAGGCTTTCCGTTTCATTGCAATTGCATTTACAGCAATAAATTGTTCAACAAACACTGAATTTTATTAAACTGGCAAAATATGTGATAAAGAAAGCTAAACAAGTCCACAGTTAGCTGTGCCAAAAGCAAACAAGTGTTTTCTTTTAAATGCTAAAATAATGTGCAAATGAGACTCAGCAAAACTAAAATGCAGAATAATCCAAAAACCAAAGTGTGTATAAAATTAAAACTCAAGAGAAGAATACTCACACCATCCAGCTGCAGTTCCACAACAGAAGGGGTTCATCATTCCGCGTGTAATGAAATCCTTAGCCATTTTTTCCTATCCTTGGCCACAGTGGTATTGCTCCTTCAATATAGTTAGCTTAACCGAGGGACTAGATCCCTGGCCCTGAGCTGGAGCAAATGATCCTCCTTTTTTAAAGCTCTTTTTGGGTTAATTTTCACCTGCCTATATTTACTGGTTGAGAACCAGCAAACAGGTGTACGGGCACAACTGAGGACACGCTGTGTTCTCAGGGATGAGACAATAGGTCTGGAGAAGACGGGCAACTCTTTACACCAGCCTTGCTGCCTAATCTTACATATGGCATAAATATGGTCCCCCTAGAAGTGATGCCCTCTACCGTCTTTTCCCTTTGCTTTCTACTTTCCCATCCTATCTTTTCTCCAATGAACAAGTGTGAAAGAAGAGGGGGCACCTTGGTCTCACAGTTGCTGAGCTTTTTCAGCACCCATGGAATGACCATGAGGGTTCATCCTCTGGCCATCTGCAGCAGCAGTGCCATATCCATGCTGATCGGCAGGCAGCTCACCCCACAAAACCCCATGTGCTGTCGGTATGAAATAAAAATAGTTTTCATTCAGTGTTCTGTTTTAGATTAAGTACATATAGTTTCTCCCCCTCTCCTTTTATATCCTATCTATCTTGAGTGTTACAAAGCTACAGTTTGCATTTTGTGGTTTTACCATGCCTGTACATATCCAAGATAGGTAATTGAGGGTGAACACTAGAAGGCAAAGCAACTGCAGTCATATCAGAAGGTAATTTGGTTTTTTCCTTCCTCATGCAAATAATATAGAAAGTCACAGAAACATGAAACCCATCCTCTAATGCGATCATTCCTATTTCATCTGTTCTTAGTACCCTTCAGTGACAAAGACTCCACAGTCTGCCCAAGCAGTCATTTACAGCACTTAATTATCTTTACCAATTTTTCCTTGGTCTCCTACCTTGGTGGACAGCAATGTCCCTGTAAGCGGGACATGGCTATGGCTGATATCAAAAATCTCTTTTGGTAGCCAGGGCTCCATTGCTCTCTTTCAAGCTGATCATCTTGTTAGGAACATAAATATTTCACAGGTTCCTGGCTGGAAAAGCATGGTGGCACTTCACATCAGTGAAGAACTTTCTTCAAAGACTCTCTTTTACAAGCCTTGTGACTGCAAAATATATAGATGAACAAAGGGGAATGATTATTTCCTTAACTCACCAATTAGTAGATGTATAAAAACTTGCAAATGTCACTTCTTTACAATGGTGAGAGAAAGGAAGAATATCAACGGAGAGAAGAAAGAAGACTCTCAGGAGCTTTGGGCTGAGAACTTTAATGACTCATGCCCTGAGAGAGAGAGATTTGCTAAAAGCATTGTTTTCTCTTTCCCATTTTCAGTGGCTGTAGCAAGGCTCAAGCACGGACAGGAGATACTCCTCTAGGGAGAATTCATCTAACTAAACATAGACATTGTCAATGAAGACATCTGCAGCTGAGTCAGTTCTCTTGATTCCCTTTACAGTTAATGGAAAGAAAGAGTTGCCTGTAGGTTGTGATTTACCTTACTCCTTGGACACCTACTTTAGGATGAGATGCACCACACAAATGCATAATTTGCTCCACTGATTACAAATTGAACCTGAGATAAATAGCTTCCATATAGACATCTAGTCTGTATGCATTTAAAGTGAAGTGGGATGAACCTTTCTGCTGCTGACTTTTAACATGAACAGTTTCCATGTAAGGAGCCATATTATTTACAGGCAAAATCACAGCCTTGTTTTGATTTTTTTTTTTTTTTTTTGCCACAAGCTGCAGTCCATTAACACTCACTCATGCAGATGTATTGTATATTCTTTTCTAAATCTTATGTAACAGCTCTAGTGTGTAACAATGTCATGGTAATTAGAATCACAGTTTAGATTATTATGAGGCATTTTCTGCTTGGCTTGTGCTTTAAAATTGTTATTTCTCTCATTTGGCAGCCATACTGCCAAGGATGTGGCAAGGCGGGGGAGATGTGTAAATCATCCACTAAAGTTTCTATCCCAAACCAAAGCTAGTGACACCCCAGGAAGGTCAGAACCCTCCTTAACTCTGTTTTCATTATCAATCCATGAGAAGACTTCCTCCCCTCCTTGAAATTTTTCTTCCAAAGTCAAGCAAAGAGGGCAGAAATTGAGACTGCTTTGTATCTCGGGGTGCAGCTGAGGTCGCACTACCAAAGGCATCTGTAGAGAACCTCCCCAGGCCATCTCATGGGTCTAGGTTCAAAGCACATCGCGCTGCGCTTGCCCAGGGATACCTACTATTGCAGTGTCCATGTTCTACCATTGCTCTTCTACAGTCTGCTTCCACCTCCGAAAAGAAGCCCCAGGCTGAAGAAGAACCGGATGAAGCAACGAGTAGATTAGTGTTCAGAGAACCAGCAACTATCTAATTCAGGTTTTTGTAGCAAGGTATGTAGTCAAGGCATTATTGGCCCTGTAATGAACTCCTTTTGATTTCCTGGTTGAGCTGTTTCATATGTTTGGTGTGCTCATGGCTCTGGTAGAACAAAAATGCAGTTGAGGATACTGCTGCCAATACTGATGTGTGTTACTACTGCAATGGTGGTGTTCGCTGTAGCTCCTCCAGACATGCCCCGTCCTTTGGATACGGGCTCTACTTTTCTAACCAGTGACTTGGAGTGTGAGAGCAATTGGTCAGTCTGGTAAAAAAGCAGCTAGCTGGCAGCGTGGAAACTCATAAAGGTTGGCCAAGCACCCTTGAACAGTTTGTAAGGAAAATGAGAGATTAAGTGACAAATAGCAAGGTATACATTGCCACTAATCTAAGAAGTCAAGGCAGGAGAAGGGCTGGAACACCTAGAAAAATTAATGTTGAAGTCTGACACCTCACAAACCTACCCTAATTGCAACAGGACCTGGCAGCATACATTGTGAGCAGCGCGTAATACAAACGTGTGTGAATACCGAATAGCGATATGGTTAAAACCAAAAATAAGGACATTCAAATTGGACAATTAGATTGGGCATGAATAGGGAGGGTAAGTCCTTTGTTTTTGCTTTAGGAGATTAGGTTAAGTTACATCAGCTCCCTGTATTTTGATTTTCTCATCTCTAATACTGAGATGAGAAATAGGTATGCAGAGACTTCTTATTTTCCTCAGTATGAGGAGGAAATGGCGCATGAGGTGACGCCTTGCTGAAGGAAGAGCATGGAAGTAATTTCTGCTTTTGCTGAAGCGAGTATGGGTTAGCTACCACCAACAAGCCATCACCATCATTTTTGTCTTGGCAGGTATGATAACCAGTCCCTGTTTCCACTGCTGTTTACCTTTCTTTTTAAGGGTAGAAACACAAACCCCTGTATCCACGAATAAAACATGCTGCCCGACAAAGAGGTCGTTTCCCCTCCAACTCCAGTGATTGTCCCGACAAAATAATATCTCAGAAACATCGCAAAAATAATGGGATGTAGCTGAACACAAACCGAGAACTTGGAAAAAGGAACAAAGTTAATAAATAAGGATTGGGGGAAAGCACAGGAGAATTCTTTGTGAGACAGACACGAGGTTCAGAAATAAGAAGATTTTTAAATGGTCAGGATGTCAGGAGGGCGTTAAAAAAACGTTCTGAGAGCAGGCTTCAGCCCGGGGAGAGCGCTGTAATTCCCTTACCTTCAGTACAATTTATTTCGAGTCAGTCAAAAAAGACCCCAAATGTACATGACACAGCACTGCAGCTATGAGGAGATGAGCGAGGGGGCTGGGGGCTGCAGAGGTGAGGGCCGGAGGTGAGGGCTACGAGCAAGCAGGAGACTGCCGGGCCCTGCAGGCCTGCTTACAGAGAACGGGTGCCTTCACGCTGCGAAGAGAAATGGGATGAAAACGGTGGGATTAGGGCAGTAATTTGCGGGCATCACTCCCCCCCCGCGCGCAGCACCGCTGGCAAGGGGGGCTGGGGCGACAAGACCCGGCTCTGCCCATCTCCCGGCCGGGCTGGCCCCGTTCTTGGCCTCCTTTAAGCTTCTGTAACATATTATTATTAATAATGGATTCTTACATTTAATTAATGCCCACAGGATCTAGTTAAGACTCTACAAAAATTCTTAATTAAGCACGCAGAGTCTTTGGGAGAGCAGTTTCAAGGTTGTATATACTCAGCTAGTAAATGCTAAAAATGAAGCATGAATTACCTTATCATGTGAACTCAGAAATGTGGATCTGTGGTGCTTGTTCACTTCACTGCCATTTTAAAATCAGCCTCGGGAGGCTCTTAGGATACAGCTTAGAGCATCAAGCTGTAGAGCAAGTACTGTTCGGCTTGCTTAAGGATTGTTAAAGTTGTCAATTCATCAAGTTGATTTGTATTTCTTGTTTTCCCCAGCTTTCCGAAAGTGTCTCCTCATTGCCTTTTTTCGTAGCACGCTGAATGATGTAATTCTGTCCGTGTTCTCCATTTGTGAGTGTCAATAGCCAGGAAGATTTATAGCTCGAGAATAAAAAACCCCTCCAGCGTGGTCTCCTCTTGTCCTTTAGTCTGGTAGTCAGAAAGAGGGAACTGATTTTAAATTGCCTGTGAATACTAATGCTGAATTACAAATTCAAAATGAACATATGTTCCAATATATAATAGTTTGGTGCTAGTCAAAATGATAAGGAAGGAACCTCCAAATTTTTCAAGATGAGTTACAAAATTTTTACTTGATGCCTCATAATTGTGGTGATGCTGTGATAAAACTTAAAAACACGTTAAAATGTTCTCTTCTCTATATTACTTAGTAATCCCCTAAAGCAAATTTACTCATTTATTTTTTTACCTATTTTTTCTTTCATGTTGGGAAATTTTAAACTTGATGTAGGAAAATATCTGAAGTTCCAACGTTAATAAATGAATTCTTCCTTGGTAGGTGTCACTTCTCTGAACCATAATTCTGAATGAGTAATGACTCATGGGTTTCATAATAAAAGAGAAAGGTCTTTTAATAGGAAACCGAGTGAAAAAGGGTATTTGTTATTTTTTTTTTAATTATTATTTTCAATTGGTAATATGTAGAACTAGCTGTGATACCCACAAAAAGCTTTCTGCATTTTTAAATAGTCCCCTCAAAACACCTGGCATTTACCATTATTATGTGAGATTTGGATCGCTACCTTTCTGGTTGGTTCCTGCAGAAGTGGCACAAGAGCAGAACATGACAGAGCCAGAAGAGAGATTTAATATGACTATTGCCTTTTTAGAGCATTTAAGCTTTATTAGTAAAACACTTTCAACTTTGAATTAAGTGATGGAGCTCCTTGGCGTTAGAAAACAGCTTTCAAAAACCACTGTTTTAGTTTCTAAGAAGAAAAAGCTTCATACCAAAACCATGTCTGTTTCCAACTACAACAGTATCTGTCATAACGGGATATTGTAACAATAATTCCCAGCTCTTGGTGAGTGTGGATGGTTTTCTCTTCCACAGTAAGAGCAGAGGAATGTGATTTTAGGCAAGTTGTTCTCGACTACATCCAAAAAAGGCAGCAGGCACACTTACAGTGCATAACTTCAGGATCCAGTCTCCTCTTATAGCGCAGGTGGAGGGCTGCATGTCTTAAGAAGCAACTCAACGTAACCGGGGAGCTGTCTAAATCTAGCCAGCAGAGAGGTCAGAGTTATCGCCGAGAACAGTAACTGGATCGAGCGCCCGTGAGGTGCCGTCTCCCGCCTCCTGCCGAGACAGAACGTTGTGGGCAGGTGCAGAAGCACACAGCCAGGCGTCCAGGGAGCCCAAAGCCCGAACCCCTCCCAAACACTTTAAACACACATTTCTCAAATTTCAGTTCCTTCAGCATTAGGTGGCAGCTGACAGGGCTTTTAAAAGGATCAAAATTTTGGATTTATTTGCTTAAAAAGTTCTGTGTCTCACATTAGGCATTACAGCTAGCTCAGCAATCCAGCAGAACTGAACTCTGCAGGCTAATTTCTCATTTTACCTCAGCTATTTCAGTGTCACTCTGTAATGTGCAGAGCAGGCGTGTGCTAAATCCTTTACGGATCTGGCACGTATCTATTCTGCATTCATTCCTTTACCTGTAAAACAGGAATAATACGTCCCTACCCATAGGAATACAATGAGAATAAATACATAAATGTTCTTCGAAGTGTTCAGATAATACAGACACTGGCATTGTAAAATCAACTGGAAGTACAGCTGTGCTATACAAAGTCTAAACAATTCAGTGACGTAGAAGTTCAAAAACCACTTTAAAGGCAAGAAAAATAAGGCATACAGTCTTTTGAGACCACCATTTGAATTCCAGTTGAGGCCTTTTAGCTGTTGAAGTCATTACATGTAATTACGCTGTAGATTGCATTAAGAATTAGTATTTTACTCTAGTTCAGAGGAAGCAACACAATAAATACAGAAACAGTTTTCTTGATACAAGGGTACATTTGTTGATGGAGCTAGGGGATTAATTTTGCGTCTGGAGTCTGAGGCATTTCCCAGAAAAGATCTTGACAGAGTTGAATGTCAGACAAGTTTCTGATGTGAGGTGGCTGGAGCAAATGCAGAGAAATGGACGGTTCATAGAATCAATCATAGATTAAAGATCTTAAAGATCATCTAGCTCCACCCCCCCTGCCACGGGCAGCGACACCTCCCACTAGACCAGGCTGCTCAAAGCCCCATCCAGCCTGGCCTTGAACACTTCCAGGGATGGGGCATCCACAGCTTCTCTGGGCAACCTGGGCCAGTGCCTCACCACCCTCACAGTAAAGAATTTCTTCCTGATACCTCATCTAAATCTACCCTCTTCCAGTTGGAAGCCATTACCCCTCGTCCTATCACTCCACTCCCTGATAAGAGTCCCTCCCCAGCTTCCCTACAGGCCCCCTATCAGTACTGGAAGGGCAGTGTAAGGTCTACCCGGAGCCTTCTCTTCTCCAGGCTGAACAACCCCCACGCTCTCAGCCTGTCCTCACAGCAGAGGTTCTCCAGCCCTCTGATCATCTTTGTGGCCGTCATGCTTGGTGGTTCACCCTTGTCTCCAGGAGCCTGGGGGTATGGAACGCACTGCCCGTTCACAGGCTGAACGGAAACCAAAGTGGGCACCTCCTCACGCAGTGCGTATTCGAGGTGTAAAACTCCGCACCATGTGAACTGGACACGGTTTATAAAATACGAGGAATCAATATGCAGCCCTTAGTGCGCTCTCCGGTTCAGCGACTCTGTGCTTTAATTCAGCTCCCCAGGCCCCGCCGGCCGCGGGCAGGACGAGCGCCGGGGGCCAGGGCAAAGGCGATCGCTCGTCTCCCCTGCCCCCCGCGCTCCCGAGCAAAGGCCGATCAGACAAACCCCAAGCCCACGCCGCCACCAGCGCCAGATTTTTAACGCTCCGTCCCTCCCTGCCCGGCTCCTCGGAGGCTCGCCACCCGCGGGGCGGGCCGTCCCCTGCTGGCCGCGCCGCCGCGGGCGGGTCCCTGGCGCCGCCGGGACGCC